>OY856187.1:166348348-166350499 GCA_963693315.1 Diogma glabrata
ACAAGAAATTCACATAAAACTGACTTTAGTGATCTGTACTGTGTCACGGTGTAAGTTACAGTTACATCTCCATAAGCATTTTTGTAGATAATTTAATCTTGAGTTAGTTGCTGTTTTCCATTTTGAAATAGTATAAATGCCGCTGAGCTGTAATTTTTTTTTTTTAAAAAACACTAAAGTTTACATGTATTTTGTATGGAAAATATTCAAACGCAAAGGCCGAGTGCTAAACATTAATTTTGAGGGCTCATATTTTAGGAGGACGTTTTCTTGGGTATTTCCAACAAAATTTCGGTGGGGCACCAGAAAAAAAGAATTGTCGCCCAAAAAAAAAAGCACCCTAATATATATATATATATATATATATATATATATATATATATATATATATATATATATATTATACTATATAGTATATATATATAATATATATATATATATATATATAGTATATATATATATTATAATATATATATATATATATATAGTATATATATATATATATATATATATATATATTATATATATATATATAATTTATATAAAAATCCAAATCCAACAATTCCAGCTTCTTTTCCCCCACCTCCCTCTTCTTTTTCTTCAACCTTTCTCCCTTCCTTATTTTCCTGACAAATCCAATTGCTATTTTGATCAATTCAATTTTTTTATTATCTCTTTTGTATCACCCATTTATTATTTTTTTTTCTCACAGATAACAACAAATAAAAATTTTTAACTATGGCTGAACAAGAATTAACAAAATTCCACCAAATTAATTTACAATTTGATTTATTTTTCTTTAGCAATTCTTTTCCCACAAAACATTTAATTTGTACCGAAACAGTGCAAATAAAAATTATTCTTTACATATTTTCTAATTCAAATTATAAACAACAAAACGAAATAATAATTTTAACACATTACATTCTCTTCTTGAATCATTTTATTTTTTATCATTAATTTTTTCTTTGAGCCATAATTACAACTCACAACAACATTTTTCTTTTATTTTTATTTTCCATAAGGTTTATCTTTATCATTTTAATTACAATTTTCAAACTCACAAGTTCATAAATATTTTTAGTATTTATAGTATTACAAATAAAGTAAAAAGTAGAATTATTGATTGTTGATCCATGAACTCTCCCGTTTTCATTTTATTTAGCAAAGAGATAAAATATAACAATTAAATTCGAAATATTTTAGAGAAAATACAACATATAAAAAAACTATTATGCCGTTGATGTTGATTTAAATTATTTCTTAATTTTTTTTTCAGCAGTCGTAAATTTTACATCTGTATAAGCTATACGCCGACACATATTTACGATGAACCATTTATTTTTTATATGTCTATGGTCTGACAATATAAACACTTTACAACACAACTTTATGTCATTTATTTTTGATACTGTGTTCTTTTACATTCACGCAGCCCTTGGCGAGCAAATTTTATTCCTACTTGTCTGACATTTGTTTTTGTTTGGTTAATTTTTTCGGCTTAGCCATTGTGGAAACTATGCATTACTGATTTTATTAAGTCATCAGTCGTCTGAAGCATTTCTTCGCAAACATCTGTAGTAGGTTTGTAATATTCTTTGTATGCTTCCATGTTGCACATCCCTAAAGCAGTACTGACTTTACACATGCATTGAACGTTCGTAGCTTTGTTTTTCTTGTCAGGGTGGACGCATTACAGATCTAATGGAGCACGTTGAATGTATTTCTGGCCTTGTTATGCGCTGATTACTATCTTCTTCAGTTCCACCTGTTTTACAGTACAACCAAGGTACACAAATTTATCGACATCCTCGACTTGTTCATTGTTGATTGTGATTGGTATACATTGGTGGTTTAATCTCATGGCCTTTGTTTTTCTGATCTTGGTTTTGAGACCAACTTTATGTGCAAGGGTATCAATAGTTCTTCTTTTTTCTGCTGCATGTTTGTGTGTCTATGTGTGAGCAGGCAGATGTCATCTGCGTAGTCTAGATCATTGAATCGTCTTGTAATGAAACTATTCTTAGTAGTATAACTATTGACAGTTTCATACCGGGAGTTACAATTTATTTAGGAGCGGATATGTATGAGGACTTTGTCTCAGGAAAAATCTCTAATAGTTTAGATTTGGTGGATCATTTGATCTCAGTT
>OY856187.1:166350699-166373199 GCA_963693315.1 Diogma glabrata
GAGTTGTTGAGGGATTATTTCTTCGCTATGAGGGAGATTGGTGCATTAGGACATGTGGATGAAGAGGCGGTTATTGCATACACCATAAAAGGTATTAAAGCTGGTCCTTCAAACAAGTCGATGCTGTACGGTGCGCGAAATTATAAAGAATTCAGGGATAAGTTGCAAATGTTTGAAAATTTTAAAAGAGATTTAGAAAATGTTAATATGGTTAAACCAAATAAGTTTGGATTACGTTCATCTTCTACATGCTATAATTGTGGAAGAGGTGGGCATACAGCAAAAGTATGTCGGAATAAAGGTGAAGGTCCAAGATGTTATAGATGCCTCGAGTTTGGACATTTAGCCAACGTTTGTTCAAATCCGAGTAAATCAAGACGAGATTTCAAACAATCAAAAACAGAAGAGCAACAAAAAAACACCAATACTGTCCAAAAAGAAAATGCTATAGGAACTAACCAAATGGCAATTAAAATAAATAATCACACTCTTTTTGCTCTTATAGATACTGGCAGCGATCTTACTATTCTAAGCGCAGACGAATATGAAAAGATGGGATCACCACCGCTAGAAAACAAAAAATCTACAGTTCTTGGCATTGGAGAAGGCAGAATGACCACAATAGGGTGTTTCAAAGCAAAGCTGATCCTGGAAGAATATGATGTTTCGGATGTTAATGTTCACGTCGCACCAGTAGGTTTGCTAAAGATGAATTGTATTGTTGGAAACCATGTTCTGCAAGGAACGAAAATCACTTTACAAAATGGTAGAGTAAAAGTAGAGAAAATAGTTAATCCATTGTTCTGTCTTCCTATAGTCAATGATGATGAGATATATTGTGGGTTACCAGAATATGAAGAACGAATCAAAGCTCTATGCCTGGAGGACTACAACTACTCTTTAGAACATCGCAGTAGTACTAAAATGAAGCATGTTGATGCACTAAGTCGTTCTCCGGTAGTAATGGTTATCCAAGATGATTTAGTGCAGAGAATTAAGGTAGGACAAGATAAAGACGGCGATTTAAGTTTAATCAAAAAACTGCTTGAGTTTGGTCCACATGAGGATTACTACATTGAAAGGGGAATCTTATTTAAGATGGATGATGAAGGACGAAAATTATTTTGTGTTCCACGGCTTTTGCAGTCAGAAATTATTAAAGGTGTACATGAGCAAGGTCATTTTGGTGTTAAAAAAATGACGGAGATAATAAAAAGGGACTATTATATACCAAAACTTCGAGAAAAGTGTGAGGTCTGTAGGCGAAACTGTATTTCCTGCATTATAAGTGAGAGAAAATCTGGCGTACAGGAAGGATTTCTACACAGCATAAACAAAGATGAGTATCCACTATCAACCTATCACATTGACCATCTTGGGCCAATGCATTCAACTGCCAAAAGTTACAAATATATACTTTGTATTATAGATGCCTTTTCCAAATATGTTTGGCTTCATCCAGTAAAAACTGTTACATCAACTGAGACAATTGCTAAGCTAGAATCGCAGCAGACGATGTATGGAAACCCTCAAAGGATAATTGCAGATAGGGGGACAGCTTTTACGTCAAATGAATTCTCGAAGTATTGTCAGGATAACAGCATAAAACTTTCGTTAATAACTACGGGAGTACCAAGAGGAAATGGGCAAGTTGAAAGGCTGAATCGGACTATAATACCAGCACTAACAAAGCTATCAGTTGAGTCGCCGGAGCAATGGTATAAGTACACAGCAAAACTACAAAGATTTTTAAATGCCACCTGGCAAAGAAGCATCGCTACAACACCATTTGAGGTAATGTTTGGGGTCAAGATGAGGAATCCAGAAGACCAAACTATTGCCGAAATTATAGAGGAGCAATTGACAAACGATTTTCTTTTGGAACGAGATACTATTCGAAAAGAGGCTGGGAATAATATATTAAAGGTGCAAGAAGAAAATTGCAGGAGTTTTAACAAAAAGAGAAAAAAAGCGACAATATACAAAATTGGAGATGTGGTAGCAATAAAGAGAACCCAATTTGCTACGGGAAACAAGCTGAGTACCAAATATTTAGGTCCATACAAAGTTACTGAGGTCAACCGAAATGAGCGCTATAAAGTGGAGAAAATAGGTGAATTTGCCGGACCAATACGAACTGCAACTAGTGCTGACAACATGAAATTCTGGAAGCATACATCCACTAATGGGCAAGATTGGCAAGAATTTTCTTCAGATGAGGACGAAGAAGACGAGTCCGCAGAAGCGGCTGGATGTAGGATGGCCGAGTCTGTAGGATCACCCTACAATTTATAAAAGTTATAACAGTTTGCCCGATGTAAAATATTCTATAAACCATAATAGCAGTTAAAGTATTACCAGAGTTTGACTATGGTTTATAGCACAACAGATATAAAAAGAACGCAAACCGTAGTCAAATCCTCTTTAACTTCCAACAATCAAAGGAGAATCTACTATCAAAGGCGAATCATCAATCAAAGGCGTAACATTAAAACAAGATCAGCAATCAAAGGCGAATCTGAAGGAAGAAGAAAGGAAGAAGATTTTAACACTGTTTGTGAGTAAACATTGAAATATTGTGAATAAGAAAAACATTTAATTAAAAAGACATTTAAAGGAATTTATTGTTGTTTGAATTATTTAATTAATTAAGTGGTATCCCACATATATATATATATATATATATATATATATATATATATATATATATATATATATATATATATATATATATATATATATATATATATATATATATATATATATATATATATATATATATATATATATATATATATATATATATATATATATATATATATATATATATATATATATATATATATATATATATATATATATATATATATATAAATATACATATATATATATATATATATATATATATATATATATATATATATATATATATATATATATATATATATATATATATATATATATATATATTTATACATATATATATATATATATATATATATATATATATATATATATATATATATATATATATATATATATATATAATATATATATATATATATATATATATATATATATATATATATAAATATATATATATATATATATATATATATATATATATATATATATATATATATATATATATATATATATATATATATATATATATATATATATATATATATAAATATATATATATATATATATATATATATATATATATATATATATATATATATATATATATATATATATATATATATATATATATATATATATATATATATACAGTAAAACTCGTTTATAAAGTACGGTCAAGGGACCGACGTAAGCGTACGTTATACACCATGGTACGTTATATCCATAAAAATTAAAAAAGCATAAGCAAATTTGCCTGTTATTCTCATTATATCGTTGTATTTCATATTAAATTATTTACTACATGTTAATTGATATAAAAGCGATCACAAAAAAATAGGAATAGTTTAAAAAACAATTCATTAATAAAATAATTATATTAACGCTAATCAAACCGACGCTACATAAACATATGTATATGTAAATATTTTCGAATGTGAATGTCTGAATATGTCTACTCAGATTAAGCTGCCATGGACAATTTTTTTACTGAAAAATAATCAGTAATTTTCTGTTGTTAAGGCAAAGTTGAATAATATTTTCCACTTTAATTACAATTTGGTCGTCGAATTGCATTTGATCAAATCCGGGCTGCAAACCTGATCAGCAAGCGCGTAGCGTACGGATTTAACCCCGCGCTTGTGTAGTTTATTCAAAACTTTCTCACCGACCAATACATTTCGGTATCCATCGATGGCTTTTCTTCCGCGTCTAAATTAATTAACACTGATGTACCCAAGGCTTAGTTTTGTCACCACTTTACTTTTACATCAAATGAAAATCACCGGTAACCCAATAAATAATTTTGCAGATGATAGTACACTGTACAAGTCATTTGTTTTACTGTCTTTAAAAGGGAAAATGCATGAACGAATAAAGCCCGTCCGGAGAGATACCATAAATGTAAATGATAGCCTGGCAAAAGCTGCCAATTTTGGTAACTGAAATATGTTCAATTTTAACTCACCAAAACATGGCTATTGATTGTTGCCAGATCAACGACCGAGTTTGCCCTGTTTTACTTGTCAATGGTCAATGGTATTTTACTGGTCACTCACTGTCATAGTGTTAAAATGAAGATAGATTTCTTTGTCCATACATCGTACAAATGGAATGCTTTGCCCGAATCAATAGTCACGAGTGCCTTCGATCCTCACGAGTGCCTTCGATCCACTAAGGTTTGAAAAAAAAAACGTTCATCGACACCTCAGAACGCATATTGTTGTGATAATTAGATCTTACCAGGTATCTATGTGCTTTTGTGACACATATTGTAACTCTTATAACATAACACTTTTTAACAAAATAGAGTGCCACCATCGAGATATATTCCATAACAATAAAGTTCATCTGGCAGCACCCTTAAGATAACACCTTGGCTAGAAGTATCTCACTGCTATTGTCAGCGGTATGTGATATCTCACGTTAGCCCATATATATATGTCAATAGCAGGGACTTGTGTAGGCATTATCGTCACTCCCGTAGACCAAAAATAAAAATTTGTTCGAATTTTTATAAATCATCGTACTCAGATTCTATTTAGTTTGAGTCGTCTAATAAACGCCCTGTTATCAGTTACTGTCGAATACGATCGTAGTTATCCCAGGTTTTTTGAAACAATAGCTTATGGTAGTTGCTTCAACTTTTTATCACGACTTCGAAATAAAATGAACGACATCTAAAGCCGCGCATGCACATACAACAGAAACAGAATTTCATACAAATTTAACAGAAAAAAATTCTGTTTCTGTAAAATTTGTATATGAAATTCTGTTTCTGTTGTATGTGGCTTCAAGCCTTAAGAGTGTTTTCGCTCTATCTTTAAGGTTCGATACACTAGAGTTTACAAATATTTTAACGTCTATCAAATATTTTAATTTATTGGCCAAAGTTATCAGTAGCATTTTAATTTGATTTGGGACCGTGTCGTACCTTTAGCTTTTTTTTTAAACATAAAAGCATTAAAGAAATCGAACTGATAAATTAGCAAATATTTTATCAACACTTGCTTGCGAATTAACCCATGAATCACAACAAATTAATGAACGGAAGCCGAGACATTTCGTAGAAAAATAATAAATATCGTAAAGCACCGAATCCTTACGACTTTTAAATTTTTATGTTTATTTTGTATTCTCATTTTCTATTCGTACTTTATAAACTGGGCAAATTACACAGAAAAATAGTTCACGGGACTAAACGTGCGTACGTTATAACCTTATAAGCCGAGGTACCTTATAAGAAGGATAATTTGTTCGTAAAATTTTTATAGATGTAAGAAAAAAATTTGCTGTACTCTATAGACCAAGTGTACTTTATATAGGGTGTACGCTAAAAGCGAGTTTTACTGTATATATATATATATATATATATATATATATATATATATATATATATATATATATATATATATATATATATATATATATATATATATATATATATATATATATATATATATATATATATATATATATATATATATATATATATATATATATATATATATATATATATATATATATGAATTGCTGGATTTGTTGGATATATATGAATGGTTGGATACATAGATATACACACACATATACATATATAGATATAGATGTATAATAACTGGATGAACATACTGAAGAAATTGGCATATCCCTCGGTCAACACTTTAAGATAAGTTATTATTGTTATTATTATTATATTAGTTTTTTTTTCTAATACTATTTTTGGCATTGATTTTTGACAAATTGAATTCTGTTTTAAAAATTGTCTAAATGTGATAAAAGTAATAAGTAATTTATTACACACAATAATTCATAATGTTCTAGTACTTTAAATATTTCTATTCCTTTTTTGTATTGATATACAAATACACAAGAAAAGAGTGGGGTGGTTGGACAGTTGCGACGTTGAAATAAAGGAAGAATCTTCATAGTTGTGTTAAAATATAATATAATTAAAAATGAAAATTTATTTAGATATATAAAATAATAATAATGTTCTTGATTAAGAAGTTTATATTTTTTTTTTTTTTTTTTTTTTTAATAAAATGTGTTGTGTAATAGGGTTTAGAATATGTGTCACAACAACACATAAATACCTTTTAAGACCTAGGTCTAGACCTGGGTCCCACAACAACTGGCGTTCTGAGGTGTAGATTAACGCTTTTTTTAAACATCTGTGGGTTGAAGCCACCTGAGACTAAGTGTTCCGGCAAACTATTCCATTTGTACGCAGTTCGGACAAAGAAGTCTCTCTGCGATCTGCCAGTATGACAGCGCGGGATCTTTACCGTTTCACTGGTTGCGGCAGCCGATTGCCGAGTGGAACGGGGGTAAGAATAAGTTTGAGGCATGATGCCGCTGATTTCATCTGAGCACTGCTGATGACGATATTTGTAAAAAACAACGAGGTCAGCAACAGTGCGACGATGTTGTAGGGAATCAAGTTTTGATGTCAAAGTTCGATCACCTACAATTCGTATAGCTCGTTTTGAACAGAGTCCAAGAGGGCCAAGATGGAAACAGAGGCAGCACCCCAAACTTGACAGCAGTACTCCATACAGGGACGAATATAGGACTTATAAACATGGAGCAATTGGTATGGAGTGAAAAATTTTTTGCATCTATTTAGGAGGCCGAGTTTTTTAGACTCGCTTTTTGCCATCGCCATTACATGATCGTTCCAGAGTAGGTCATTTGAAACTGTGACACCCAATAAACGAATGTTTTTACATTCACCTATTGGTTCATCACACATACTAAATAAAATATCTTTGGGAAACTCGGTCTTTAATCTGGAAACAATCAACAGCTGTGTTTTGGTGGCGTTGAAATTGACAAGGTTTTGGTCACCCCAGTCGGCGACTTTATTCAGGTCTTTGTTCACGTTTATGGCAGCGTCTCTCCGGGCAGGATTAATTCGTTCGTGCATTTTACCTTTTGAAGGAAGGGGCTCGAACGACTTGTGCAGAGTACTATCATCTGCAAAACTATTTATTGGGTTGCTGGTGATTTTCAACAATTCGTTGATATAAATCAAAAATAGGGTTGGGGACAATACTGAGCCTTGGGGTACACCAGCGTTAATTAGTTTAGACTCAGAAGAATATCCGTCTAAGGTTACCGAAATGTATCGGTCGGATAGAAAATTTTGAATCAGTTTCACAACATTGGGATGAAAACCGTACGCAACGAGCTTGTTGATTAAGTTGGCATGCCAGACTCGATCGAATGCCTTGGAGATGTCTAAGGCGATAACGTATGTTTCACCACCTTTATCAAGTATGCTGTTCCAACAATGCGCTACATAGTTTAATAGATCGGTAGTTGATCTTTTGTTTCGAAAACCGTATTGGCTGTCGGATATTAAATGATTTTCTTCCAGAAATTTTGAAATATGTGTATTAATATAATGCTCATAGACTTTGGATAGGACCGATAGTAAAGCTATTGGCCTATAATTTGAGATATCGGATTTTGGTCCCTTTTTGGGGACGGGCTGGACATTTGCCAACTTCCAGCACGAGGGAAATATACCAGATTTGTAGGATTGGTAGAATATTTTAGTTAAAGTTGGTGCAAGTTCTTTGGAAAAGGTTTTTAAAATAATGGGTGGAATATTGTCCATTCCTGATGCTTTGTTGATGTTTAACCCCTTTAAAAGTTTAGCGACTATTTTGGGTTTGAAGTGAAGTTCATTCATATTAACTCCTAAAGACTGGATTTGGGGTATTTCTTTAGGAGTTTCCAAAACAGTGGAGTTCAGAGCAAAGCGTTCAGCGAACAAGTTAGCTTTTCTTGCGGGATCATTGACGATTAAATCACCATCAATAATAGGGGGAATAGAAAATTTTGTACCAGAATTTAAAGAATTAATGGCACTGTAGAAACTCTTGTCAGAAACAGACATAGACGTAAGTTTTGAGGCTTTCGCTCTGTCAATTTCGGACTTTTCGTTTGAGATAATCTGATTAGATATTTTGTTGGCCTTTAGATATTGGGATCGATTAGTGGGAGTTTTGTTATGAATCCAAATATTAAATGATCTACGTTTGTTTCTAAGTGCCGTTTTGGCAGCTTTCGAATACAAGTATTTTTGTTTGGGTTTTACTATGGAGAAAGGGACAAATTTATTGATAGCAAATTGGATGGTTTCTGTAAAGTTTTGAGCAGAAACATTTACATTGTCAGTGTAAAAACAATGACGGTCGAAAGGGAAACCATGGAAAAAATTTTGAAGACCTCTCTTATCCATTTTTGAGTAGTGAAATATTTTACGGGGTTTGGGAGCTGTAGTTTTAAGTAAATCAGTTTTGATAACTGATGAGATTAAATAATGATCAGAATTTCCAATACTACCTTTCGCAACATCGACACTCGTAATATCTGGCATTGTGGTAAGATAGAGATCTAGTAGAAAACTATTATCACCGCCATTACGGGGAGTGAAAGTCGGGCTTTTAACAATTTGGAATAGGCCCTGAGACGCGGCAAAAATTTCTGCCAGTTTTCCACTATTGTCAACATCGTCGGTCGATTTGGAGAATTCCAACCATGATTTGTTGTGGACGTTGAAGTCACCGGTAACGATAACTTCACAATTAGGGGACTTTGCTCTAATCTCGTCCATAATTTTTGTCAGTATATTAAAAAAGTTTGGGTTACGTTTGTTGGGGGACCGGTATAAAGCTATTGTAAAAAAAGTCATTTCTGGAAGACAAATCTTTAAAACCATTGTATTGAAGCCGTCACCGTGTAGTTCAAAATTTGGAAAGCGCGTGTACGCAACACTCTCATGAATGAATGCGCATACGCCCTGATGGAGTTTGAAAGCTGATTCGAGCCTATATTTGGAATTAAGCGATTCTATAAAGAGAAAATTTTCAGAAACTTGTGTTTCTGTAAGGAATAGAATGTTCGGTTTGTCGTGCTCAAGATGATGTTGAACGTGGTCATGGTTAGCGTTCAATCCGCAGATGTTTTGAACATGTATTTTAAAATTTTTTATTGATTCATATATGTTTTGTCCCTGCAAATTCCGTGGACATGCCGCTTTATGGGCGGGTGGATTGCGCAAATTTGCTTTACCACTTGCAGACTTATTTTTTTTTGGTTGTACTGCCATATATATATCAAAATATTTATTTTATTTTTTTGTGTTTTATTTTAAAATGCATAACTAAGTAAAAAGTTTGTGAAATGAATAATAATAATAATGTTAAATAAAAGGAGTCGTATTTTATTTCGTATAAGATATTCTTCATCATTTAAAAATAAAAATAAACTAAAAATTACAGTCTGCTAATAAATTATCGTCGCGTCCATTTTGGTCATTCGAGCAAAATATTTTTATATCTTATATACGAAATAAGTTTTAAAATACTTTTAATAACTTTTAATAAAATATAAACATAAAAGAGATAAATTAATTTTCATTAAAATGATATACAAATTGTATTCAATTTATATTATTATACGCCTCCATATTGTGTTGCAACATCAAAAAATATTACATCATCAATTTGCATTTCGGCAATCGTTTTTATCATATTTTCGTTTCATTTTTCACGATTGCGCAGATCATCATTCAGCATCACAAATATTACCAGGTATAAATAGTTTTTATATTCTGCATATTATCATCAATCAAATTGGAGGATCAAGATCAAAATTATCAATATATTATTACCAACGTATATATTATTTAACTTTGTATTATCATCATTGAAAATGAATTCAATTATCAAGAATTTTAAAAGAAATAATTACTTAAAAATATATTCGGAACATTTTCACACATATGCTGCATTACAATCTTTAAAAATATCTTCTGTACCATCTTTAGCACAGACAACAACCAAATATTTCCTTTTCGATATATTCTAAACATTTGTAATACAGGTATGATGGAATAATTTAATATACAGGTACATGGTTGATATTTTTTTTTAAAAACAAGGATTGGAAAGGAAAATAAAAATTTTATTAGTAAAATTAGTTTAATATAAAATTTAAAATTTATTTAAAATTTAATTACATTCAAAGGTTATTTTATTTCAATATTGCTTCAATCAGAATATTATATTTTTATCATAAATTTGTTAACATTAAATATATAATATGACCGGCAAAGGTAATACAGATGTCGATAAGATTAACAAGGCAATTGAGCGTTCAAATCGAAAAATACGTTTAATCAATTCAAAATTTACTGGCATCGACAAATTTATTGAAACATTCGATATCGAACAAAAGTCCGTAAATGAATTAACTTCACGAATTTCAAATTTAAGAGAATTATATACCGAATATAATATGGTATAGTATCAGATAAACTTCTCTCACTTTCACTGCAGCAACGCTCAAAGTGGAAAACCGACGAAGTAAATCTTCAAATAAATGATGTTGTTTTTCTTATTGATGAAAATATACTATCGACGCAATGGATTCTTGGTTTAGTAATTAATGTGATACCAGGATCTGATGGTAAAGTGAGAGTTGTGGAAGTTGAAATGAAAAATGATATTTTCAAAAGGCCCATTTCTAAATTATGTATATTAACGTTTTCCGAAGTTTAATAAAGCCCCCTTTAATCTTCATAATTTTGTTAAAATATAATATAATTAAAAATGAAAATTTATTTAGATATATAAAATAATAATAATGTTCTTGATTAAGAAGTGTATACATTCGCTCGTGTACACTCGATTAGGTTAGTCGATATAAAATTAATTCCAATATTTGGAGAAATTATAAAATGTGCTAAAATAAATAAAGTAAATTTAAATCGATATAATCTGTGTTATAAATTTCAAATTAAGAATTAAATAAGGATTATAAAAGATTAAATTATATCAAGATTGGTGAATTCGTTTGATGCAATCTGCAGAAACGTGCTACATTAAAAATTGACAATGGCGGCGGCATCTTTATAAATCCAAATAAATTTAAGGAATCACAGCAAACATAACCTAAGCAACTAGCATCATATATGCATTATTCACATACAGTGCAATTTAAACAAGAATTAAAGCAATAATAACTTGGAATCTAATATCCGCCAACGACTAGCCGCCTGTACAAAAACACAATGCATGCGGTTTCGATATCATCAAGATCAACCACAGTATTTACTATCATTGCGGAGTCTCTACACAAGCATCATGATTAAAAACATCATATAAAATTACAAAACGATATATAACCTGGAATAAAACATCCGCCGACAACTAGCCGCCTGTATAATAACATAATACTTGCGGTTTCGATATCATCAAGAGCATCCACTATATTTGGCAATTACATCTGTATTGTACAACATCAACAAATACCATCACTGTACAACATATATAAAAGTTAACAAACAGCCAACCAAACCAACCCTATACCATCGCCTATACTAAGCTTGAGGATATTCAAATACGAAAACAGAGTCAACAACATCAATATCAACATATATGTGTCAAATTACTAAATTTTGTCAGTCAATTGTTTCATCATTTCCGGATCAAAATATATCAATTCGTGATATCGATGATTGCATTTTATAGCAACAAGTTTTATATTAATAATCAATCAATATACAACAGAACACATTATTTTGTCTTAAATTGTGCTCTGGTTCAAGAATAAATTTTCAACATATAAACATCAATCAACCACAACTAGTTAGTTGGATGTTAATAATTGAAGTATCAGGTATTCTTAATTGTCCTTTGGACATTGTAACTCAATAATTTATTTACTATAACATATAATTATATAATATTGTTCATGGACATTTTTTTTTAATATTTTACTTAAAATGATTCTACTAATAATATAAACAGATGATCCTTAATTACTTTAACTCATATACATAATAGGGTGCATGTCGTTCTAATTTTTATATTGTTAATTTGTAGTCCGCACTAAGTGAATTAATGCTCTGGTTTTAATTATTGAAATAATAACTGCAATATAATTGTTTCACCATACATTTTATATATAATTGAACAAATTATATCAATATTACATCATAATCCTTTTCATATCAGTTCTGTTGATTATAATACAAATGCAACAGTAATTCATACATCAATCCCGAATAGTGAATCATACCATATAAACTCAGCTTATTGTATACACTAATAATTAACTCTTATTTATTTTGATGACTTCTTGTTTGTATAAACAGACATAGGCGTTCGTATCATTATAATTCGTCTTATACTGTCTGATTTCTATAAGTACTGGGGTATACCAGTCGCCCCTAATAGGGCTTGCAATTTATTTTAATAAATGGCTTAAGGTTTCTCCTTTAAACTCAGTCTACATTTTCTGCATGGAAAAGTGATACACTTCTTTTATTGCTATTTGATATTTGTTACTTTGTTAATTGCCTCGACATTAGAACATATGTATATAAATATATATATATATTAGACTGGTCGTTAAAAACTAAATTTTTAAAAAAATTCTTTGTGGTCAAAAAACCATAACGGCTTTATTTTTTTTTTTTAAGTGAAAAGAACACGTGCCGCAAAATCATCGAAGTTTATATTTTGATAAAATTGTTAATATCTCATAAAATATGCAGATGTCAAAAAAAATCACTTAATCGTTTTTGCAGGAAATTTAATTCTCTACAAAAAAGGTCCAAGTCATTTTTTTCCTAAAACCTATATTTCTGATGATATTTTGAAATAAAACTCTAAATTCTTCGAAACTCGTAAAACCAAATGATGAAAATTTCGACGAAAAAGTACTAATTTTGATTTTTTTTGTCGCGATTATTTTTTTATACATTTCATTCTATAGCACAAGAAGAAAATTAGGAGTTTTTCATCATCTTTATTTTTTGTTTTTTAAAAATTACGAAAACTTACAAGTTCATTTTCAAAATATCATGAGAACTATACGTTTTCGGGAAAAAATGACTTGGAATTTTTTTGTAGAGAATTAAATTTCCTACAAAAATGGTTATGTGATTTTTTTTGACATCTGCATATTTTATGAGATATTTGAAAAAATCTACGAATTTTTCAAAAAATCAACTTCAACGATTTTGCGGCACGTGTTCTTTTGATTTAAAAAAAAAAAATAATGCCGTTGTGGTTTTTTGACCACAAAGAATTTTTCTAGGGGACGTCTCGGAAAATTTAGTTTTTAACGACCAGTCTAATATATATATATATATATATATATATATATATATATATATATATATATATATATTATATATATATATATATATATATATATATATATATATATATATATATATATATATATATATATATATATATATATATATATATATATATTATATATATATATATATATATATATATATATATATATATATATATATATATATATATATATATATATATATATATATATATATATATATATATATATATATATATATATATATATATATATATATATATATATATATATATATATATATATATATATATATATATATATATATATATATATATATTTATATATATATATATATATATATATATATATATATATATATATATATATATATATATATATATATATATATATATATATATATATATATATATATATATATATATATATATAAATATATATATATATATATATATATATATATATATATATATATATATATATATATATATATATATATATATATATATATATATATTTATATATATATATATATATATATATATATATATATATATATATATATATATATATATATATATATATATATATATATATATATATATATATATATATATATATATATATATATATGTATATATATATATATATATATATATATATATATATATATATATATATATATATATATATATATATATATATATATATATATATATATATATATATATATATATATATATATATATATATATATATATATATATATATTTATATATATATATGGGTAGCGAAATCCGAAATTCGACGTCCACGCCGTGCTGCCTGGGTAATGCTGACAGAATTAGATTGGTGTATTGGAGACAAGCAGAGTGAAAACTGCTTAGTCAATGACGCTACATCACGGCGAATTGGCGCTCTACAACCAATGCGACTCAAGCGTCTGTTCTCATGTCAGGGGCGGCTTGGAGCGGGCGTCTGTCTTGAATCAAGCGGCTCGCTATATAAACGTGTAAAAAGGTTGTTTCTGGTGACCTTAATATGCAGAACGGACCCATTCACGACAATTTGGGTTGGGCCTAAGGTTAATACCCTAACCCCGGAAAAAAACTAATATGTTAAGTTTGGTTATCAGAAACAGAAAAACAGACCCGGAAACAACAACAGAATTTTACCTGGACGTGAAAAATGACCAGACTACCGAATCGGAACGTGGAACGTGCGCAGCCTGAGCGCTCCTGATGCTCTTATAAGTCTAGAAACAGAGGCTGAGAGGTATAGGATGGATATTATTGCTCTACAAGAAATTAGACAGCCGATAATCGAAAAACAAGATTTGGATAGTCACTCTCTATACTGTAGTGGTCATTCTTCTCGAAGAGAATTTGGAACTGGCTTTCTTGTTGGTGCACGCATACAAGAAGCCGTGATGAAATTCATCCCGGTCAGTGAGAGGATCTGCTACCTACGTGTACGCGGTACATATAACAATATTTCTCTTATTGCCGTGCATGCACCAACTGAAGCTAAGAGCGTCGACGAGAAGGATAATTTCTACATAGCACTGGAAGAGGTTATGAAACAAACACCAACACGCGACTTCATTATGGTTCTTGGTGACTTTAATGGACAGGTTGGAAGAGATATCTCTTATGGAAATGTGGTGGGTCCCAACAGCCTGCATTTGAATTCGAATGATAATGGTGAGAGAATGACTGAGTATGCATTATCAAATAATATGAGAATTGCCAGTACGTTCTTTCCGCATCGATCGATTCATAAGCAGACTTGGGTCTCACCGAATGGAAATACTCGAAATCAAATTGATCACGTTCTAGTAACAACACGTTTCTTTTCGAGCGTTCTGGATGTGCGATCCGTTAGAGGTGCATACATTGGAAGCGACCACTTCCTTGTATGTGCAACGATAAGGTTCCACTTCCCAAATCCAGGCATTCCAAAATTCAATCAACGGAAACGTTTTAACATCTCATCATTAAGGAATGCTGAAACAGAAGAGAGATATCAAATCCATATTGCCAAAACATTGGAGAAATCAGAAACCATTAATGGAGACGTCGATAAGTCATGGTATTTGCTCAAAGATGCTGTTTTAAGCGCTGCTGAGGGAATACTTGGACGACCACAGAACCACTCCCAGAAGCCATGGATGGATCAAGCATGCCTTGATGCTATTCAATACAAAAGAGATTGCTATCTGAAGTGTCTACAAGGACGCAACACCAGGTCCACGAAGGAGAATTATAAACTGGCAAGACAAGCCGTTACAAAGCTATGTGGACGAACGAAGAGAGAATGGTGGAAGAGACAGTGTGAGGAGATTGAAAGCTTCAATAAGGAACATCAATCGCGTAACTTCTTTCAACAGGTTAAAACCTTAAAGAAGGGCCCTCAAACTAGATCGACTGCTATTCAAAACGAAGATGGGGAGCTACAAGTAGACCTTAAAAATATTTTAGATACTTGGGCCGCTTATTTTGAGAATCTTCTCAACTTAAGTGACCAGCAACAAGTCTGGCGACGAGCTAAGCTTATTCGTGCGTCAAAGGTACATGTAGACGAACCCACCAAAGAGGAATTCGATGCGGCGCTGTCAAAATTAAAATGCAATAAAGCACCTGGTATCGACGATATAACATCCGGAATGATTGTACATGGTGGCGAAACTCTATCCTTAAGATTGTTTGAACTTGTTCAAATGATCTGGAGGACTGAAACCATGCCACAGGACTGGAACACAGCTATGCTGATACCAATCCATAAAAAAGGTAATCGCCTACAATGTGCAAACTACAGAGGAATCGCTCTCCTCTGCACAGCATATAAGATCTTTTCCTACATTTTGCTATCCAAAATCAATCCTTTTGCTGAACAACTGTTTGGAGAATATCAGTGTGGTTTCCGGCGGGGCCGAGGTACCACCGATGCACTTTTCTCGATAAGGATGATTTTGGAAAAGTGTCGAGAGTTCAACATACCTGTGCACCAACTTTTCATTGATTTCAGGCAGGCCTACGACTCTCTCGAACGAGAGACTCTATGGTCTGCTCTGGTGTCAATGGGAATTCCTGGTAAACTGGTATCACTATGCAAAATGACAGTACAGAACTCTCAATGCTGTGTACGAGTAGAGAACGAAATATCAAAGCTTTTAAAGTCGACTCCGGTTTAAGACAAGGTGATGCTATCTCTCCTATACTTTTAATCTAGCCTTGGAATATGTGTGCCGTCAAAAGAAACTACCGAGTAATAACAATATCTTGTCAATAAACTCAGTACAGATGATTGCTTACGCTGATGATGTTGTCATCCTCGGTCGAAGTGAAGCTGTTATGAGTGAGACTTTCAAGTCGCTTGAGAGTGGTGCTAGGAAAATTGGTCTGCAAATTAACTACAATAAAACCAAACATATGAATGTATCGAGAGGCTGAGAAGAAAGATTTGATGTGCGGCGATGAACGAATTGAGGGAGTTGAATCTTTTAAATATTTGGGATCAATGCTTGACTCAAACAACAGCATACTTACAGATATTAAAGCTCGAATCGCTGCAGGTAATCGAACTTTCTACTCAATTAAACCTCTCCTTGGATCACCGTATGTATCAACTCACACCAAGCTCAAGTTATACAAGACATTGATTAGACCGGTTGTGATGTATGGGTCACAAACGTGGACCCTTACACAAAATGACGAATCGCATTTATCTGTATTTGAGCGTAAGAACCTACGCTACATTTTTGGTCCACTTAAGACAGACGATGGAGAGTATAGAACCCGGTATAACTTTGAGATCAGAGACCTTCTTGAGGGTCCTGATATAATAGGTTGTATCCGTTCTAATAGGATTGCTTAGTTTGGGCATGTTCTACGAGCCGATTCACAGTCTGGAATGATTAGAAAAATGTACGTTAGTACCCCAGGGAGTGGTAGACCGCGAGGTAGACCACGACTACAATGGGAGACTGACGTAATAAACGACCTTAAAAAAATCGGCTGCCATGGTAATTATGTCGCTGTTGCGAATGACCGTGGTGAATATTCAAAGTTGATTAACCTGGCAACGCTCCTACACGGAGCATGAACGCCTTAAAAAAAAAAAAAAAAAAAAAAATATATATATATTATATATATATATATATATATATATATATATATATATATATATATATATATATATATATATATATATATATATATATATATATATATATATATATATATATATATATATATATATATATATATATATATATATATATATATATATATATATATATATATATATATATATATATATATATATATATATATATATATATATATTCGGATTCGATTGTTGAATATTGGACCCGGAAAGAATTTAATTCACCTTTACGTTCTCATAGAATGCTTTAAATGTTTAAGGTGTCATAATTTATCACACTAACTATCTTCTATCACCTACCTTCTTGAATGCTTTAAATGTTTAAGGTGTCATAATTTATCACACTAACTATCTTCTTGTTTTTTCTAAATTCATTTTCATAACTTTAAAATAAAACCTAGATCTTTTATTCACGTCACGGTTCCTTGGATTCACATAATCTCTTCTAACATTTCCATGTATCAAGGACTCAGCTAGAATCAGTTCTCAGCCTGCTTTCCTGTCATCATACACTCCTGATCAAACGGTTAATTAACTCCATGGATCATCCAAAACTCTCTAATTAAATTTCACATTACTATTTATCATGAGAAATAATTCATACTACTAAAAACATTTTTCTACTTTGACTTTACATTCCCATGACTATTAAAATATATAGGGTATTATTTCACCAATTTACCAACTATCCTATCCATGTCTTAAGATAACTCTCAATTGTTCAAATATAACTCAGATAGATCTAACTACTCCAACTCAACACAGCTTATTAGACCTCTTTAATGTATTGATGTATCACAATTCCTTCAACACCATTTCTTTTATTTAAGAACCTAAGTGTTTCGAATTTCTAAATCCACTTTCAATACTCTTCTCTCCATTAATTGAATGATTTGAAGATTTGTTAATATTGAAATATTCACCTCCTTAACAATACATTATATTCTTTTGTTGGCCGATCTATCTAATATTATAACTTATCTGAATAAAAGACCTGATGAATAAAATCAGAAAAAGCAAAAGATACGACATGAAAAAAGTTTCTAAAAAAAAAATTAAAGTATATTACAAAGATGAAAAAGAGATTTATTCTTCTATGGAATCCATTATAATAACCGACAATAATGACTGTTATGACGTACCAGAGTTTATGGATAATGACAGCTCTTCAGAGACAGACCAAACAATAGAAAAACACCAAGGACCTATAGATATTCATTCAGTTAATGATAACACTCTGAATGACTGCATTAATTCAAAAATTCCTGACAATACCGAGGCTGTCAACACCAACAAATACTATCCAGGTGATACCGGCTCTTTATGCCCTGTTTATGGAGGACAATTCGATTGATGACATATCCATGTCCATACTCCTCAAAAAATTAAATCTCGGATACATATCGGAAATTTATTAAATGAATAAAACAAGAATCAGAGTGACAACCAGAGACTGGATCACTGCTAACAATATAATAGAACATTTTAAAGACAATAGAGAATACAACACTTACATACCTTCTTCCTTCATAGAAACTAAAGGCATAGTTATTTATATTTTAAAAATTATCAATTGATAACTTATTGAAGGAACTTAACCTATTAGACAGAATTTGTAAAATCAATAGACTCACTAAATGGAATACAGAACTCGGAACTGCTGAAAACACATCCTCATTAGTTGTAACTTTCCGGAAAAGTTTTCTCCCAGAACACATATTCATCTCTAATGTTAAAAGAACAGTTTTTCCTTTTATCTTCAAACCATTATTGTGCTATAACTGTCTTATATATGGTCACGATGCTACTTACTGCAGAGGAAAAAACTATATGTGCCAACTGTACTGAACAAGACCATCTAATAGATGACTGCTCTAATAAAGCTCTATGCTTGTACTGCAATAATCAATACAAAACAAATCATTCTGATTGCATTGAAAATGAATCTAAAAAAAAATCAAGTTATTGATGACAACTAAAAAAATGACATACAAAGAAGCTAGACTTTCAATATCTTCTATAATACCTGAACATAACTCGAACTCATCACCGTCTTCTATTTTCAATAAGACTACCAATAAAATAGAATACTCCAATTCATTAATCAATTATTCCAAAAAACAAAAACAATATATGACTACTATTTTCAGAGATAATGAAAAACTAAAAACAGAAAACGCAAAGTTGAAAAACATGCTAAGCGAATATAGTGAAACGATCAATGATTGGAAGACTTTCAAGGAAAAACATAAGAAGGAAAATGGCTCCTTAAGAGCGGAAATTGATGAAATTAAACATAAACATATAGAAGTATTGTTACTGGTAAAAGATACACTAGAAATAGGGAATAATTTTGTCAATCTTAGTAATGATGACCCCAACAAAAACTCAACAGCTATAAATTTATTTGATAATCTAAATAAATTAGAAAACTTGTTGTCCTTACACACCGTAGATTCAATAAACACCATAATTGACATCGAAACCATTAACTCCAACTCGAATAACAACCCTATATAATATACCACCTTCCACAATCATCGAGACATTAAACAGTTTACTGTTTCCAATCTAATCTATCAACTGTCTTTTTTATGTTTCACTTTTTCATACATATCAAATAATGCCTTTAAACATTATACAAATTAATATTAGAAGTTTGAAGAGGAACAAAACAGAACTAGAACATTTTTTACTAATTGAGAACATAGATGTAGCCTTTTTATCAGAAATCTGGTCCCATTCAAACGACAAAAACAAAATGAAAGGATACACTTACATCCTAAAACATAGAAATGATGAATACGGGGGAGTTTGTTTCATAATTAAAAACAACATCATTATAAAGGAAATTAACAAGCAATGGAATTATGGCACTCTCGAAGTATTAAACATTAAAATATCTGATCTCAATGACAACACCTTTTCTTTCACTACCTTTTATGCACCTCCTAACATAAATAATCAGATCCTGAAATCCAAATTCAGTCAGTTACTTAATCTAAACAGCTGCTACAATTAGTGTTTCCAATTATCCGTGATTTTAACTATCCGGATATCGAATAGTATATAAAGTAGTTATCCGGATATCCGGATAATAATCCGGATAATGCCTTTAATAAAAACAATAGTTTTAAAAAATTAAAATCAAATCAAAAGCAATCAAAATTTATTTTCATCTGCAAAATAATATTTAAAAAATACAAGAGCGTTTATTGTTTAACATTGGAAGCTCAAAAGATTTCTAGGTTTTATTAGCTTTTCTAGGTTAGGAATGAGTGTTTTACATGCGCTATATAAATTAAATTTCTTGTCCGGCAATGAATAATTATTTGAACGAATAACTTTACTATTTTCGATTGGTGAAATCGTATTTTTCAATTCCATGACTAATGTACAGTGAGTTCGGTCGGATTTGGAGAATTTTCATTTTCCTTATCTTATTGATCTGCCATTATTAACTAAATATTTTCGGATGTTTTGGTATCCGGAAACAAAATATTTATTAACTTTTTTATATAAATGATAACTGATGTTTTAGAAACATAACTAAAATCGTTAAAATTATCATTTCGGGATAATGTTGAATCCTGCAACAACATCATTAATGAAGCTAGCTCAACATTTTTCCATTTGTTAATAGACTGTCTTAATGTGATTAACTTTAAATATTTATAAATTACTCAAAATTGAACTGTAAATTATGACACGGAAAAATACTGTTTTTAGTTTGTAAATATAAAACTGCATTCCAATAGAATGCTAAATGGTCTCCAAATTCTAAATCGTGCTAAATTTAATCGTTCCAATTTATTTCTTCTAAATAATTATAAATTTGAACACCGGTGACAAAAATCATATAATTGTTATTGAGTTGTTTGCATTAAAAGCTAGAAAATAATTTATAGTTTCAAACATCAAAGTGAATAAATAATTAAAATAAATAAATTTTCTCTAACGGAAGATGACCAAAAACTGATTTGATACACAATATTCAATAATATGTTGTTCTGATATTTAATAATACAAAAACTTTAAATTTTATAATAGAATTTAAAATTCTTAACAATTTTGAAATTAAACTTGAAGTTAATGTTTAACTGTCAGCTCAAATAAGTCTACAATGCAAGTATTGGATTTAGTCAACTTGAAAATGTGCTAAATCATTTTAGTATTGCGGAGACCAATTAGCATTCAATTGGAACCCAGTCTAAATTACACTTCTGAAAATTCAAGTACAAAACAATTGCTGGAATGATAAATCTTAGATCAACAAAACGAAATCGTCTATTATGAAAAAATTAGTAGTAGCTGATTAAAATTTTTAAAAAGGTAAATAGCGCAAATAATTTTTTTTTGTTTTAATTTAGTTATCCGGATATTTTTTGTGAATTAACCGGATATCGGATAGCAAGATTTTTACGCATTATCCGGATAATTTCAATCCGGCTTAAACCGGATTGGAAACACTAGCTACAATTCTATTATCCTGGGGGACATCAATGCCCATCACTACTTATGGGAAAATTGCAGTAATCCTGATTCAAAAGGCTTATTCGTGGCTGACATAATATCTAATTCTAACTTTGTCATCCTAAATGATGGAAGTCACACCAGATTAGGTAGCTTGAATTTCTCTTCCGCCATTGACATTTCTCTGGTTTCCCAAAATCTAGTTAATAAGTTTTCCTGAGATATAATCCACAATAACATTGGAACTTCCGATCATTTACTAATATTAATTAGATATACCGACACTTTCACTAAGTGCCAATTCAATAAAAAAAACTCAACATGGTTAAGATCATCGAAGACATATCAAACTTTAACCCCAATCACTCATTTGATTTGATAGATTATGAAGAAGAAATGAAAAAATTATCAAACAAAACTCCAAAACAATACACAAAGAAAATAAATTCAAAGCCAAGCCTTGGTGGAATCAGAAAATAAAATGGACTATCAAAAAATCAAAATTAAAACTATAAGGTAAGTGTACAATATTACGGGCTAGTACATTATGCC
>OY856187.1:166375699-166735162 GCA_963693315.1 Diogma glabrata
AAATAAATAAATAAATAAATACATAAAATTTCTTGCTTTTCTTAAAAATTGGCTTATTGACTGTTAGATTGGCTAATAGACTGTTTTATTATTTGAAATTTTTTCCCAATATTTCAACCTAGCGGGTCAACATATAAAAATATATAAATAAAAATATAAATTAAAAATATAAATAAAATAAAATATAAATAAAATATATGTATAAAAATATAAATTTATAAAACAATTTTTATTTTTAAAAAATGGCAACTAAATATGCCTTTTTTCCTTTATTTTTGAACATTTTACTGATTTATTGTTTGTCCATAACACACTTAAATTACAGATAACTGTTATTTGAATATATTATTAATCTTGAGTTTGAAATTTGTTGTACTTCGTTCCATTTACTAAAAACAAGTGTACCGATTCTTTTGAACTTTTTTTGCTTAAAAGGAATTAAATAAGGCTTAATACAAAAAGTCTTACTGAAAAGTTCTTTATTATAGATGAAATTTTCCAGTTTTAATTTTTCAAAAATTTAATTTTCAAAGATGGCAAAATTTAAAAGAGCCTCTTTTCTTTTTTAAGATTTTCTACAGATTAGTTTTTTACCCAAAACATACTCAAATTACAGAAAGGCTTTTTGTTTTATTGGCGAGAACGGCCCATGCAAATATTTACTAATAAAACATAGGCCGGGTCTGGAAAATGCTCTTTTAGATTATTGAAAATAACATTTAAAAAAAAGTAAAACTTAAAAATTTCATGTAAAATAAGCAAACGTTTTTGGTATACCTTTAAAATCGAAAAGGTAATAATACCTTTAAAACAAACTTGTTTGTAATTTTAGTTTTGTTTTGGGTAAAGAAGAAATCTTTAAAATATAAAGAAATAAATAAAAAAAGGTACTCTTTAGGCAAAATCAAAATTATTAAAATTCATATAAAATATAATTTTTTTTTATTAATGCAGTATTTTTATAAAGCCTTATTCAATGACCTGATTCGTAGTAAATGCATGCATAGCTTTGACCGTATTTCTGAACCAAAGTGCAGAAACGTAGCTGAAGATTTGGTTAGTAACGACACCAAATTTGTTTACCACAGAGTAGAATAATATTGCCATTTACTTAAAGTGGAAGTTTGAGTTTAATGTTTTATGTTCAACTCATTGTTCCTTAAACTAAACGATTTATAAGCTAAAATGTCTATTAATGGCACTGTTGAAACTTCCAAGTACCAACACTCCAGTTATCGAGCGCATTAGTTCTCGCTGTCCAAACGTCCGATAGACGTAGACGCAGGCGGCTAGATAGACATACTATTGATGCGTATTTAAAAAGTTTGGTAAGTTTTTAAATACGCATCAATAGTATGTCTTAGTTTATAGTTTATGAGCTTATCGAATAAAACTAGCATTTATGTGTTTTCAGAATGACAAAATAAATAATATAAACCAAGTCATCGTAGATAAGTGTTACAAAAAAAAAACATTTGTTTTAAAAACTAAATTCTTCTCTTTCCGACTCTTTCAAATACAAAATTGGTATCTATTTAAATATCACGGAATAAGGGACGCACTAACACGGAATTAGTTACATCGTCAATTTTTTAGCACGGAATTAGATACAATACAGAGGTCATTTGAAGTATTAATAAATGTCATTACACCAAATTTTAAAACTTTTTGATGCACAAAATGGTAAAGATAACAGTTAAATAATTATAATAAGCCACTTTATATGTTATTTCTGTTGGCTCAAAAATTTTAAATTTATCCTAAAATGAGACAAGCCTTAATAACACGTAATATGGTACATTTACCTTACAACGTTCATTCAAACATTTTCACTTATTATGGGTTAAAAAGAGCCACATGTAAACTAAAAAGAGAAATCAAAATAGCCAAAAAACTGTCATGGAGCGAATCCATCAACAGCATTGACCCCAACTCTAACCCGACTTATATCTGGAAAAAGATAAACTGCTTCTTCAATAAACATAACAACTCAAATATTTTCAATCTAAAAGAGAATGCCGAAAAATTCATGAACTTATACTTCGAGAATAACCCCATTGTCCTTAATGATCGCTTTTGCCCACAATCTACCATTAATATGAACGAATTCAAACTGGAAGAAATTGTAGATATTCTAAAAAATTCCAAAAACACATTACCAGGTTCGGATATGATATCATATGAAATATTAAAAAACTTAAACATGGATCACCTCAAAAAACTAACAGATCACTTTAATGATGCATGGTTCAAACAGAAATTTCCGGACAACTGAAAAATCTCTAGTATTATTCCTATAACTAAACCTAATAAAGACAAAACTAAACCAGAAAGCTAACGCCCAATAGCTTTCCTTCCTGTATTTTATAAAATTATGGCCAAATTGGTAATCATCGGAATTAATAAACATCTAACCGATAATTCTCTTCTTCCGGAACTTTCATTCGGCCTTAGAAAAAATAAATCCTCTCGTGACTTAATTTTTTGCTTACTTAACGACCTAATGTCATTTGTAGACAGGACACTTTGTATTTTTTTGATTGGCCTGAATATATCAGGTGCATTTGACAATGTGGATTTGGAAGTGTTGATTGACATCATGAAAAATATAAATATTCCAGCTGTCTATATTCAATGGATCTATGAACATCTCGCCAATAGAAAAATAATATTGAGTGATGACTCTTACGGTATCTGTGTATACCAATCAATATAGGTGTACCCCAAGGAGACCCCATGAGTCCCACGTTATTTAATATTTACACACATGAACTTCATAAATGCTCAGGTAATCAGATTTTAATATTCCAATATGCGGATGATTTTTTCTTTCTTATTAAAGATATTAACCATCTGCTAGCCGAGAAAAAGGCTAACTCATTTCTAAACGATTTTACAGACCAATTAAAAAGGATTAAATTACATATTAACGCAAATAAGACTAATTATGTATATCTATATACACAATAAACGTTCTCAGCCCTATAACTAAACTATTAATCAATAACACGGTAAATATCTTGAGGATTTTCGGTTTATATTTCGATAGAAATTTGAATTTCAAAAAGCACCACACAATAATGAAAGAGAAATGTAAAACAATTCTCAATACCATGAAGATGTTCTTCAATAAAAAATATGCTCATCCATCCTCATTAATAAACATCCATAAATGCTTAATAACAAATAGAATAATGTATAGTGCTTTCATCTCATTTAACCCTTCACATTTCAATATACTACAAATAATTGTAAATAGCAGCTTAAGAATAGGTTTAGGTTTCCTATCACAGCCATAATAGCAGAAGGGGAGACCTTCCAATTAATTCAAAAATCGAAAGCAATATATACAAGTATATTTCTAATCAAATCTATAATGACACACCAATCGGTAAACTAATCATATCAAATTGTCATTTAAAATTTTTTTAATCTCATCTATAATAAATATAGATTTGTTATAAATAAAGTTCTATCATTATCTCACTTAAATATTGATCTTCATTCTCTTCCTCTAAGTGTGAAGATAGACACATCACTACATGAATTGTTTCAAAAAAAAGATTTTTTTGACTAGACGTATAATAAAAATAGGATATGCAATTATTTTATCGATAACTATTCACACACTGACTGTTGTTTCACTGACGGATCTCAAAACGAGATAGGTAATGCATCGGTATATACAATGAATATGACAAATCAACTGTCTCTTTATCAACTGTCGAAAAAATTTCAATAAAATCACTTGAAATCTTGGCCATTCTTGAATCTATTAATCTAGCCCTAAATTCTAAAATATCACATCTAACCATCTTTACTGACTCTCTGAGTTCTTGTATATCATTATCTAAACTCTCCAACTTTGAAAACAAATATTATGAAAAACTCATAGCTTCACTGATCTTAACCAATGATATTAACATTACAATATGTTGGATCCCTAGTCACTCTAACATTCATGGCAATGATTATGCAGAAGCGGATGCCAATATTGGGGACTTCATCCAACAATATCATGAAGATAAAAATACCCCCAGATGAATCACTCAAACTTCATAATAACCTTCTTTACAATCAATGGCAAATCAATTTTATTGAAAAAACCAAAACTAAAGGCATTACTCACGAATTCAACATAAACTACATAATAAATAAGAAGCCATGGTTTCACAAACTAAAATTAAACTCTAACCTTATAAGAAAAATTAATAGGTTAAGAACAAGTCACTGCTATGACAAGAAATATTATAAATTAATAAAGGTTATAGATATAACTGTGAAATATGTAACACTATAGAGAGTTCGGCTCATTCTCTCATGATTTGTACCAAATACTCCTTCACACGATCCAGATACTCCTGTTTGAATAATCTAAATTTAAATGACAGCTTTATGTCCCACAACGTCTCCTACTTGAAAGACATTATTGAATTCTTCACAGAAATCAATATGCAAATATGAATAGTGAACTATTTAATAATAGCATTCTTAAATTGGATATGAAAACAAGTGGTAACTGGATTGTTCTTCCACAACTTCACAACGACCATATTGTAAAGTCGAATGATATGCACCCTTTCACTTGATGTAGTGATGGTTAAGAAACCATAGGTTTATTACCCATAGAATAATCAACTCCATCTGCTATTCTATTCATCCATTTCGGTATAATAAGAAACAACTTATAGGACACCAATTATAATGGTATTAAGGTTATTTACATCACCTGTATGTTAAACAGTTAAACATATCAATCCATTTGCAAATTTCTTTTACACTAAAGAATCATTTATAGTAAACATTAATATCAAAGTCACATTCATCATTTTTTATGTAACTTATATAGATATAAGTATTATGAAAATACTTAAATAACACATCAATTTATTATTTATTATTTATATTATAAGAAATGATAATATATCTTTGTTAGAAATAAAACAGTATATACTGTCCATTTTTAGTATTGTTCTGAATTACAAATTTTTAAAATATGAACTCCAATTAATTATAATAATAATCCTTTATTGACTTCAAATGTATAATACAGTTGTGTACATTTAATAATTTACTGAGATCAGCTTTTAATAGTAAGCTTTACAGCAGATGAAATTAATTATTATGAGTATTGCGAAAAAAAAATGAAAAAAGAATGTTTATATATACAAATGCAGTTCAGTCTGCTTAGTAACTAATAAAAAACTTATATTTACCTAACCTACTTAAATCTAAACTTAAAAGCTACGTTGCAAAAATTAAGCGGTAGTAAAGCTAATTGCGTTTATCAATTCATTTTCAATATAATTTAATTTATTTATATATCTATCATTAGCTTCTCTAGCAACTACATTGACAAGCTTTATATTTAATTCGTTGTGCAGTCTTAAAGTGCTATAACGTCTAGGGCGTTTATATATAGTTTTTAGAAATTTGTTTTGAATGATTTGAAATTTCTTTTTATGACACAAAGCAATATCCCACCAAATTGGCGCACCATAAAGTATGATATTAAGAATCACACACTTGTAAATTAGTGTCTTATTATGACTATTCAGTTTACTATTTCTGTTGAGTAGAGGATATAGACTTTTGAACAGTGCATTACATTTTTGTTGTATTTGAGTGACGTGTGTCTTAAATGTTAATGATTTATCCAAATAAATTCCTAAATATTTAGTTGAAGGTTTCCATTCCAAAGAAGAGTTTTGAATCAGAAAGGGTTGTTGTGGAAGTTTACGGGATGCTCTGCACCTAGTAAAATAAATAGCTTCACATTTTGATATGTTAATACTAAGTTTCCAGTTTTTAAAAAATTCGAGAATTTTAGTGAGGTACAATTGAAGCTTATTGATAATAGATACCGCCAGCTCATCTGACACAAATATTGCAGTGTCATCAGCAAATAATGATAATTTACATTCACTATCTCTTGGAATATCATTGATGAATAAACAAAAAAGCAAAGGACTCAATACAGCACCTTGAGGAACCCCAGCTGGAATGCTAAGTATAGAGGACATGGAATCAAAAATCTGGACAAAAAATGTTCTATCAGTTAAGAACGATTTTATGATTTTAATTAAAAATATTGGAAATCCATATATAAATAATTTATAGCAGACTGCGTCTTGCCAAACTTTATCAAAGGCTCGTTCAAGGTCTAATAATATCATTCCAGTAGATTTTAGCGAAGATCTATTAGATTTAATATGATTGACTACACGATGGATTTGATGAACTGTAGAGTGCCCGGATCTAAAACCAAATTGCTCGTTTATAATTATTTGATTATCAGCTATGAACTCTTCCATTCTTCTTTTGATAATCTGCTCAAAGAGTTTTCCCAATGTACAAAGAAGACTAATAGGTCTGTAGCTTGTAGCAAGAGTGGGGTCTTTGCCAGGCTTTAAAACAGGAGTAATTTTTGCTTTTTTCCATTGAATGGGGAAATAGCCTAGGTTCAAGCAGCACTCAAATATTATCTTAAGAAAATGGATTCCACTTTCAGGAAGATTTTTAAGTAAAATAAATGGAATATTATCTACACCTGGAGCTTTGAGCCTTGGAAGGAATTTCAAAATATCAGAAATTTCAGAAGGGTGAATTTCAGGAATTGTAGCATTGTTATCCAAATTATTGAAATTAGTGCAAAAGTCATTCACTTGTTCTTCAATTACAATATTGGAGTTTGGAATTTGATGAGCGTCAAGGAAAACATCAGCCAATACTTGTGCTTTTTCTGTATTTAAGAAAATTCGATTTCCAGTGTTGGGAGTAACTAATGGTGGAATGGACTTGCGATGGTTTTTAAAATGTTTAGTTGTTTTCCAGAAGTTTTTTGAACCATTATCCAAGCATTCAAGCTTCGTTTGCCATTTTTGATTATAAAGGATATTTATATGATATTTAATAATTCTATTTAGCAAGTTTATTGAGGTTTTAATGTGAGCAAGGCGACTTCTGAGGTAAGATCTTCTAAGCGAATTTCGGTGTCTGATAAAACTTAACACTTGATCAGATAATAACAATTTATCAGTTGGAAGAACAGGCACAAGCGGTACGGATAGCTCACGACCTGAAGAAATAGATGCTGTCAAAAAATCGACTGCAGCGTTGACATCTGAAATAGTATGAATTGAACTTAAATTGAAATTTTCAATTTCAGATGATATATGATTCTGATAAATGTTCCAATTAACATTTTTATAGTTAAAGTATTTACGATGGCAATGATCTACTTGATTATTAAATACTATTGAACAGAGGACTGGCAGATGATCGGAGCAGAGTGCTTGAATGGTGTTAACTTCGGATATCAACTGTGGGTTGTTTGTTAAAAATATATCAATAATACTAGGGACTCCAGCAGGACTATAGTGGGTAGGATCTTGGGGAGCGATAACAACACAATCAGAGTTAATAGAATAATCATATAAAGTTCGACCACCGCGGTTAGTTCTAGGACAAAACCAGTTAGGATGCTTACAATTTAAATCACCACCAATTAGGTAAGGAATATTACCACTACAAATTTTTATAAAATCATTTCTGAGATGCTCAGAATTCGAATATGAACAATATACAGAAAATATTTTAAGTTGATTATTATCACTACTTATTATATTAATACCCAGGGATTCTATACAATTTAATTTAAGGTCAGGAAGAAGCGAATGTTTAATGCAATCTTTTATAAGAATACCAACACCACCCCTGCGAAGATTTTCTCTATCATTACGATAAAAGCGAAAATTAGGAATCGAAAATGAAATAGAAGGCTTTAAATGCGTTTCACTAATAAGTAATATATCAATATCAAAATTATCTAAAAACTGAATTACCTCAAATTTTTTATTTTTTATACCGTACGCGTTCCACACACAAATTTTTAAAGAATTATGGATAACAGACATATTTAATAGCAATATTAGCCATAACATCAAATTGTTCTTCTTTGGAATGGCACCCCCGAAGTCCTGAAACAAGTTCTTTGAGAATTTGTAATAACTCATGTGGTGCAAACAAATCATTTGTGCTATCTGAATTAATATTAATTGAATTTTCATGATTGATTGCATTTGTTTGAACCACTGTACTGAACTGCATTTTTTTGTTAACAAAATTATTATTAAAATTATTATTAAAATTGTTATTGTTGTTTTGATGAGGTATTGAAGGAATAATAGGAAAATCCTGTTGTTGAAATGAAAACGTTGGTTGATTTGAAGGTCGACTCAACTTATTTTTTAGATTCAGATGATTTTTTATTTGAATGTATTTTTCTCTTTCTGGACAAATTATAGAGTTAGATGTATGATTTCCACTACAATTACAGCAAACATGTTTAGTAATATCGTTTTGTAAAGGACACTCCATATCATCAATATGTTCATCTCCACCACAGAAATTACATTTTGGCTTCATGTAGCATGCGTTCGCTCCATGACCATACATTTTACATTTATAACATTGGAGAGGACCTTTGCTGGTGGATCGACAAATTTCCCATCTGCACACTGTGTTATTAACAAATCTAATATTTTTTAATTGATTCAGAGACATTGATCCCTTTTTGAAAGCAACAAAATAAAGGGCATCTTCACTGTTTCGACGATATTTTTTAGGAATAGTTTTCCAAACATTAACAGGACTCAGGCCACTATTCTCGAGGCTTTTCTTAACTTCATTTGTATCCATATCATGGAGCCCACATAGTACAAATTTAACAAAGCGGTTTTCCTCAAGCGTATATGAGAACATACCATTGTTATGTTCTTTTAATTTAGTAAAAATTTTGTTATAGTCTGATAGGCTATATGTTAGTATTTTTATACCAATTGACATGATTTGTATATTATATTTTGAAATATTTAGTTCCTTCATATTTTTATGAATCTCCGTTGAGGAAGATTTTGTAATTATTGGAGGAATCTTTTCTACAGGTTTTCTAGAACTTTCACCAGACGGAGAACAAGTTTGCGATGTTTTTGCATATTTTGATAAATTAACGTTAGGCGGTAAACCTGCATACCTGTTTACTGTTGGGATGTCACTCATTTTAATGCCTTGACTCATCTGTTTAATGCTGCTGAGCGAGCTCCTAGGGAGGCTACGCATCTGGCGACTTATAGTTCTTTTATTTGTGAGCATCCACACACAATAATCACAAAACAATCAATTGATATTTCAATGTTTAACTTTAATTTGATTTGAATTTATAACTAACAACAAATCCAAACAAAAAATAAAACATCCAATTAATTATACAATTATATAATTATTGAAGTACTCTTCATACACCTAAATCACTTTAGAATTCATATACATCATAATACTTATATAGTTTAAGATATCTAATAGTAAACATAAAAGTTAAATTATAATCATTGCTCTTTATGTAATTATATATACTAGGAGGGCCCGGCGTGCTTCGCTACGCTTATAAATAAAGTTTTTGCGTAGACATTTTGTTGACGTAGAAGCAATGATTTCAAAAAGTGGTAATGAGAAACGCTAGCATATAATTTTTAATTTTTCTTTTTAAATATATGAATGAAAAATAATCAGAACTCTAGCTGATCAGTTCGGATAAATGACAAATTAGCGATCAAATAAGTTAGAGATCAAATAAGATTACTTGAAAACTTATTTGATCGCTAATTTTTCATATATCCGAACTGATCAGCTAGAGTTCTGATTATTTTTCATTCATATATTTAAAAAGAAAAATTAAAAATTATATGCTAGCATTTCTTGTAATGGGCAAGATTTTAAATTTTGGGTGTACTTGCATTTTCCATCCTATAGTAATATACTATAGATCTTAATTTTTCACTCACTTTTCAACCGGTTTGTGTAACAACACAACTGGTTAAACATTCCAACGTGCATCCAACACTTCCGGTAATAAGCTGTTTTTTTTATTAATTTTCTACATATTTTTTTTACTTAAATATGAAAGAAATTTAAGAATTAGTAAAATAAAAGAAAATTTATGCTGACGAAATTTTTTTTCGTGCGAAAAAAATTTCTGTTAATTGTTTTTCTGGAATTAATCAGTTGGTGGTTAGGAGTTGAAGAAATTAGTTGTTTTTTTGTTTGGCAGTGAGTTTTTGGTGCAGGGAGATTGAAGTTTGCTAACGTGGAGTTGAGTGGGAATTGTGGAAGTTTTTCAAGTAAAATACTTATAAGGAAATTAATTAATAATGTTTTAGTGAATAATGTGATCATTTCAATGGTCAAAATAATAATAATAATAATAATAATAATAATGTTTTGGTGAATAATGTGATCATTTCAATGGTCAAAATACTATTAATAATAATAATGTTTTAGTGAATAATGTGATCATTTCAATGGTCAAAATAATATTAATAATAATAATGTTTTAGTGAATAATGTGATCATTTCAATGGTCAAGATTGCCGATTGGCTAACAAGATAATAAAGTCAAGAAAAAGGTACAAAAAAAAAAGAATAAATTATGACTTCGTGAATTATGATAGTATTAGATCAGAATCCAAGATTTCTGTTTGGGTATTTTTCCACTTCATAACGATACCAAAAGAAAGTTATGAAAATTATGTTTAAAGATTTGTCTTGAATAAAGAGAAAAAGAAATATATTTGGTGTTTTTCTAATAGAAGAAAACAAGAAGAAGACACATCAGGAAATCATCGGAGACATATTCAGAGAAGTTTTTTTTTGTTTTCTATTTATTTTCTTATTATTAACTTTTGATGTATTCATATATGGTAGTGTTTTGTTATCTTAGTTGTTGTCATAATTCAATGAATTGCTAAGGTTAATTATTTAGGGAGGGTTGTGGCATGGCAGATTTCCCTTCTGGAGATCTGGGTGGTGATGTTTAAGGCACGCTTCGTTTGTTTTTATCTTAAATTTTCTTGTTAGTGAGGTTGGTCTAGAACCTTCGCTCGAGTGAGCTAGCGCAGGGTTGAATAGCGTGCAAGACCAAATGGTAGACCTTCACGGCCTACCCGATAAACCTCCCATTACATTCTCATTACCACTTTTTGAAATCATTGCTTCTAAGTCAACAAAATGTCTACGCAAAAATTTTATTTATAAACGTAACGAAGCACGCCGGGCCCTCCTAGTATCTATTATCAAGAGATGCACCACGTACATCAACACTCATACCATTATCACGTCGATGGTACAAAGGATAACCATTCACAGATTCTTTAGTATTTTCAGAAAAAGGTTTTCGGAGAGGAGAAAAAGGAAAATTCTTACTACATTTACCATCTCTCATACAAACAGAATTGGGATTTAGAGCACCACATGGTCCATGCATCATATGACGGTTTCACATATTCATGTAATTTAGGAAAAAGAATGGGATCAGGGATTTCAGTACATACAAATTTATTAATCATTTCATTTCCATCAATTCTATCTTCATCTGATAAATTTAACAAAATATGAGCATGCGGAAGACCACGTTTTTGAAATTCAATGGTATATATAAGTGCTTTGACAGAACCGAAAATCTTTTTTTTCATTAAACAATCTATGAGCTCTTTAAGTTTCACTTTAAACACACGCACAACAATGTAAATACATTAAAACAACTAAGGGAATTTCTATTTCATCATTCACCACATTCAATTCTAAATCATCATTCATTTCTTCATTCACAACATTCATTCACAACATTACCATTCATTTCATCTATCATAAAACAAACAAACAACTCTAACTCTTTGAATACGATAAACTTTAAGAAATGAAATTTAAAAACACTGAAAAGAAAATATAAAATACTATAATAAAAATTCTAACAATCTCTCAAACTTTCATACCAAACACACACATTACAAAATTGTCGAAAAAAACAAAGAAAAATAACGTCTACAATCTACCAAATCATTGCATAAACTGAAAAAAAAATATAAAATACTATAAACAAAGAAAGACTTTTCACAACATTACCATTCATTTCATCTATCATAAAAAAAACAAACAACTCTAACTCTTTGAATACGATAAACTTTAAGAAATGAAATTTAAAAACACTGAAAAGAAAATATAAAATAACATAATAAAAATTTTAACAATCTCTCAAACTATCATACCAAACACACACATTACAAAATTGTCGAAAAAAACAAAGAAAAATAACGTCTATACTCTACCAAATCATTGCATAAACTGAAAAAAAAATATAAAATACTATAAACAAAGAAAGACTTTTCACAACATTACCATTCATTTCATCTATCATAAAAAAAAACAAACAACTCTAACTCTTTGAATACGATAAACTTTAAGAAATGAAATTTAAAAACACTGAAAAGAAAATATAAAATAACATAATAAAAATTCTAACAATCTCTCAAACTATCATACCAAACACACACATTACAAAATTGTCGAAAAAAACAAAGAAAAATAACGTCTATACTCTACCAAATCATTGCATAAACTGAAAAAAAATATAAAATACTATAAACAGCGTTGCCACTCAAAAAAATTAAAATGTATCCAATTTTATAAAAAAATGTATCCAAATGTATCTACTTTTTTGAAAAAATGAAACATGATTATTTGATATTGCTAAAGGACTAATTACAATATATGTTTAGTACAATTCAGTATCCTGATCACATTTATTTATGATATAACGACAAAAAAATCACATTAATTCAAATTTTTATCTGATGATTTTTATATGTGTTTTATTTGATGAATAAATTTCATATACATTTTTTGCACAGTTTTTGTCACCTCCAAAAATTCCTCTTTTTCCAGTTTATTGTATGCTAAAAATGATTGTACTGCATATCCCATACTTATTTCAGACAATTGTATATGGTTTTCTTCATTTTCAAAACCTAGCTCATTTACATTCCTCAGATTTAAGAAACGAAAATGGTCTATAAAATTGTATAAAATGATTTTTAAATCGACTTTTAAATTGTTAAAAAAAAATGTGATCGATTTTCAAAAACTGTTTAAAATTACTTACACTGCTCGCCAATTTCTGATACTTTTTCCAAAATTTTTGGAAATCCAACACAGCTAAAGGCATATTAATAAAATGTATCCATTCTAGCAGTTTTGTGATTTTTTTGTATCCAGTATCCATTTAATAAATTTTTCAAATAATGTATCCAAATGGATACAAATGTATCCAAGTGGCAACGCTGACTATAAACAAAGAAAGACTGGACGACCCCATTTGATTTGATTTGAGGGGAGGCAGTTGAATTCAAAAATACATTTAAATTCGTCTATAACTTTTTTATTTATGATCCGAGAAATCCCAAAAATCTCTCAGATCTAGGTTACACTAATATCAGTTAGCAGTGCAAATTTGGAATGAATGAAAATTCGAATAAAAAAGCCTTAGGCTGTACAAAGTACAAAGTTAGCGTATTAATATATAAGATATATAGTTATAATCCCATAGTATCATCAAGTCATATAACAAAACTGCTTTCTCACGAAAAGTGCTATCAATGCAAAATAGCATAACTAGAAATATAATGGAATGTTATCAACCAGACATAACATGTAACAACATGATAGAAGAATCATATATCATAAAACATATTATAAAACATCGTATAATAGAAAATGCTGAGTGGTGGTTTTGTACCTTTAGTTTTAAGATTTATAAAATTTAGTTTTTTAGTTAATGTTTAAACTCTGTTGTATTCACTTCGAATAAAATTTAATAAAATAAAATATTTTTTTTATGTTTTATTTGATCCTGAATCATAACTGGCGCAGCCGTGCGGTCTTGTGAGTGTATAGTAAAGTGTAGTGTAATCATTTGGTGAATAAAAACCAATAAATAAGTGAACCCGTCGCGGTAAAATTAAGTGAATTTTTTTTATCAGACATCTCTAGCTGAAGTTCCTATAAAAACGCGAAGAGGATTTGAGGTTCCACTATATATTAACTTCACTTGGAAGCAGCTCAACACGATGAAACATACGATTCAAAGGTAGCGCACTACAAGATAAACGTTTACATTGAATACGTATTACCAGGTAACTTATTTTATTTAATTTTTATATTTTGTGTTAATATTTAGTGAAAATTTTGTGTTTGTGAACGTATTTTATATATAAAGTTTTCAAAAATAACGTTAGTCATCCACGACAGTTAATTTCAAAATTTTCATGGAAGCGTTTACTACAAGATGGGCGCACATCCAAAATATTTCCAAAAATAACTCTAAAATCATATAAAATAGTGTTACTAAATTGACAAAGGCGCGCACTACCAGATAGACGCCGACCTGTCACACTGTCACAAAATAGAGACAGTTCAAATTAATATTATTATATCCTTTTTATGAGAAAAAAATTGGCAGATATATTCGATCTGAATAGAAATATAGCCAACTCAGAAATAGACCCAGTTTTAGAGCGACTAGAGGCAATTGGTGCACAGTTGCAACATTTAAATAACAAACAAGGTGAGCATGATCAATTGTTGACATATCTCAACCAAAAATTAGAGCAACCCCAACCACAAATTCAGGAAGAAATTCCTGTGGTTGTAAATAGGGCAAATGCTCTAGATTTATTTAGGATCCCTGATCCAATAAAATTAATACCCACTTACGATGGGAATAGAAAACAACTTTCGGCTTGGATAAAGACAGTTGAAGACACACTGAGTGTATTCGAACCATTAGTGTCAGAACAACAATACAATCTTTATCTACAAACTATTAACAACAAAATAGAGGGGAAAGCCAAAGATATGTCTGGCTGGTAATCCCAAAAAATTTAATGAAACAAAAGAAATCTTGCAAGAATCTTTAGGAGACCGGCAAGAACTATCGTTTTATAAGTCACAACTTTGGGCGACTAAACAAAACGAAACAATGAGTATCCACGGATACTTCAATAAAATAAAAGAAATAGTTCAAAACATTAAATCATTGTCCAAACAAAATATTTTGTACAATAATGCGTGGCATGCTATCAATGCATTCATCGACGAGGATGCATTAGCTGCATTTCTATCAGGATTACGCAAACCCTATTTTGGAAACGCGCAAGCTGCGAAGAGGCGTATACATTTCTTTGCAAATTTAATTGCAATGAACAAATCTCAAGTAATTCGAGAAAAGATAACACACAAGTATTTCAGAATACACCACAAAAACAAAACCACAGTTTTATTAGTCAAAACAAAACTAGCGTGTTTCAGCCAAAACACAATCAAAATTTTTTAAATTATGAGAAAAAACCGACTTATTCGGTAAGAGAAAGACCAACACCAATGGAAGTGGATCTTTCTATGCGTTCGAGAAATACATTTAATAAAAAAAATAATAAATAATCACGAAACTACAGAGGATACTCAAGAAGCTTCATCCCAACTTTCAGCGAACGCGAATTCAGATACGGAAGACTAAATTTTCTCCCATATTTGAAGTGCTAGAATGAACGATTGGGCCGCGTTGTAACACTTTTAATCGATACTGGTGCCAATAAAAATATAATCAAGCCAGGATTAATTCCTTATAATTCATTAGAAAATTCAGAAACATCTTCAAGTAATACTACAATAAAAAATATTTTAGGTACACATAATAGCGATAAAAATTTTAAAATTAATCTCCTAGGTAATAATTTATCAGCACAAATTTTTTTTGAACTAGAATTCCATAAATTTTTTGATGGAATATTAGGCTCAGAAACAGTGGCTAAAATGAATGCCAAAATTGATTATAAGACAAACTCAATTTTATTAAACAATTATAATTACAAATTTGATCGGTATTACCCTGAGGAAAATTTTTATAATCATATAATTACGATACACACCACAAACAATGGCGTTTATACAAAGCGGAAAATTTTAATACAACAATGACGGTGTTGACAAATTGTCCAAACCCACCGGAAACATTACCAAAACTTAAATTAAATGTTAACAATTTCGAAACATTCGAACCAATTCCATGTAAAAATGAAATAATTGATAGAAGCACTACCAAAAGCCCAATCCGAACAGAACATTTAAGTAAAAATGAAAAGGACATTTTACTTGATTTTTAAAAACCAAGCAGTACTGTTAAAACAGAACGAGAATTTGTCATCAACAACAATAATTAAACATAAAATAGTAACAAAAGACGACAATCCGGTTTATACGAAAACATATCGATACCCACATCATTTTAAGCCTGATGTAGAGGAACAAATTCAGGAAATGCTAGACAGTGGCATTATCCGTCATTCTAAAAGTCCATTTTCGTCACCGATTTGGGTGGTCGAAAAAAAACGAGATGGCTCGGGAAAAAAAAATCAGAGTTGTGATCGATTATCGTAAACTAAACGAAAAAACAATTGACGATAAATTTCCGATTCTACAAATGGAGGAAATTTTGGATAGTCTTGGAAAGTCAATATATTTTTCCACCCTAGATTTAAAATCTGGGTTTCACCAAATTCCATTAGATGAAAAATCACAAGAAAAGACAGCGTTTTCGACAGACAAAGGTCACTTTGAATTCAAAAGAGTGCCCTTTGGCCTGAAAAACGGTCCCGCAACTTTCCAACGAGCAATGAATAACGTATTGCAAGACCTTATAGGAAAAATATGTCATGTTTATCTGGATGACATTATTATTATTGGACATAGTCTAGATAACCACATACAGAACATCAGTTCTTGAAAGATTATCACACTTTAATTTAAAAATTCAATTAGACAAGTGCGAGTTCCTAAAGAGAGAAACTGAATTTCTTGGTCACGTAATAACACAAGACGGTGTTAAACCTAACACCGATAAAATTCAGAAAATTCTGGAGTGGCCATTACCAAAAACTGCCAAACAAATTAAACAGTTTTTAGGACTTTCAGGTTATTATAGAAGATTCATAAAAGATTACTCAAAAATTGCCAAACCCATGTCGAAGTTTTTAAAGAAAGATCAAGTTGTCAACACCAAAGACGTCGAATATACAAGAGCTTTCGAAAACATAAAAAGAATTTTAGCTACAGATCAAATTTTAGCATATCCCGATTTTACTAAAGAATTTATTCTACCCATGGATGCTTCAGATTTTGCGCTAGGTGCAGTCCTCTCTCAAATCCAGGACAATATAGAAAAACCTACTGCGTTCGCTTCAAGAACACTAAACGCTACAGAGATCAACTACGCAACAAACGAGAAAGAAGCTTTAGCTATAATATGGGCTGTCAAGAAATATCAACCATACCTGTACGGTAACAAATTTACGTTAGTAACAGACCATAAACCACTTACTTTCTTTAAATCATCCGAAAAAAATTCAAAAATCTTAAGATGGAGACTTGAATTGGAGAACTATGATTATAACGTTGTCTACAAAGAAGGCAGAGCAAATGTAGTAGCAGATGCGTTAAGCAGAATGCCTACAGTAGATGAGGTGAATATAAATATAGGAACAGATAACACTTCACGTGAATCTGAAGTAGAAAACCTTCCAAATAGGGATAGTGACATAGACACTATTCATTCTGCGGATACATCCGATGATTATTTCATCCACTTCGCAGGTCGTCCTATAAATTATTACAGGAACCAATTATTTTTCAAAATTGCAAATCTAGACACAGTAATTTTGGAAGACATATTTCCAAACTATAAACTATTTCGAAAAAATCATTTCAAAAAGAAGATATTACAAATTTCATAAAAGAGTTTCATAACGGTAAACAAACAGCAATCCTGGCACCTGAACAATTGTACCAGACAATCCAGGAAGTATTTCGGGAAAATTTCTCACAAAACGGCCATTTCGTTTTCGCTACAGAAAAGGTCGAAGATCTTAAAAATGAAGAGCGTCAAAATGCAATCGTAGTTAAAGAGCACGAAAGAGCCCATCGTGGGGTGAATGAAGTAGGAAATCAGATCAAGCGATCCTACTTTTTTCCTAAAATGAGTAGTGTGATCAAAAGACATATCAATGTATGTAACATATGCAATGTTCATAAATACGATCGAAAACCGTATAATATAAAAATATCTCCGCGACCGAGTACTAAAAAACCATTAGAACGAGTGCACATAGATATTTTTAATATAAACAAAACAAATTTTTTGTCCGTTGTAGACTCATTTTCTAAACATTTACAAATGGTTCCAATCGAAACTAAAAATCTATTGGATACAACTACAGCTCTAACGAGGTATTTCACTCAATTCGGAATTCCTAACGTTATTTGCTCAGATCATGAGACAACTTTCCAGTCATTACAGTTCAAAGAATACTTAAGCAATCTTAATATCCGATTGGAGTACGCATCATCATCGGAATCAAATGGTCAAGTCGAGAAAACACATTCAACTATTATAGAAATTTTAAATACAAACCGTAATTAATCGCCAAACTCGAGTATTCAAACAGCGATAGAGTTATCAGTAGCTGTGTATAATAACTCGGTACACTCGTCAACCGGTTTCACACCGAACGAGATTATTTTTAATCAAAATAACTTAATAAACCCGGCAGAAATACAGGAACAAGCCAAACAAATTTTTAAAACGTTTAATACTAATTTAGAAAAAGTTATAAACAGAATAGAGAGGCAAAATAACAATAAAGAAGATCCTCCTAGATTACATGATGATCAATTGGTTTATCTTAAACCAAACATCAGGGGCCCTATTCCCGAACACATATTTGTCAATCGACAATATTGCCAATTTCACCAAAATGCTCAACAACTTTGTTTAAAAATGGTATTCTGTAACTCATATTTGTGTCAAGCAAATTATAACAAATTTTTACAAAATTATAACAGATTTTTGATACTAGATTCGTACTTTTGACAGCTAACTTTTTTAATCTTAAAACATGCAAAATAAAATAAAAATATTTTTAATAAATAAATATGTTTTAATGATATTTATATAAAAATATGATTATTTAATATTATTAAAGACTTAATTTTGCGTTATAAATTAATTTTTACGCCAATCGAAGAAGTTTGTATAAAAAAGTCAACACACAAAACTTAAAGCAAAATTGTGATTTTGACAGTAACATATTGTTCTTGTCAGATTCACAATATTGTGTTGAATTTTCACCAAATTGGTGCTACATAATACGAAATTCACAATATTGTGTGAGTTTACAATATTGTGATGACATTTATGTGTTCGGGAATCGGGCCCCTGAACAAAATCTCAGCCAAGAGGGCTGGAAACCAAAATTAAAAATGCAAACTACAAAACTTTTAAAACAATCAGGAATATAAAAAGAAACAAAAATAAAATTAAAAGATTAAAGAAATACTAATTTTGATTTTTACTTTTCATTTCAGAAATTTTTACTATGACAATATAATTTTTATTTGAATATCTATTTATGTTAATTATATCCAAAACTGATTTTACAAATTTTACAAACAAATTTTACTATTCTTATCCATGTTAATAAAAACAAGAAAAATAAAAGCAAAATTCTAAATAAAAGAAATTCTCCTTAGAAATTTTTATTGCATAAAAATTAATTAATATTAGAAATTTTAGAAAACAGTTTTATCAATCGATAATATTATCATTAATAATAAATAAAATTAAATCTAAAGTTAAAAAGAATATTGAATTGAAATATTGTATTGTAGTATTGTTGGTAAAGCCGTTTGTCAAATTTGCCTAAAACAATAATAAAAAAATTATATTATTTGTTAATCTTGAAGTGACTTTTTTAAACAGTATACTCATCTTATTTTATAAACACAATTGGTCTCGTGATAGAAGGTTCCAATAATCCTTTAGTGCTAGGATATAATGAACTTTAGTAGTTAATTAAGTCACTTAAATAAGTTGAAATTTGCATTTTTGTATTTATGTAAATAAACAACACAACTGTCATAATTAACAGATAAAGTAGAACAATCAGTCACTGTACTCTTCACCTACTGAATTACTCAGTGAGTGCGTTCAATATTTTTTCCAATATTTTATAAATAATAAGATAACTTGAATGTTGGTAATAGCTGTTTTGTGGACATATTTTTAATCATGACAGTTGTGATCTTGTAATGTTTATACTATATAAGTGATGGACGCATTAATCCTAGTAAGTTATTTTTTAATTTTATTTTCTTGAGCAGATAACTGCTAATACAATTATTATAACTATTAAAAAGAAGTTTGTGATTAATGGATGATCCGGAAGTAATAATAAAACATATATATCAAAATTCTGATAACGAGATTGCCTTTTAATTGAAATTTCATTTTAGGGTGTGGTCAAATGTTTCTAAAATTACTGAAGTTTATAGTTTTCTTCGATCGCCATTGTTAGGCGCACCTATATTGTACTTAAATGCTGTTTCATCGAACGCCATTGAGTAATGTTTATACTATATAAGTGATGGACGCATTAATCCTAGGTGTGGTCAAATGTTTCTAAAATTACTGAAGTTTGTAGTTTTCTTCGATCGCCATTGTTAGGCGCACCTATATTGTACTTAAATGCTGTTTCATCGAACGCCATTGAGTAATGTTTATACTATATAAGTGATGGACGCATTAATCCTAGGTGTGGTCAAATGTTTTTAAAATTACTGAAGTTTGTAGTTTCTTCGATCGCCATTGTTAGGCGCACCTATATCGGTATTTAAATATATATAAATGCTGTTTCATCGACCGCCGTTACCAGGCGCAACTACATAGTTTTGGATTAGTAAAATAAATTACTAAAGTTTGTAGTTTTCTTCGATCGCCATTGTTAGGCGCACCTATATTGTACTTAAATATATATAAATGCTGTTTCATCGACCGCCATTACCATGCGCAACTACATAGTTTGGATTTGTAAAATAAATTACTAAAGTTTGTAGTTTTCTTCGATCGCCATTGTTAGGCGCACCTATATTGTACTTAAATATATATAAATGCTGTTTCATCGACCGCCATTACCAGGCGCAACTACATAGTTTTGGATTTGTAAAATAAATTACTAAAGTTTGTAGTTTTCTTCGATCGCCATTGTTAGGCGCACCAAATTTGTGATTGAATATAAATACTTTTTCATCGAACACCATTGCCAGGCGCAACTATATAGTTTTTTTTGGATTTATAAATACTAAAGTTTTTTGTTGTTTCTTCGATCGCCATTGTCAGGCGCAACGAAGCTCATTGAAGAAATTTATAAAATTATAATTAAAATTCAGTCCACTGGCCAATTGTATACTGAAGTTTTTACTTATTATTTTGAAACATGGTTACTTTAAAAAAGTTATTAATTTTGACTATACATATTTAATTGTATCAATACACAAAAATTGGAAATAAAAAATTTGCATGAAGATCCAATACTGTTATAAAAAATAAACGAATGTAAAATTCAAACAGGGTTCATAAGGGTCATACACCCAATTAATATAACAAACCTAGAATCTACAATATAATTAATGATGAAAAATATAGTTGATAAGATAGATAAGAATGAACTTGATTTGTGTACAATAGTTAAGGAAAAATGTAAAAGGTTACATAACAACTTACTACAAATAAAACCATCAAAACGTCTCTGACTACGAAGATGGGATGCATTGGGATCAGGATGGAAATGGTTAGCTGGAAGCCCAGATGCAGACGACCTAAGGTTAATCAATGCTACAATGAATGGTCTAATAAATGAAAAGAATCAGCAATACCAAGTCAATGAGCAGATCAACAAAAGAATTCAGCTACTAACAAAAACAATAAATGCAGTCTTATCCAACACATCGATAGCAAATAAAATAGTTCTGAGCGAGTTAGAAATCATGACAGCAATTATGCAAATTGAAACCATCGATGCAATTATTGAGGACATCCAAGATGCAATAGTAAGAACCAAAATAGCACTGCCAAGCAACAAAGTTCTTTCGTTAAAAGAAATTATTGTTCTAAAAAATCTTTTGACTGAACAAGGAGTAAATATAACAATTCCAGACGAAGCATTAAAATTTGTAACACCAAAAATTGCTATATGTGAGGAAACACTATTATACATATTAGAGGTACCAAAGTTGGAAAATTTTATATCAACAACAATAAGACTTACTCCACTAGTTGTAAACAACAGCATTATCGAAAGTTACCCACAATACCTCATCAAAAACAGACAGAAGCTATACACCAGAATCAGCTACAACAATTTTGTCCAAAAACATACAGATCTAAAAGAATTTAAGGATGAATGCATAAAACCACTAGTTTTTGGAAATCAAGGCAGCTGCAAAGTAACATGGGGGATCAACACAGCAATACAATGGATATCTAAGGGTAAAATACTAATAAATAATGGAAAGAACGTCGAAATAGTTACTAATTGTGGACCAGATCACAGAAATTTAACAGGAAATTTTTTAATCACAATCAATAATTGTACAGCCACGATTAACAACAAAGAATTTCAAGCTTATGAAATCAAAACCGAGAATGAGGAAATCCAGGAAGCACTTCACAGTATTCAAATAGTAAGAAAAATGAAAATTGTTCAGAACATAACAGCAATCGAACAGGATACCATTCAGAACAAGAACCATCACGAAAATTGGATATGGACACTTTCAGGAGGTTTATCATTATCATCCATATGTGTAATCGTTGTACTATCGTATATGTGCCTGTGTAAATGCTCGATAAGAAAAACAGTGCAAAGTCCAATTAACCTGGAAAATACCAAAGTAGCATACAATGACCTATTAAGGAAAGCCGGCATAGTAACAAAAGTCGAGGACGACTTTTCATCACCCCAGGGAGTAGTTATAATCCCATAGTATCATCAAGTCATACAACAAAACTGCTTTCTCACGAAAAGTGCTATCAATGCAAAATAGCATAACTAGAAATATAATGGAATGTTATCAACCAGACATAACATGTGACAACATGAATCATGATAGAAGAAAACATCATAAAACATATTATAAAACATCGTATGATAGAAAATGCTGAGTGGTTGTTTTGTACCTTTAGTTTTAAGATTTATAAAATTTAGTTTTTTAGTTAATGTTTAAACTCTGTTGTATTCACTTCGAATAAAATTTTTTTTTTATGTTTTATTTGATCCTGAATCATAACTATATATATAAGTGTTTAATATAAAAATAATAACAATTTCTTTAGAACATACAAATCGACTCATGACTAATTTTCAATAATATATTGATAACGGTGATAATAATGAAAAATAAATTTTTGTTTAATATAAGAATAAATCAGTTTGTGTTCAGTAATTCAACGAGTTACCTCGTATTAAATCTAAAAGTTTTGTTATAAATAAATTAATAAAAATAATCATTGTGTTTCCATTAATATTGTGTTAAAATAATAGTGAAAAGGTTTTCAACTTAAAGTTGTATAAGAGATTAAATTCATCATATTTATTGGTCCTTCGACGTCGGATTGCTGATTTCAAGCCTCTAGAAATTTGGCGACCCTTTGATTTGGCGCGGCTTCTTCCATCAACAATTCTTCAAGAACTTCAATTAAAGATCAAACTTCAGATTACGGTATACTGTGCTAATTAATATTAATTAAACTGTTACAATTTTTCTGAATAATAAACAATTAGTGAATAATTCATTTAGTGTATACGGTAAATTGCATACAGTTAAAATTTTATACCTTTAAGTAAATTTGTGCAGTGTCTAAGCGTACAATATGGCGGAAAGATTAATAAAACAACGCGAAAGAATTTTCGAATCAGTTACAGCTATGAAAACCTTTTGCAATTCAATTGATCATAATACGATATTAGAAGAAATTGAACCAAGGTTGGCAAAATTAGAAGAGTACTGGCAAGAATTTAAAGTTGTAGATGAAAAAATAATCGGTCATCAAAATCAAACGTCAGTGCTCACAACGTTTGAAGATTTATATTATAGAGTTCGAGTAACGTTATCTAAAGAGCTGAAAAAGCGTCGAGCAAAGCCGGATCATCAAGTGGTAAACTTGAATGATACGTTGGGTGATTTTGTGGCTCAACAAAGATCCTTCTATGAGGGCATTGATCGAAACGCGCATAATAATGTGAAGCTTCCGAAGATAAATATCGTACCATTTTGCGGTGATTATAAACATTGGCCTTCATTTCATGATCTCTACATTATAAGCGTACATGAAAACGAGTCGTTATCCAACGTTCATAAATTTCAGTTATTGAAAGGTCTCTTAAAAGATGAAGCTGCAGCACTAGTGCGTCACATTAGTGTAACCGAAGCCAATTATACAAAGGCATGGGAGAAACTCGTTGAGCGGTACGAGAAAAAAAAATTATCATAACCTCGCTTATCAAATCATTTATGGAACAACGACCAGTTTCCGGCCCGAATGTAAAAGAACTCCGAAAAATAAGTGATACTTCAGATGAAGTTTTAAGAGGCTTACAACCTATAGGAACCTCAGCAGAAAACAGAGATCCATGGCTGATCTATACACTTTTGAACAAAATTGATGCGGATTCAAGACAATAATGGTCAAGTAGAATTGTAAATGAAGAGTATCCTACAATTAAAGAATTTTTGCAATTTTTAAATACTCGGTACGATGCATTAGAGAGCTGCGAGTCTTCAAGTAAAAGAATTCTACCTCCAACTAAGCCGATAACAAGAGTTCATTTTGCAAAACCATCGAATGATGCTATTCGGTGTACTGCTTGTGGGGAAGGTCACTATTTATTCAAGTGTCCAACATTTAAGAACTTCGACATTAACACAAGGAGAAATTTAGTAAATCAGTATGGAGTTTGCTACAATTGTTTGCGAACAAATCATTCTAGTTCAAACTGCATGATGAGGTCTTCTTGTCTAATATGCCAGAGTAAACATCACACTCTTCTACACCTGAATTCAAATCAAACCGTACCTCAAACAAACGCTAGACATCCTTCGGCACAAATGCACATACAATCAACACAATATAATCGTCCATCGACATCTCAACATAATAATTTAAACACTTTAACACTTCAATCAACTTCATCTACCAACACAAACTTAACAGCTGTTAACTCAACACTCAACACACAACATACATCAACAAATCAACAACCCACTCAACAGATGCATAACTCAATCACTTTATTTAAAAACGTGGATGAAATCAACAGTTATTTCACCCAAGATCAGCAAATACCACGTCAGTCAGTTCTTCCAACAGCACTGATATATGCTCGAGACTCTTTGGGGAAGCTACAACACGTTCGGGCTCTTTTGGATTCAGGATCACAATCGTCCTTCGTTACTGACTCTTGTGTTCAGCGACTTGGCCTTAAACGCATACATGCCTGTGTGCAAATTCGCGGCCTTGGATCAACACAAGCAGGGTACACCAAGGGTCTCGTAAACATTCAATTATAGTCACGTGTTTCGAAATCATACAACAACACTATAGAGACAATAGTTGTAAACCAGCTTTCCTCTTATTTACCTGCCGTTAACATCAACATTTCGAATTGGGATCACATAAATGGTCTACAGTTAGCTGATCCAATTTTCAATATACCTAATTGTATTGATATTCTAATTGGGGCAGATTTCTTTTTTGAAATTTTAGACACGGAACAAATTCATGCTGATGGTTTACCAACCGCTCAAAATACGAAATTTGAATGGATAATTTCAGGAAATCTGCTCAATCAAAACATGTAGAATTACAATCATATCATACATATACGCAATCAACATCGATTGACAATAAAATATATGATATGATGAAACAATTTTGGGAAATAGAAGAATTGCCAACATTTTCACATCAAACATCGGAAGAACTACAGTGTGAGAAATTCTATAATGACACTCACAGAAGAAGTAAGGAAGGCAAATACATTGTTAAACTTCCATTTAAAACAACAGATGCTAAGCTGGGAAATTCTTTAACGCAAGCAAAAAATCGGCTATTTGCAATGGAAAGAAAATTCTTAAAAAATGCTACGCTACATGAAGATTATAACAAATTCATGGAAGAATACATTCAGCTTAAACACATGGAAATCATCCCTATAGATCAAGCTGGACTACTACCAGAATCAAATGCATTTTATTTACCGCACCATGCAGTATTTAAAAAAGATAGTACTACCACAAAACTACGTGTAGTATGTGATGGTTCATGTAAAACTACTTCAGGTAGTTCACTAAATGATTTACTGCTTACAGGTCAAAAATTCAAAACGATCTGATAACTATCGTGATTCGCTTTAGAATGTACAAGATTGCATCGGCAAATTCTAATCGATGAACCCGATACAAACTATCAACGTATTCTCTGACGAAACACTACAACAGACCAAGTAAGTCACTATAAGCTAAACACAGTTACCTATGGTACGTCAAGTGCTCCGTATTTAGCAATCAGAACAATAAAAAAAATAGCAAAGAACAATGTTATAGAATTGCCAGAGGTAGCTAAGCGAATAAATTGTGATTTTTATGTGGACGACATTCTTTCTGGGGCAGATACTGAAGAAGAAGCAAAAGGAATTCGAGATAAAATTACTACAGTAATGAAAGATGGAGGTTTCAATTTAAGAAAATGGCAATCAAATTCAGTGGATTTTCTAAAAACAATTCCAGTTGAAGAAAACAGAATTGATCCGAAACTCATACAAGAAACGGAAACAGTAAAAACGCTTGGTTTATATTGGCATCCTGGAAATGATGTGTTTTCATTCAAGGTAGTTATTAATCCAGATATTTCTCCAACCAAGCGAAATATACTATCTGAGACATCTAAAATATTTGATTCGCTTGGTTGGATCTCTCCTGCAATAATAAAATTAAAAATAATCCTGCAATCGCTTTGGATAATGAAATTGGAATGGGATGATACACTTCCAAATAACATTGCGTAAAAGTGGATCTCAATTTATCAAGAAATTAACCATACCTAGAAAAAATTCAAGTTCCTAGATATCTTTCACCTAATAAAGCAGAAGGCAGCACACAAATCCATGCATTCTGTGACGCTTCTGAGCAGGCATTTGGGGCTGTGGTGTAGATGCGTTCAGTTCAAGAAGATGGAACCATTAAGACAACATTACTGGCATCAAAAACAAAAGTGGCCCCACTAAAACAAATTTCTCTGCTACGGTTAGAACTTTGTGCTGCAGTTATTCTATGTCGCTTAATAAAATTTCTAAAAGGGTCTGTATGTTCAGAAAATATGCAACTTTACGCGTGGACTGACTCTGCAATAGTACTTCATTGGCTCTCTAGCATTCCTAGAAAATGGAAGTCATTCATCGCAAATCGAACATCGGAAATTTTAGAAATTATACCTAGACATAATTGGTCACACGTCAAATCTAATGAGAACCCAGCTGATCATCTCTCAAGAAGCATAAATCCGAGCGATTTATCAAAATTAACAAGCTGGTGGGAGGGCCCATATTGGCTTCAAACAGATCAAACAAACTTGCCATCAGAGAATAGTCAATTACAAATTCAAGATACAACACTTGTAGAAGAAAGAGCAAGCATTATTAATTGTCAAGCTGAAATTTAGGAATATATAATTTATTCCCTTTTAAATAAATATTCAAAATTACATAAAGTAATAAAAATTCTATCAATAGTACTAAGATATATAAATTATATTAAGTCAAAGAAGGATAATCGGTTTAGAGGAGAACTCACGGTATCTGAAATGATAAATACAGAACAGCTGATAATAAAATTTATTCAGGGTGAAGCCTTTCAAATGGAAATAAAAAAACTAAGCAATCAAGAACAACTTCCGAAAAATAATAAAATCTCAAACCTGACACCATTCATGGATTCGGATGGTCTTCTTCGAGTAGGAGGTCGCCTTGAAAATATGTCATCACCATTTGAAATTAAACATCCTGTGATTCTAAGAACCATATTTTTAATCAACTATTGATTCGACAAGAGCATATCAATCATTGTCATGCTGGTCCATCCCTACTCTCAAACATCATCAGGCAAAACTATTGGATCGTGGGTTTAAAAGGCGCAGTGAAAAAAGTAACACAAAATTGCGTTGTATGTGCAAAACAAAGGGCAGCAACCTCAAAACAACTAATGGGGAACTTACCAGCAACAAGAGTATCACAAGGCAGACCATTTAATAAAGTTGGTCTTGATTACGCTGGACCAATTTATATACGCACCAGCAATCGCAGAAATGCTCCAACTACAAAGGGTTACATTTCAATTTTTGTATGTTTGGCAGTAAAAGCTGTTTACATTGAACTGGTCAGTGACATGACATCACAAGCATTCATAGCAGCTTTACGTCGGTTTGTGTCACGCCGTGGAATCCCTGAAGAGATCTGGTGTGACAACGGCAGCAACTTTATTGGCGCGCACAATGAACTAAATTCATTACACAAACAATTATCTTTGTAATTAACTAGTTCTAATACAAGCAATTTTTATTTACAGAATAAAATAAAATTCAAGTTTAACCCCGCTAGCACTCCACATTTTGGTGGTCTTTGGGAGGCATCAGTCAAGTCTGTCAAGTTCCACTTGAAAAGAGTAGTCAATGGGTCTACATTGACTTTCGAAGAAATGGCGACTCTATTATCCCAAATAGAGTCAGTACTGAATTCAAAACCCTTATACCAAATATCAGATGACAGCACAAACATCGACGTGCTAACGCCTGGGCATTTTTTAATTGGACAACAATTGATCCAAATTCTAGAACCATCTCTAGAAAGCATTAAGGAATCGCGTCTGTCAAAATGGCAAAACATTCAAAAACGTCTTCAAGGGTTTTGGATATCTTGGTCCCGAGATTATCTAAATACGTTGCAATCTCGGAACAAATGGAAGACACAATATGAGAATTTGAAAGTTGGTGATGTGGTTAGCATCAAGGAAGACAACGTTCCACCAAACCAATGGTCTTTGGGGAGAACCATCACAGTGCATCCAGGAAAAGATAACATTGTTCGTGTTGCAACAGTCAGAACATCAAAAACTGAGCTCAGAAGACCTATAGTTAAGTTATGTAAGATCCCTATAGAGAATTAAAAAAAAAAACAATATTTATGTTACTTTAAATTTTTGAAATCAGTTTATTTATATTGCTTCACAATTTATATATTTTGATTGTATAGTCATTGAATTCGTATTATTTGAATTATAAGTATATCTATGTTTTTCAACACATACAATATATATTACTATTATCTAAATCAAAGAAGAAAAAAGAGAAAGAAAAGAAAATCAATCGTTAGTTAAAAAAAAAAATAGAATGTTTAGAATTAAAATTACTTCCAAGCAATGTTCATTATTGTACTTTTCTAATATCTTCTACATTGTTATCAATGTAGTAATCGATGTATCAATATATTATTGGCATTATAATTATGTATTCATAATTAAGAATTCAGAATTCTTAATGTGGCGGAGGATGTTTAATATAAAAATAATAACAATTTCTTTAGAACATACTAATCGACTCATGACTAATTTTCAATAATATATTGATAACGGTGATAATAATGAAAAATAAATGTTTGTTTAATATAAGAATAAATCAGTTTGTGTTCAGTAATTCAACGAGTTACCTCGTATTAAATCTAAAGTTGTGTTATAAATAAATTAATAAAAATAATCATTGTGTTTCCATTAATATTGTGTTAAAATAATAGTGAAAAGGTTTTCAACTTAAAGTTGTATAAGAGATTAAATTCATTAATGACAATATTTAAATAACACATTAATCTTACTATTTACAATTTTTATCATAAGATATGAATATTAATTCTGGTTGGACATAAAACAGTTCATACTGTTTAATTTTAAGTATTAATCTGAATTACATATCCTTAAATGTGAATTTGAACTAATTTAACAAATGTATAATTATTGAAGTACTCTTCATACACTTAAGTCATCTTAAATTCACATATATCATAATATTGATATAGTTTAAGTTATTTAAATAATTAAGTACAAATACAATATTAAAATTTTAATATTCATTAATAATTACATCAGAAGTAAAAAGTATATAAACTAGAACTAGAAAATGATCATTCATTTCAAAATGAAATTATATATCTGGATTATTGTTGTTTACATATTCATAATAGTGTATTATAATTTTTCATCTAAACTTATAAATTGTGGTACTCCTCAATTAAATCAGATGAAAATAGTGTAATGAATTATAATAGATAGAGTTATTTTAATATTAAATATCAATTAAATAATTAATTATTGAATACATGAAATAGAACTGATAAATGTTCACTCACTGTAATTAGGTTATATAACAATATATTTTTATAATATTGTACATTGAAGTATACTGTTATTTTAATGATAATTATTCCCACTAAACATTATTATATAATATCACACATAAACATATTTCTTATAAGGCATATATACATGAACAAGCTTGTAAACAAATTACAATAATAGAAAATTAATAAGTCATTCACCAACGTTAAGTTTTCATTCTAATTATTATATGTACAAGGTCAGTTCAATTTTACAACAATTGCATCGTGAGGTGTTTGGTCAAGTGATAGATTCTTTTTCCTTGGCGGCATGGCAGATACAATGTATTTATGTATTGGTCTTGTACATGACACCACTGAAGGACAAGTCTCCCAATTGACCAATCAGGTTATCACGATGCAATTGTTCTAGTCTCACCACGACTATAAAAGGGTTTAACTTAGCGTTATAATGTCGTTCAATTGCTGTATTTAGTTATTGTATTATATAGTCTTAACCATGTAAGCCCGATGGTAGGAGGATAGATTTATGTTATCTTCAGTGAATTAATTGAGACCAATAGCCACTTGTCTAATTTTCAAGTAAGGTCTAATTGGGTTCTTAATTAATCATAGAGACATAGCACTAATACATCAACCTACAGATCGGGTGTCTAACATTATACATCTTTGGTGATGTGGGCTTATGCCTAAACCAAATAAAATGATAAATAAAAAAAAAAAGAAGTGTATATAGTTTGTGAAATGAATAATAATAATAATGTTAAATAAAAGGAGTCGTATTTTATTTCGTATAAGATATTCTTCATCATTTAAAAATAAAAATAAAATAAAAATTACAGTCTGCTAATAAATTATCGTCGCGTCCAGTCCTATTGCAGACAGCTGAAACCTAACAAACTTTTGCCAACAAGAACTCATAATCAATTAAATACATTGAGTGTTTCTTTAAAATCACAACACTTATAATTTAAGCCATTTTTGAAGTGAAAACTTCTATTGGCGCACCACACACAGATTTTTCCGTAGGTAGTAAGTTAGGCTGATCCGTCACGCTCTGAGGTGAAAGACTCGAAATAATAATACGAGGTTATGAATGTTTGAATACTGTCTTTTTCAGATTGCAAAATCGATGATGGATTCGTATTCATTCGTATTCATACGTAATAATTGTCTTTATTAATTTAATAGTTATTATTGGTACGTAATAAAAAAATTATTTTGACAATTATTTGGTTTATATTGTGAGGTTAGTGTGTGTAGTTAGCGGTTTATCGTTCTGGCTTGTTTCTCATTTATTCTACTAATACGATCCAAATACTACTAATACGATATCAATTGATTGCGATTACCAATGAAGTTTTCACTTCTGCCGTACGGTCTTCCGTAGCTCTGTTTTTTTTTTGTTCTAAGAGAGATTGCTACGATGGCAACTCTTATTTATGGAAGTGAATTTTTTTTTATATTGAGAACACTAATTGTTTTAAAAAGAAATAAGGAAGAAGAAGAAAAAAATAGAACACGCGACGCTTTGCTAAAATTTTTTAATAAAAATATTGTTTATGTAAAAGTTAAAAATAAAAATAATAAAATTTACAAATTTAAAGTTATATATTGGCAAGAGAAAGATAGCAGATAATAATACAACATTTTATGGTTCTTCGAACGAGCCAGATAATACAAAGCAACAAATAATTTTCAATAATCGAGAACGCAGTTTGGTTCAATATCAATACACGACGTCCATTTTGTGAAAAATCTACAAATTAATACAACAATCAGCTACAATCGCTGCAAAAAGTTCAGAAGTTATATTATATATTACAAAAGATTCAAAATTTATTGCTACATCTAATTCAAAATAATAACACAAAATGGATAAAAATAAACTGCGCAACAAACGAAAAAATATTATCGACGCTGTAAATCGTATATCACAATTCATTAATACATTTATAATTGATAGCGATTACAATGAATTAACTGTACGTTTACAAAAACTGGAAGAAATGTGGAAGATTTTTGACAACGTGCAATCTGAATTGGAAAACCAAGACACTGGCAAAAGTGATTCATGAGAAAAAACTAGAAATCAGTGCTACAAAACAAAACATACAGAATGAAACATCAATGAGGTTACCTACATTAAATCTGCCACATTTTGATGGAAACTATGAACAGTGGCTGAATTACAGGGATACATTCAAGTCCGTCATTCACGAAAACAATACTAATTACTATCCCTTCAGTACAAAAATTTCAATATCTGCGTACAACATTAAGAGGCGATGCAGCACAATTAATTGAATCCATCGAATTATTACCCGATAATTATTCAATCGCATGGAATTTGTTAAAAGATCGCTACGAAAATAAAAAGTTCATCATTACTAAACATGTCAAATCTATTTTTGAAATTCGACCTGTTCTCAAAGAATCAGCAATACAGTTACGGCAACTTGTTGATGAAATAACAAAACATCGAATTCTCAAACTGATAAATCAACCTCAATGGGACACAATTATTGTTTATCTCATATCGCTAGATCAAACATCAAGACGGGAATGGGAAACCCTAAGTTTAAACAAACCAATCAACAGCGACGAACTTCCAACAATAGCAGAACTGAATAGATTTATAGGGCAAAAATGTCAATTACTCGAAAATCATATATGTAGTTCTAAAGATCTTTCAGCGTAAAATCAAATGCATCCAATGAAAAATCAAAGGCGACAACATCATACAATGAACAAACAAATACGACCCAATGTTTAATTTGTGACAGTTCAGATCACGCAATTTATAATTGTAAACAATTTTTAATTCTCTGTCCAATGGACTGACAAAAGACTCTGTCCAATGGACTGACATACAAAAAGTGAAACAATTACTTTTATGTTACATTACAATTGTCTACAACCACATCATACAGATGCATATTTGGATCATGCCGAAAATGTTTTAAATATCATAACACTATCAAATTCAAGCAATCAACAACAAATAAGCGACAACAATTGCAATGTAAACCTAAACAACATCCCATCCTACAATATTATCATCAGCTGTGGTATGTCAAAGCCAAAAAACATCTAAACATGTAAATGTCAATAATTTAAGTGTCGATAAGCCAACAGTTAATGCTACAGAAATGGTTAATGGTCTAAACGAATTAGTATCAAAAAATATTCAACCGAATACATCTCAAGAAATAGCGGAAAGTTCATCAAGATTTTATAATTTGACAGCACTAAATAAGTGTCAAACAGTTATCATAGATAAACATGAATTATTACCAGTAAATAAAAATTCAACATCAACATCGTCTGATTTAGCTTATCAAGCGGAAATTCTACAACCTGCAAATTCTAACAGTCAAGTGCCACTATCATTTATGTTTTAGATGCTAATGGAACTTTTCATCAATGCAGGGTTATGTTGGATTCAGGTCGAATTTCACAGTCCAATTTCATATCAGAACGGCTCCGAAAAATTCTAAAACTGCCATTAACAAAAACAAATATATCAGTCATTGGGGTTAACCAATCAAAATCATCAATAAATTATTATTGCACAGCAGAAATTCAATCTCGCTTAAACAATATAAATTTCAACTTGAAGTTCTATGAAATCAAACGTTTAACTGGTTTAATACCAAATTATTCAATTCCAAATGTTACAACATGGAAAATACCGCAAAACATTCAACTAGCAGACCCTAAATTTAATATTCAAAGTGAAAAATAGAAGACTGCAATGCAACAGATTCAAAACTTTCCAAAGATGAAGAATGCGAAGATCATTTTATTAATCACTATATAAACGCGATGATTCTGGTCGGTTTATAGTTACATTACCAATAAAATCAAACATCAACCAATTGGGTAATTCTTTAGAAATAGCTACGAAACGTTTTCTCTACCAAGAACGAAAACTCATAAAACAACCACAATTATATAGGGAGTACTCAAACTTCATGGAAGAGTATATCCAATTGATCCATATGAAGGTGAATCAAAATACAAATAACGACGAACCTAATTTTTATATGCCGCATCATACTATACTTACGCCAGAGAGCCTCACAACAAAACTACGAGTCGTTTTTGACGCATCATGCAAGAGCTCATGTGGAGTATCTTTAAACGACGTTCTACATGTTGGTCCAGTTGTCCAGAGAGATTTAGTTTCTATACTTTTGCGTTTTCGTATACATAAATATGTGATGACAGCTGATGTGAGCAAAATGTATAGACAAATACGAATTGATCCTTTACAATTCGAATTGCAGAGAATATTATGGAGAAACAAACCAGAAGAATCAATCCAAACATTCAATTTAACTACGGTCACATATGGCACTGCTGCAGCACCATATTTGGCTACTAGATGTTTAAAGCAGTTGGCGGCAGAAGAAGCGGATAAATATCCAGCGGCAGCACTAGTTGTAGCAGGTGATTTTTATGTCGATGATTTAATCACCGGTGCTAGTTCAATCAACGATGCTGTAGAAATTCAAACGCAAGTACAGGCCATGATGTCAAGCGGCAGTTTTACACTTCACAAATGGCACCCAAATAGACCTGCTTTGTTACAACACGTTAGCAACGATAAAAATATAGCAGTACAATTCAATTCAGAAGAAAAAGTCAAAACTCTAGGAATTCATTGGCAACCAGATACAGACAACTTTACGTTTATGGTTCATTTCGAAGATAAAATTATTCAATGTACCAAAAGATCCATTTTGTCGAGCATTGCTAGCATTTTCGATCCACTTGGATTACTGGGTCTTATTATAATTACAGTAAAAATCATCATCCAAAAATTATGGCCACAAAAGTTACAATGGGATGATTCAATTCCACCAGAACTACATGCACAATGGCTACAATTTCGAAAGGAACTGGTGAAAGTTAATGGGTTGCATATTGGCAGGTGGATTACACCACAACACACAGAATTAAATACAGTGGTATTTCATGGCTTTTGTGATTCGTCTGTATCTGCCTATGGCGCATGCATATATCTTCGAGTCGTTCAGTCCAAAATTACTCTTTCATCAAAATTATTATGCTCTAAATCTAGAATCGCTCCATTAAAGAAAATAACAATTCCACGTTTGGAGCTGTGTGGCGCACAATTATTGAGTCATTTATATACGAAGGTAAAAGAACAACTAAACATAAATTTTGATAAATGTTTTTTGTGGTGCGATTCTACAATAGTATTTTGTTGGATATCATCAAACGCTGGAAAATGAAAGACGTTTGTATCCAATTGAGTACAAACAATTCAAAATCTTACAACTGATATCCAATGGGGCTACGTCAACACAAAAGAAAATCGAGCTTCCAGATTTAATTTCATGGGGAATGTCACCTGATCTTCTAATGCAATCTACTTTATGGTTTAATGGACCAAAATGGCTTCAACTATCAGTAAGTAACCGAATGGCCACAGCAGAACCTTTCTAGCAACTCTATCTATCCATAGGAGAAAATATGACCAAAGGGAGTCAAATTAATTTCAATTTATTTGATAAAATTTCAAAGTATTCTAGGTTGCAACGATTAATGGCTGCATATTGCAACCGTTTCATTTTAAACTGTCAAAAAGCGAAATTCAAATCAAAACAATGCAACAATTTAACAGCAGCAGAATTACAAACTGCAACATGCAATTTAGTACGACTAGCACAGCAAGAAGATTTTCAACAAGACTATAATCATTTAGAATTACATGGATGCGTACACATAAGGAGCAATCTGGTGAGTTTAAACCCGTTCATCGACAACAACGGTGTCATTCGAGTGGACGCTTAAATAATGCAAACCTCAACTACAGCCATAAGCACCCCATGGTACTACCAGCTCATCACAAGCTCACAAAAATGATAGCAGAACACGTTCATCTACAACAACTTCACTGTGGTCCACAAGCTCTACTGGGAGCAATCAGAGTGCGATTTTGCCCTTTACGAGCAAAGAATTTAGTAAAGGAGGTTGTTCACAATCGCATTAATTGTGTAAGTGCCACTCCAAGGGAATTTTCACAAATAATGGGCGATCTATAGTTCAATCCACACAAAAAATATTTTTTGTTCAAGATTATGTTAATCTATCAAATATGGAACCTCTTTCACGTAAAAGTTGTTCACTTAGCTTAAATCCGTTTATGGTTAAACACAACGTTATACGTTTAAATGGTAGAATCTCAAATCTACCCGTCAAATATGAGGAAACATACCCAATTATTCTTCCTTCAAAATGTAGGTTAACGACACTTATCATCAAAGATATGCATTGGCTCACACTTCATGGAGGCATTTCGATGATGATGACGTTGATTCGGAAAAAGTTTTGAATCCCTTAATTAAAAATGGAAATAAAAACATATATTGGACGTTGTAAAGAATGTTTCTTGCAGAAACAAAGGACAATGAATCAATTAATGGGAGCGTTGCCGATCGAAAAGATTACAATTTCAATACCATTCCAGAACGTTGGAGTGGACTTTGCTGGTCCGCTCATTCTTAAATTACACAAAGGTCGATGTACCAGACAGAACTACAAAGGGATATATCGCTGTTTTTGTATGTTTTTCTACTAAAGCCATTCACTTAGAGACAGTAGATGCTTTAACAACCCAGGGTTTTTTTAAATGCTTTCTCCCGTGGTGGTTTGTGTAAAAATATTTATTCCGATAACGGAACTTCGTGGGCGCCAATGCTGTTCTAAAAAAAAATATCAAATCGCGATTAATGCTGCAACCAGTGAAGCTGCGAATATTTATGCCTCCAGGCAGGTAAATTGGCATTTTATTCGACTCGGATCACCACATTTTGGTGGAATTTGGGAAGCGGGTGTAAAATCCGTTAAAGCCTATTTACGAAAAGTAGTCCAGAGAGCAACCTTAACTTCCGAAGAGTTGGCCCCAGTTCTATGTAGAATTGAAACGTGCTTAAACTCTCGTTCAATCTCACCTCTATCTAAAGATCCGAATGATCTGAACCCTTTAACACCAGGGCATTTTCTGCGAGGAGATGCACTACTAGCTCCTCCAGAACCATCCAAAGAAATAAAAAATTTAAGTGATCTTAAACGGCTAGAATCGCTCGATCAACTCAAAGCTGACAGTGGAGCTTGGAAGTCTAAATACTTGCATCGACTTCAACAGAGGCCGAAATGGGCCTCTAAGAAACAAAACCTAGAAGTTGGGGATTTTGTGGTAATCAAGCATGAACACTCTCCTCCTCAACACTGGAAACGCGGTAGAACTACTGCAAGTCATCCTGGATCTGGTGGTCCAGTACGAGTAGCTACAATTAGAACAGACGTGGGCGAAATTAAACGTTCTATACACAAATTGTGCCAACTTCCTTATACGCGAGAGGATAAAACTCCACTTATTTAAATAAACAAACAAAGTCTCATCCTTACTTTCCCTAAATTTATGTTTGTTCATTATCCTGAGTTTTGGAATTGTTACCTGAAGCTTAAACTTAATCTGAAATTTTTTTTAAAAGAAACAAACACTTCCAAAACTCGATAATTCTTTAATCGGAATAAACTAATGTAATAATACATAATTTATAAATATTTAAATCTTGAATCAGCTGTCTTGTTGGAAAATTCACAAATGCACTCTGAAAATAAAAAGAAGGGTTAAGTAATATATGACTTAAAATTGATAGAATATACTTATCTTTAAACATCCCAGTTGTTTCAGATTATGATAGTTGCCAGTTGTACTGCCATTTGTGTATTCTATAAATATAAAATGTTAAGTTTATTATTTAAGTGAATTATCAATTTAATTAGATATACATAATTACCAAACAATTGTCATCATGTCAAATTGACGTAATTGAGTTTGATGCGTTCGGCAAAACTGTCGGTTAAAATAAAACTTGGGCGAATTGATTGCGTCCGGTAATCATGGTAATTATAAAATTCGAGTTTTTCGAGCTTTTCAAAACTTATCGCTGTTTTTGTTAATCTGTATACGTGGCATGGAGGCTTTACTATATAAAGGATTGTTTTTTGTAATATACTCTCTTAGATCTCTTAGATCGCTTAGATCTTATTAGATTATTAGTTCTTATTATTTTTAGTTTTTAAAAATTATTTGGAGCAGTACGCTTTATAAAATATGGCTTCAAGTGGGTTTAAATAATTGAGTAATGTTTGTGTTAAGTACAGCTCTGTAAAAATTATCTGTAAATTGTTTAAAAATTGGTGTTTGATAATAAATGATAAAAGGAAACCTCGAGGTTCTGTATACATTGGAATTTTTTAAAAAGGTTGTTGTGTTAATGAATTTTCTTCTTTTACATGTTACACACTCCATGATGTAATTTAAGTTCCGGTGTTCATTTTTATACAACTCTATAGTTATCGTCATCCAGTGTGCTGATGAATTTATGAGTAATAGTACGAGTTCAATGTTTTATGTGCTATTTATTTGTGCCGTTCTGCATGCTGAGCATTATAATTGTTAAGATACGTCATCGTTTTTATGTGCTATTAATTTGTACCAGCCTACATGCTGAGCATCAGAATTATTAATCATCGTCAAGTGTATGAAGAATAGTACAAGTCTCATCGTTTTACGTGCTATTTATTTGTGCCGTCCTGCATGCTGAGCATCATATAATTATTAATAAACATCATCGTCAAGTGTATGAAATGTAGTACAAGTCTCATCGTTTTTATGTGCTATTGATTTGTATCAACCTACATGCTGAGCATCAGAATTATTAATCATCGTCAAGTGTATGAACTGTAGTACAAGTCTCATCATTTTTATGTGCTATTAATTTGTACTAGCCTACATGCAGAGCATCAGAATTATTAATCCTCGTCAAGTGTATGAATTGTAGTACAAGTCTCATCGTTTTTATGTGCTATTAATTTGTACCAGCCTACGTGCTGCGCATCAGAATTATTAACCATCGTCAAGTGTATGAATAATAGTACAAGTCTCATCGTTTTATGTGCTATTTATTTGTGCCGTCCTGCATGCTGAGCATTATAATTATTAAGATACGTCATCCAGTTTGCTGATAGAAGTTAATGAATAGCATTGCAAGTCTCATCGTTTTATACGTTTATTTATATTTACTCATTTATGTTATCCTGTATGCTGATATAGAATTATTTTTAAATACACAAGTTTCATCAAATTTATATGTTTGATTTTTGCTGTCTTGCATACTTTAATCTGCTGACTAATCTTAGTTGCACATCGTGAAAATTTAAAGTTTGGGTTGGAAGGTGATGTGCCAACCAGTATCAGTACAATTCAGCAATACAGTCCACCTTTCATCGATTTCACATCAATGTTTTCTAAATTAAATCTACCCTTATAATTTACGGTATTGCATGATTCTTATTTTCCGTTTTCTTTTCTTTTATTTATTTTAAATAAAAAGAGTTAATAGCCGACCTTACAAACAACAAGCCAGCAATATCAAGTTCAATACAGCTAGAACACCAGCCCATATCACCAAATTCATTGGAGGATGAATTGGCTGAATTTATAGAATTTCTGCGATAATATTGCATACACTTAATTTATGAGCTGTGACATTTTTGAAATACTGAAAATTTTTAAAAAGACGCAAATAACGAGCTTTAATATTTTTTTGTTAAGAAATCCTTTAGTTTTATTATAAAACTAGTTAATTATGAAATAAATTTTAAATTTTAAATTAATTTCTACTGCTTTCAATAAATTCAAAATTTTGAGACATGTAATTTTTTAAATGGTCACATATTTCGTTTGCAGTTGATAATCCGTATGATGTATTGGTATGTTGCGGTTGTGGATAAATTTGGTTTGTTTCTGCATATTCTGTATTCCATTGCTGTTGAAAGGGCAGTTTTCTGCGTTCCACAATATTATAAAGTACACAGCAAGTAGCGACTATGGGCGGTACAAGTGCGATATTGGCATCAAAACCTTTTTGCAATATTCTCCACCTGCTCTTCAAGCGCCAAAAGCATTCTCAAACACAACCTTTAAGAAGCCAATCTTGTAACGGATAGGCTGGATCCCCAACTAAAAATGCTTTTATTTCCTTTCATTTATAATCTCGCAGCAGGCTACAGAGAACATAATATGTAATTATTATAGTTATAATGTAACAGTTGGCACTGCAGTGCATCTACACACGTTGCAAAATTAAGAAGTCTATGGAATGAATTAAATAATGGACTTAAAGCCAGAAATGAAAGTAATTTACCTGATTTGATCTTAGTTTGTAAAATACTAAACATTTTACCTAGTAATTTTGAGACATTCAAATCAAGTTGGAAGTTATTAACAAAAGATGAAAATAGAACTTTTGATGAGCTAAGTACACAATTATGTATGTTCGAAAAAAAATTTCACGAGAGCTGATAACAGAAATAGTATGATGCAGGAAGCGCTAACAGTTGTAACGTCTGGTTATCTTTGAATTAGATAATTAAAACACATTCGCAACATTACGAATTTATTTACAAACATTTCAAACCTTTCCAATATTTCATTTTTTTTTCCTTTTCAATAAAAAATTCATAATTCAATTTCTCAAAGAACTAAAATTTTCAAATTCAAATATAACGTCCAAACAACTAAATAAAACGAAAACAAATTATTAAACGCATCCACAATAATGAAAAATTGAACGAAGAATGTATTTCTTGAATGTTGCTAGACTTTGTGTTTTGTACACAGAAAAAAATGAAAATAAATGTCAATGGCGACATGTTGTAATCAATTCGGTTTTTTCTTGTGGCATTCCATGTTTGAATTCGGAAGAATAAACCTTCGCTTGTTGCTTAAAAGTTTAAAAAAATTTTAAATTAAAAATAAAAATAGCAAAAAGAATAAAATTCTGCTTTTAGCTTTAGAAGCAAAAATTAAATAATAAAGGAAAATAACAAAATTTGTTATTTGTGAATAACCTTAAGTTATTAAAAATGCCATACCGGTATACTTGTATAAAGTAAATTTGATAAGTGAAAGATCATTAAATTAAAACATAAGCAAGGTTATTATATTATATACGTGTATATCACAATAAATGAATTCATCAGTCTAACTAATATGTGGTTAATATTATTTTTTTGGAAGTGAACTAAACTTTGTTCCTGCTAATCATTTTTCAAATTCTATATGGAAAGAGGTAAATAGTCCCAAGGTGTGACGTATTTCTAGAATAAAACATCTTGTTGTTGTTTGACTCAAAATAAATAGATTTTATTTTACATCAAATCAATTTTGGAATGATAAAAGGCATCAAATCAACCAGTGACGATTAAACAATTAAATTTGAATTATTGTGAAGAATACATATAAGGTCATATGTACATTTTTTACATCGAGCCAAGGAGCATTTAGGAACAATCAGAGCCATACCAATCAACCATAATCAAGATGAGTTTATATTTTTTTTATTACTTAATTTATTACAAATTTAAATGTTAGGCTAATGTAAATCCTTTTTATAAGAGGTTCCCATAGATCCCATATTCGTCTGTGACAATTCGTTACCGGCTATTTGTTCTAGTTTTATTACAAACAATTTTTGTAGAAAAGTCACAAAGTTGATTCACCAGCTGAACCAACAAACAGTCATAACACAGTTAAAGCAAGTAAGATGAATAACAGTAAAATAGGTATTAAAAATAGGAAACGATCAAAGAAAGAAGACATTTGTCACTATTGTAACAAAATTAAAAGTGAATTGTCATTAAGCCTTAAACACAATATTATGCAACAATGAACCATCGTCGTATAATCATGCCATAACAAAAATGAATGGATCAAGGCTATGGAAAATGAGTTCAAGTCTTTAATGACAAATGATACATGGATATTGGTTGATTTGCCAGAGGATAAAAACTTGGTTGGTTGTAAATGAGTCTATAAGATAAAAACAAGTGCAGATGGTGCATTGCACAAATATAAAGCAAGACTCGTTGCCCAAGGTTTCAGTCAGAAATATGGTACTGACTTATGATCAAGGATTCATGCCAGTGGCACGACAGACAAGTTTTCGTGTATTTCTATCAATCGCAGCTTCTCGAAAACTAAAAATAATACATTATGATGCAAAGAGAGCATTTTTGAATGGCGATCTTGAGGAGGAGATTTACATGAGGCAACCTTCAGGGATCTACATGAGGCAACCTTATCGCTGCAGGACAAGAAAATAAGGTATGTTTGCTCAATAAAAGCAACTACGGATTAAAACAGTAAGCACGCATTTGGAACCAAGCCTTGCACGAAAAATTGATTAGACCTGCAGAGGTTAATATATTTAAATCTAAATAATTAATCACTACAAACTTAAACGATCACACGATCAGTTATACTCATGACATGAACCATCTGTGAACCTTGCTAAAACTTAATCATGTTCTCGCACCATACGATTACTAACTCAATCAATTCGAAATCGAAAAATCAAATTTACTTCAATGGATTTTCTTTGCCATTTTTGGTTGGCGGCAAAGGTAATGAAAAATAAAACTTCACTTGTTCTCATGCCTTGTTAGGCGGATTAGGAAATTCATCAATTAAATCATCATTGAACAAATACTTAATGCCTATATTAGGCGAGAGCTAACTTCTACGTTAATTTTATGTGTTGATATGCTGATATGCGGTCATTGTAAATCAATTTTTGGTGTCCACATGATGCTTTATTAGGCGGATTATAATATTCATCAACTGAATCATTATTAATCAAAACACTTAATGCCTTTGCTAGGCGAGTGCTAAATTCTACGTTAAGTTATGTGCTGGTATGCTGATATGTGGTCATTGTTAATCATTTTTCGGTGTCCACGTGATGCCTTATTAGGTGGATTATAATATTCATCACCTAAATCATCATTGGTCAAATACATAATGCCTTGTTAGGCGAATGCCAAAGTCGCATATAGTTATAGTTATATATCACACATGGCCAAACCGCGGCTCGCGAGCCGCATGCGGCTCTTTAAAAGAATAAATGCGGCTCTCGAAAAGAAATGAAAAAATTAAATAATATTTAATAATTCATAAAAATTGTAGCAAAATTAGAAATAATACATATAATTTATAATGCTGTTTAATATAATATGAAAATATAACAAGTAAAATAAAATATTTAAAATAATAACATAATATGATTTAATGCAATCATTTTATTATATTTAGGTCCGTCCTGTCGAAGTTACTACTATTGGAGTTTTTTGCGACTTTGTTTCAGTTTGATACTACTTTACTTCGCGAATCAAGTTTATAATCCGCTGTTATAAATAAATTTAACTAATTTTATTATTTAAGGTTATACGTTTAACATGGGCTAAAAATAAAATCACCTGTATTTGTCTCAAATTAATGCACAAAAATCTTTCTCAAAATCAAAAGTCTTTCCTTTTGGATTCGTTTGTTTTTCTATGATTATCTTTTTCTGCAATTTTTTTATAAACAATATTTTTGATATTTTATCTTTAGGCAATTTGCCGACGTTAAATTTAATGTATCCTTTAATATTCCAATTAAAAATTGAATAAGTTCATAATTAAATAGAATTAAAAACACGTGCAAATCCGACATATGCTTCCTCAACCGCTTCTACATCTACGACAGTAAGATATTACCCTAAACCAAAAACGAAATTAAAAACTTAAGGAAATTGCAAGAAAAAAACGGTGATTTCATCTCTTGTAGCGAAATATAATATTTTGCGTGTTTTTTATGAATACTCCGTTTTTTAATTTAACTGCTAAATATGTCAGACCACAAAAAAAGGAGATATGACGGATAAAATCGTAGCTTCAGGCAAGAATGGGTTGAAGCATACGCATTCATTGATAAAGGGGGAAAATCTTTGTGTCTTATGTGCAATGAATCACTTGCCCATTATAAAACCAGTAATTTAAAACGGCATCACGAAAAAAACCATAATAAATTTTTGGATAGTTATCCGTTGAATACCAACATCCGAACAAATAAAATAAACTCTTTAAAATCTGCATTAAGTAATCAGCAAACATTATCTTTTAGTTCAGAAGCCGATAATACTACCGAGGCTAGTTTTATGATCGCTTGGAACATCGCTCGTGCTTAACGACCTTACACTGAGGAAAAATTTATCAAAAAGAATATGGAACAGGTGGTTAAAATGCTGGATCCTTTAAATATCAAATTGCACAGATTATTTAGCAATGTTCCAGTATCACGTCATACCACTGAGCGACGTATTACGGAAATAAGTAAAGATATAAAACAGCGACTACAAGTAGATGTAAAAAATAGTGTAGCTTTCAGCTTAGCCCTTGACGAATCAATCGATATACAAGACACCACCCAGTTAGCTGTATTTATCCGATACGTTTCCGAATCTTTAATCGTAAAGGAAGAACTATTGGATTTGGTAGCACTTAAAAATACTACTCGTGGTATTGATACTAAGAGTGCCCTTGATAATATATTGTCAGATACAGATATTCCACTGAATAATTTGGTAAGTGTAGCAACTGACGGAGCACCTGCAATGTTAGGAAAAAATGTAGGCCTTATTGGTCTATTAAAAAATGATCCAAGAATACCCGAATTTCGGCACTTCATTGCATTGTTCATCGTGAACATTTAGTTGCAAAATATTTTAAGTACGAAAACGTAATGAAAACTATGCTACAAATTGTGAACTATTTTCGGACGAATTCAAAAACCCATCGCCAATTCAAGAACTTTATCGAAGCACTGGACTTTGAAGATCATCCTCAAGATCCCAAGTAGGTTTTGCCAGACATTGACATACGGCCAAGCACTGGTCCATTAATGATTAACAGTACTTGGCTATTGTTACTGGGCCAATACTAGAACCAATCATCGGCCGATCTATGGTTTACAGAAAATAGCCAGTATATTGTTACCTTTGAATGGCCAAGCACTGGCCCATGAATGGTAAATATTACTTGGCTATTGTTATTGGGCCAGTACTGTAGCCATGAATTTGCCGATCTATGTCATTTTTTTTAAATTTCACAAGAGTATTATCCCTTTTAAAAATACAGTTTGAAAAATTTCACATATAGTTTAGTTATCGCCTTGTCGGTTGAAAGACTATGGTAATAAAGAAAAGGTTGGTATATGTTTTAATTTATTTTCATTTCTATTTTATTTTAATTATTTTGTAAATAATTTATTTAAATTTATGTATAAAAAATATTATTTTATATTTTTTTTAATGGCGGAGTACTGGCGGAGTCAGGGCGGTGTTTGACATTACTCAGCCATTCTTGCAACTGAGCCAGTTGTATGGGGAGTTTTGAATTTTTTCCGTCATTTTTATTTTATTTTAAGTTAGTTTGTATTTAATTTATTTAAATTTACATATGATAATAATGTATATTTTTTTTAACGTCCCAGTCTTGGTTGCCAGTATTTGACCCAAGAATGGCAACCATTTATTGTCCGAAGTTATCATCCAATAAAATTATGTTAATGACCCAGTCGTGGTTGCCAGTACTCGCCCATTGCTGCATTACTGGCTGCCAGTAATGGACCATTACTGGACCAGTTGTACAACCTTGTATGGGATATAACATTTTACTGCCTTGTACGATGGTTATCCACCTATAATGTTCTAAGCCGATTTGTTGATTTAATGGAACCTATCAGAAATTTCCTCAAAGAAAAAGAAAAACACTATCTGGATTTAAAGGATGATGAATTGATTAATGATTGTATGTTTTTGACTGATATAATGGAGCATCTGCAATCCCTCAACCTAGCTTTACAAGAAAAAGATAAAGTTATTACTGATCTTATTCAAACGATTCTGAGTTTTATTAAAAAAATTCAACCTTTTCAACGAGATTTAACAACAAAAGTGTTCAACCACTTTCCTCATCTGAAGAACAGACTCTCTAAAATTAATGATAACAAACTGAGTGAATACGACAGTAAATTAGCAGAATTATTAAAAGACTTTCACTTGCGATTTAATGATCTGAATAATTTAAATATTTCTCTTAATTTACTTGTAAATCCATTCGAAATTAACATTATTAACGAGGGCTTATCGATTCCTTGTTATATTTTGCATGACAGTGCCTCAGTAGAAATGGAATTACTAGAGCTACAGGAAGATCACATTCTTAAAATGCATCACAAAGCCACACAATCTCCAAATGAGTTTTGGAAACTAGTGTCTCAATCAAAGTACCCCAATTTGAAAAAAGCTGCTGCCAGATTACTGTCTATATTCGGTACAACATATTGTTGTGAATCACTTTTTCAACAATGAAGTTTATAAAATCAAACCCCCGTTCACAACTTACAAATGAGCATTTAACGGAATTAATTCGTACTGCGCTAACAAACTATGAACCAAATTTCAAAAAATTCACGGCCAAGTTACAAACAAACATGCCATCTACCAGCTGGCATTTCATGTAACAAACTTTAAAGATGTTTTTGTATGTATTTATAACCATAAGTACATAATTGTTTTTTCAATAAAATAAATATTTCCAAACAACTGATACTTTTGAAAATTTTTTTTTTTGTGGCTCTCGAAACGAGAGATTATTGTACTGCGGCTCAACGTGTAGTGAAGCTTGGCCACCTCTGTTATATATATATGCATACACTGAAAAAAATATACTGCAATTTATTTACGAATGCTATTCGTTAACTCGAATTCATACTATTTATGTAAAATTCATTACATAAATGTAAAAAAATAAAAAAATAATAAATGTGTTCGTTATTAGTAAGAATCTCAATTCGTAAATTATTTTTATTTTATTTTATCGTCAAAACCAAAATCGTACTTACGATTTTGAAATTGCTAATAAATTCTTTAAAATATGAGTGAGTTGAAGACTTTACGAATTGTTACATACATATTACGAATAAATTAGCAATACTTATTCTACTTTTCAATAATAACACGAAAAGAATGGTATTTATTACAAATATATTCCAAACATTTGAATTTTGTTTTCCGAAAAAGATGAAAACTAATACAAATAAATAAAACCGTATGATTTACATTTTGTACCAAAATAAAATAATCTTTATTAAACGAAACGAATATACATACAGAGAAAAATCTTTGGAAAAAATCGAACATGTTTAAATGTATTGGTGTATAACTATTATTTCCCAAAAAATAAAATCTAAATCATCATTCTATTCTGAAGTTGTTGGATAACAAAATGGTTTTTATTTAATATTCATAATTAAATGTGGTTTTGTTATTAATAATAATTAATAAGTGAAAGTGGTTCATGTGAATCAAGTGAATCTAATCTTTTAATAGTAATTGTTTAAAAATAAGTGGATATAATAAAACAATTAGGTAAATATCTAGTTTTTATATTATTCAATTGTGCACGTGTTGTTTATCATACGTTTCTAAAATCGGTTGTAAAGCAGGCTAATTTTTCTCCTTAATACCCGATTTATAGTCGGTAACGTTAACTTAACATTAACTATAACTTAACCGTAAGTTAAGACACTACAAAATTTTGATTTATAGTCGGTAAGAAATTGCGTATTCTTTGACGTTTGATTTGATATTATTTTTGGTTTTGTAATCAATTTTATAAATTCATCAATTCTTTAAAAGTAACAAACTAATTTTAAAATCAAAATTTAAAATAATAAAATTCGAAATAAACATTTGATACAAAATTTAAAAAAAAAAATTTTATTTACATATTAATTTCATGCTAATATTTGACTTTAAATTCGCTCTTTGCAGGATATAAACCTTTGCATTTTTTAATAAATAAAATTTTATTTTTATGGACACTTGCAATTAAATATTAGTTTTCTTCAGTTTTTATACTAAACGTCAAAAAATCCTTAACAAAATCTTTAAGATAGAATGAAATGAACTTTACGGTTAACGTTAAGTTTGCGTTAACGACTATAAATGCTCTAGTTCATTTTCATACATTTGTACTTTACGTTAAGTTAAAGTTACCGACTATAAATCAGCCATAAGAAGCCGATAAATTATTATTTTACGCCCAAAAGCCTTATGCCCGATTTATAGTCGGTAACGTTAACTTAACGTTAACTTTAACTTAACCGTAACTTAAGATAGTACAAAATTTTGATTTATAGTCGGTAAGAAATTACGTATTCTTTGACGTTGATTTGATATTAATTTTGGTTTTGTAATCAATTTTATAAATCAATCAATTCTTTAAAAGTAACCAACTGATTTTAAAATCAAAATTTAAAATAATAAAATTCGAAATAAACATTTGATACAAAATTTAAAAATAAAAAAATTTATTTTCATATTAATTGCATGCTAATATTTGGATTTAAGGTCGCTCTTTTTATACTCTTTGCATTTTTTAATAAATAAAATTTTATTTTTATAAACACTTGCAATTAAATATTAGTTTTTTTCAGTTTTTATACTAAACGTCAAAAAATCCTTAACAAAATCTTTAAGATAGAATGAAATGAACTTTACGTTAAGTTAACGTTAAGTTTGCGTTAACGACTATAAATACTCTAGTGCATTTTCATACATTTGTACTTTACGTTAAGTTAACGTTAAGTTAAAGCTACCGACTATAAATCGGGCATTAATATTTGGGACAACATACTACGCTTCAAAGTAAAATAGTTATGCATGTATTAAGAGCGTAAAGTAGGTCCTTTTTACATGTTGTTTTTTGTGTACGAGTAAGATTCTGAATTATTTATATAGAAAAACACATATATTTACATAAAGAAGTTTAGTAAAATATTTTTTGTGAAAATTAATCCAAGCAGTTTTTTGTTATTTGGTACTTTTTCCTACATTTCTGTGTAACCAATTTTGTAATTTTATTTGGATATTAATTTACTAAAAACCAAAAATGCTTAGATTAAACAATTTTCTCAAAAAAAAATTCATAAAACATAAATCTGTAAGTACGAGTATGTATGTTTTCTTTAAAAATAGGAATCAATTGTTTTTTTTTATTCGCCTATATATTAAAGTGTTACTTTATTACTGTGATTTGCGGCTTTAAAGTATCACTTTTCAGCTATTTATTTTGTCGTCATAGCTACGTCCAAAAAAGTAAAAAGCATTTGTATTTGTTTAAATTCTATGAAAAATAAATTTTTTTATCAAAGCAACCCGCAAATTCAAAATTTCATTATCCAATTAAAATAGTTGTTATCATTTGTTGTCATAGAATTTGGAAAAAATAATAAATATTTTTTCAAAGGTTACTTGTTCCACATATTTTGATTTTAAAATTTATGAAAATTTGTAATTTTAATTTAGAATAAACAACTTTTCTTAAAATATTTTGCTTGCGGCGAATAAAAAATAGTATATGATGCACGGACGTAAGCTATTTTGGACTTAATGTGGGTGCAAATCTCGGCTAGCGCCTCGATTTGCAAACTCCACATCCGTCCAAAATCTTTAGCTTTACGTCCTAGCATCATAATGTACTATTTTGAGTGTAGTATGTTGTTAAAAATATTAAAATACGCTTTAATGCGTAAAATAGTAATATAATGCATTGTTATTTCAATAGGAATGGTATATAGTAAAGGATATTTTATGCTTATTTTTAAAGTCTAAGACCTGAAATAGACCTACTTTACGCCCTTAATACATAGATAGCTATTGTATAATCTTTATAATATAAATTTATTAATATGAATGTATTTTCAAGATGCATTGCTTCATTTGCAATCAAGGATTCCTGAGTGTTAACGTATTAATACATCACATAAAAAAACGTCATAATTTAAAAGGACATAATACATTTAGATGCTTTGAAGATACTTGCCGACAGTTGTTTAGTGACCTGTCTTCTTACAAGCGGCATATATATATTGTTGAATATATTTTTTTAATATATTTTATATAAGTTAAGTTTGTTTTTGTATAACATAATATTATATAATATATATTTGTTTAAAATAATTATATTAAATCTATTTTAATTTATGTTGTTTAAGAAATATTTGAATGAAATTAAAAGAAATTGAACTAAATTAAATAACTGTTTTTATTGCTAAGATTTATTTATTTTTTTGAAAACATAAGCTTAGGCTGTTTTAAAATAGTGTATTTGCAAGATTTAAATACATCAAAATATAATATGTTTCTGTTATGAACAAATACGTGCTTTTTATGTTATATCGTCTATTATCCTTGAATGCGATCCTATGGTTGTTGAAATAGTTTTGTTTGCATTATGAAACATAACAACTCATTTGTGAATTAGATCATTCTCACAGCGCCTTCCTTTCTTTTCATCTACGACGCATTTCTTGATTAAGAAGTACTTGTGATATTAAATAGGAATTTTGTATTCATACTTACGCATTTATTTTTATTTATTTATGTACGATGCATAATTTTGTTAATATTATGAAGAGATGGTTAAGTTTACGAAACAAATCATATAGCCCATAACATTTTATTCGAAAATGGTACGATTTTCTGCGTCAATAATAAAAAAAGAATTCATTTAAAATTATAGTTTCTTTTTGCATTAATATTATGAAATTCGTCGCCTCTTATATGAATCAAAGCATAATTGCTACATACTAATTAGTCGCTATTAAGCATATTCAATTTATAGATTTAATATTATTAAAGAACAGATTTCATTTTATTATAGAAGGGTTGCATTGGCTCATTTTTCACGCACTTTTCTTACTATTAACGCAGTTTTTGTGTCTAAAGATGCAGGATTTTTTTCAGTGTATAGCATATAGTTATTGTGTGAATCGTCAAGTGTCATACGTACTGCCGTGCTAGGTAGAAATTGATGTTATTACTAGCAACCATCATTGTTTAAACTATCATTACCTGGTCATGCAAAATAACAAATCACAATTTTTACATTTTAAAATGCCATTTATGATTTAACATTGACGTGGTTGCAGATCCAAAATTTTTTATCACATCCTTCAATCTTCAACTACATCATATACAGTCCACAAATCACATTGGAGTTGCAACAAAGCCTTGTCGTATAAAATTCATAGCAAAGATTATTTTACCGTCGATCGTTAATTATTTTTATACGCGTTTACTTCTCTTTTTTTTCTCTTCTTTTAGCGTCAATCAAAAATGTCTGACGACGAAACTATGAATACGGCTCAAGGGATTAAAACGAACGACCCTTTGGTGCTCGACGCCTCGTTCACGATCAAATTGCAAACCATTGTGGACAAGAAATCTACAAACTTGGTTCCGAGTAGCGGAACAAACATTTGAGCTACAGAAAATAATAAGAGACAAGCAAAAATATCCCCACCTACTGCACGCTGTAACACCTGCAGAAGTGTGTGAGATAGTTTTAGTCACGATTGACAACCTACCAGAAGTCTAAAAGTACGAAACACTCAAACGAGCACTGTTAGATCGTCTAGCACCTTCAGACGAGCAACGATTGGCAGCGATTCTGGGTGGGCAAGACATGGGGGACCAACGACCTTCTGAATCCCTTCGAAGGATAAAGCAACTGGCAGGGAATAATTTCGCCGAAAAAATTATACGCTCTTTGTGGATAAGAAACATGCCGGAGATAATTAGAATAGTGATTGCCGCAGAACCAGAGTCAATAACCACAGACGTTATTGCCAAAACAGTCGACAAGATGAAGGAGGCTATGTCGGTCGGGCAACGGCAACAAATTAGCGAAGTCCGGACAAATCGTCTTTCCCGGTACTCGAATACTAACCGTGAACAACAAAAAACACTAACCATGGAAGAGCGACTCGCACGGATGGAAATACAGTTAAACAGATTGACGCAGAGAGGTCGAAGCACATCAAGGAATCGGTTCCAACCTATGACCTCAGGTTTTCGTCCCAGATCACCATCTCCGTTCCGTCAACGATCACGATCTCGTAACAGTTCAAAAATGGGAACATGTTACTATTACAGAGTTTTTGGAGCAGCGGCAAGAAAGTGCCGACCTCCATGCACATTTGGGCAGTCAACATCCAAAACTACCATGGATATGTAGACCCAGTAGGTAACCAAAAAAACGAATAAAACTTGAGATCGAGACGGCGGGTGTCGACACTAAGTATTCCAGCCGTCTATTCATATTCGATAGAATGAATCGACAGACCTTTTTAATAGATACGGGAGCAGACCTATCGGTGCTCCCAGTAAACTTTTGTACTTCAATTTTAAATATCTCTAAACAATCCGATCTAGCCTTATCAGCCGCCAATGGCACAATAATAAATACATAACGATTACGGCCTGCTACTAAAGAAGTTTCCTTCCCTAACAGCAGAGCTGAACTACAATTTGCCGTTCAAACATAACGTGGTACATCACATTGCTACCATTGTGCGCTTGCCTGTATCAATACCACGCAGACTGGATCCAATTCGTCAAAACGCTGCGTTTACGGAATTTCAACACATGGTTGAACTTGGAATTTGTCGCATTTCTTCTTCCTCTGTATCTTGTCCACTTTACATGGTTCGAAAGAAAGATCTCGACTGGAGACCGTGTGGAGATTATCGCAGGTTAAATGCGGTCACGATTCCTGATCGTTATCCAATACCGCACATACAAAATTTTTCGATGAATTTGTATGGTTGCAAAATTTTCTCTAAAATTGACCTTGTTAGAGCTTACCATCTCATTCCTGTTGCGAATGAGGATATTCATAAAACAGCAATTACCACTCCATTTGGCCTCTTTGAATTCACCCGTATGCCATTTGGCTTACGTAATGCTGCACAAACGTTTCAGCGTTTCATTAACGAAATCGTTCGAGATTTAGACTTTGTTTTCGTCTACATCGACGATATCTTAGTGGCATCGAAAAATGAGGAACAACTCTTCCAGAAACTGAACGAGTTTGGTGTTCAGTAAAGGTAACGTCAATGATAAAGTCGAAAAACAGTGATTTTGGAGATATGGCGGATTTTTCAGTAGTTCCGATGATAACCAAAAATTTCCCTGTTCAATTTATAGATCTTAGAGACAACTTACGGATTTTACAACAGACAGAGTTTGGTTAGATAGTGGGAGGCAAATTCGAGGAAAATATAAGTGAAAATAAAATATATAGTTTAGAAGGTGAACCCCCAATTAGATAGATTAAGGGCAACGTTACAAAAATTTTGGGAGATGGAGACATTTGAACATCGCTCATATATGTCATTAGATTTTAGAAGAAAGAAAATGTGGACAAGTTTTTGAAGAAACATATAGCAGAAGTGAAGGAGGTCGGTTTACAGTAAATCTGCCGCTTAAAACTTTAGTTGAATTACTAGGTGATTCTAAGAAATTAGCACTCAAAAGGTTTGAATTTTTAGAGTCGAAACTTAATAGAAATGAGGAACTTAAGGATATGTACTGTAAATTTATGCAAGAGTATATAGATCTAGGCCATATGAAACTGAGGATTCATGATATTAAAAATAAACATCAATATTTCCTTCCACACCATGCAGTAATCAAACTTGAAAGTAGTTCTACAAAACTAAGGGTCGTTTTTGATGCTTCATCGAAATCAGATACAAATTTGTCTTTAAATGACGTTTTGTCATGATGATGTGTGTTATCAGTCGCGACTGTATCTAGAGATTGCGATTTCCCGACATTTTTCATGTCTCGAGACATCGAGACTTTTTTGTCTCGCAATATTTGTGGTCTCGAGAATTCGAGATTTTTTTCTCCTATGTCTCGAAAGTCTCGAGATTTCCCCGAGACTTTCATAAAATAAAATAAAATTCAAATAATTACAAAAAATCTTGTAAAATTATTTACTTTTAGTAACTAATTCCAAAAAAAAGAAAATAATAAGAAATATAGAAAAAAAAATACAATCATTATATGTATATAATTATATGATATATATGTATATCAATAACAAAAATAAAACAAAATCTCTTGCACATTTCATGTAAATGAACAAAAATAATATTAAATAATATGTTATTATTAGGAACATATTATTAGTAGGAACAAACATAATATTAAATAATACAAGCTTCTTTAAATATATGTATATATATTTTTTCTGAAAAAAGGACTTGTCTATCAGATAGTGCTATAGATACCAAGATACCCTTTTAAAAGTATGTGAAAAAAATAAAATTTATAAGGAAATTTTCTTCATAAAAAACATTTTAAAAACCAAAGGGTATCTATAGCTCTAACTGATAGACGAGTCCTTTTTTTGGAAACTAAGTTTCCCACTGTTGAAAAGTTTCGTTCGTTTTGAGTAGACGTTGGTCTTACTGTTAATAATGCATGTTTAAGCTGGTTTAAATTTGGAGTTATTTGACCAGTTATTTTACATAAACTTATTTCTTTCACCACAGAATTCATATTATTTTTTATATCTGTTGCCAAGCTCTTGTCTACTATTAGTTATTACCCTTTAGGAAATTTGATTGTAATATTAAAATTACGGAAAATAAAATCTAAATTCAAATAAACATAAAAGTTTTGAAAAAGAAAATTTTTTTTAAAATTTCTAATTTCTCGAGACTACGAGAATTCCCGAAACATGAATATTTAAATTTCTCGAGACACGAGACATTAAAATATGTAAAAGTCTCGAGATTTCTCGAGACAGGAATTCCCGATCACAATCTCTAACTGTATCTATTTACATTCTTTTTTCCAACACATAATTCGTAATTGTTGATAACATGGAATACGAACGCATCGATTTCGATGTTTTCAATAATTATAAATAAGAGAATCTCACTCGAGATTGTATTAGTTGTCATTTTTTATTATCACGTGAGTGAGGTGAACATTAAAGTTTTGTTGAGTTGTCAAGATAATTTTTCATTATCATTTTGACTTGATTAAAGCAAGTCGCATAAAAAAAAGAAGCTTCCCGCAAAAAAAAGTTTTTTAATAAGTGATGGTGAATATAATTAAACTTTTTATATAAAACGTAAAATAAAAGTTAAAAGTTTGAGTATGGTAAATATTTTAAAAGATATTCAAACAATAAAGAGAATGAATAAAAAAGATTAGTGAAAATTTATGACGAATATCACACGTGGAACTTTCTGGAAATTGGTTCTAAAGTACACAATGGAATTTCATAAGATAAACAGCCATTAACAAAACACAGTTTAACAATATACAACTATAATAACAAAGTCTGAATACACCAAAGGAGGTAATTAAAATAATTAAAACAATAGGGTGGAATAATTAAAACAATAGGACCACCCCACAAAATTAGGGTGTGGTCATATGATAGAAACAAATTACAACAGGAAAACGATGAAAAAATGTCAACATGAAGATAGTACCAATCTAGTACTACAATACGAACATACAAGCGAATGTCAATGACAGAAATCAATATTTGCACACTGGAGTAAACAAATTAATATAGAGACAAATAATAATAATTAGATATACATCTGAAAACTTTAAAAATATTCAAAAAAATTTTTTATTGATAATACACAAAACCTAAGTAATTCTTACATTAATTGAACATGCTCTCATTTAGAATTGAACTATCCTCTTAAAATAAATGCCGACATTATATACACCATAATAACCAAAGTAATTTACACACGGTTAACAAATCCAAAGAAAAGAAAATTAATTACGAGTAAATACTTTAATGAAGTTTATCTAGACTTGCTACTTTCGGAATTTTGTAAGGATGGACAATTTCGAAACTATATTCACATAATTTAACACATAAAAAGGAAAATTTATAAAATAATTTAATTTTAATATGATATTTTTTTTGATTTTTTTTGAATTGAATTTACTTGTGAAAACAAATACCTACATTAATCACATCATCACAATAAATTAATTTGATTATGGTATAACAATTTTAGGGAACTGTCTATTATTGTTTTTATTTTGCTTACCGTCGTAAGTTAAATGAAAACAATTATAAGCCTTAGATTAATGAAACTATTGTTCGTTTTATTGCTTTTCACATATATTTCTGGGATTACTTGTCCCCTTCATCAGTGTTCTTACTACTATTATATCATAATTTTTAAAAAACAATTAGTCCTAATACGCTAAACATGTAGTGTTGACATAAATTGATAACATTGAACAAAAACATAAATCTATGAAAGAAAAGACATAGATGACTTGGAGATAGCAATTACTTTAAATAAGCTAAACCTAGGTGCAATACTGAACATCTCCCAACAGGGGAAAAGCAAACTCAAAATTCAAACCAGAGACGGAGATACAGCGAATGAAATACTAAAAAATACCACTCTAAAAATACAACACAAAATTGAAGCATCGATACCAAAATTCCTAACGGAAACCATAGGATACATCACCAGAATAACAAACGACATAGACTTCAAATACTTTATGGAGGAATACAAGGGCAGAGAAAAAATCACAAAATTAGAAAGAATACAAAGATGGAACACAGAAAGTAAAGTAGTCGAACCCACAAAATCAATAAAAATAACCTTCAGATCTAACACGCTTCCAAGAGAGATAAATATATTAGGTGTCAAAAGACAAGTTATACACTACATTCCTAAACCGTTGATGTGCAATAGATGCCTTATATACGGACATATGGCCAAACATTGCGACGGCAAAGAAAGATGCTATAACTGCTCATTGCCGGGACGCTCGATGGAAAATTGTACCAATGAAACTAAATGCTACCACTGCAATAACAAACACAAAAGCATAACATAACATAGCATACAAAAGCATAACATGCGAAGAACACTGTAAACAAAAGAAAATAAAAGTACTAATGACCATAAATAAAATATCTTACCAGGAAGCAATAAAGAGGATTCCAGATACGGAATTCAACATAAATAAAGAGAATTTCCCAGCACTAAAAACACTGGATCATAAAAACGACGAAACGCTACAAGCATTAAAACAGATAATAAAGGATCAACATTTGGAAATAGAAACACTAAAACAAGAAATAGACCATATAAAACAAAACACATACAACCAGAATAAAAAGGACAAAACAGAAATAGACGGAATCGCAAAGCTAAGAGTAGAATGGACGAATTACAAGGAGGAAATGAATGAAGAAAACAAAAAATTAAAAGTAGAAATTGATATCATCAAAAACAATCACTTAGAGATAATAAAATTAAACAAAAGTGCCCAATTATTAAGTGATAACTAAACCCTTATATGTAAAGAAATACCAAATAGCGAAACAATTATTGACAACTTAAAATTAAATTTGAAAACTACGAAAGCCTTGTTGAAGAAGTTTACAAAACAGAAAACAGTGGAAATAATTGGAAACCCTTCCAAAGATAACCATAGATAAATGTTGCTGAAAGTAATACAAATTAACATTAGAAGTATATGGGCAAATAAGGAGGAACTAGAAATTTTCCTAAACAAAGAAAACGTAGACATTGCCTGTATTTGTGCAACATGGACAAAAGCAAATGACAATATCAAATTTAAAAACTTTCAAGCCATAATAAAGCACAGACATGATGGATACGGAGGAGTGGGATTTATCATAAGTAATAACATCATCATAAAAGAACTAAACTTAAATTGGAATTATAGCGACCTAGAAACCATAAATATTATAATAACGGATAACTCAGCCAATTCAATATCCCTCACCGGATTTTACGCTCCCCCAAATATGAACACTAGAAATTTAAAATCAAACTTCTATAACCTTCTCTCCAAGTTGAAAAATATAAACAAAGTTGATGAAGCCATAATTTTTTTGTGAAAGTCATGGTTCATCTTGTGAGAATTATAATGGCTTGATTGAATTAATTGGTTTGGATATTTTTTTTTGCATGATCATATTAAAAGCATTAAGGATAGACAATTTGATCTTTCCTTTGATCCAATGTGATCTTTCTATTAAAAAGTCTAGAAAAAAAATTGATATGTGTTTATGTGGAGTCCAGATTATAAGAACAAAGAAATCACTAGACAAATTTTAACTGTTTGTGAATATTAAGGAAAACTTTTGTAACATTTTGCCGTTCGTTAATATAACTATACTCTGTTAGACCATACAAAATGTTTATATTTTAAGTTATAACAAGCGCTAATCAATTAATCAAAAATAAATTTAAATTAAATAACGAAACAAAGAAAAAAAAAATAACAGAAAAACTAAGAAACAGTTTTTTGCTTACCCTTCAAAGTTTGTTAGTTGTTTACACGTTCGTATCATTTTCGCCAACATCAGCTTTTTTTTTTCTTCAGTTGTTTTTGAAAAACGTGGAAGTAATTTTTATTTTTTTATTTTAAATATTAATAAAATGTCTGACTCTAATATTGAAGTTGCAAAATCAAATAAAATGGTTAGGCTAGAGCTGGATGATAATCATCGAAGGAAGGTCGTCCACTGATAATCAAAATAATGTCCCAACGGACCAAAAACGGCTTAGCCGTTTAAAGCAAACGTTTGAGTACAATCACGAGGGATTACTTCACCAATATGGTTAAACAGACATATATGAAAGAGAAAAAAAGTCCAGACCCCTTCTGATAAAACGAAAGCGTTCATGGTCTCGAAGTGGTTCGACCGAAAATTAACCGGCAGATAATCAGTTCATTCATTTTATAATTTGCTTTATATGTATACACTAAAAAAAATCAATTGAATTTTACATGTGTTTAATAAAATAAAATTAAATTAAATTAAATATTTGTTCTTGTGGACCACGGATTGAGATGACCGGTTAAGGCAAAGCAGGATTGAGGAGTGGGATCTACTTACATCATGGGGTGAGCTCTATTATCTTTATTTTTTTTCTCTTTTCTTTGTCTGCATTACCAAAAACATATGCACATTAATAGAGGATGGTATTATTAAGAAAATAAAATATAATTAACGGGGTGTTCGTTGAGGGTCGCCAGAGTCTCCTTTTTGCACTTTTCTTTTTGTTTTCTAATCCGCATGATTGTTGAAATACGCGCACACTGTTTATTTGTGCTGGGGCGGCAGGTACACTTTCTCAAATCCACTTACTGAAGCTAGTTCAGGGTGATTAGCCTTGCTAGGTGCGCGGCCTGCTTCAACTGTTCCATTGGTAATTCCGATGGAACCAGTTCTTCATTACAGTTTTAATGGTAGGTCCAACAGTTCAACCTGATTTAATCACTATCATTCTTAGAGTCCGTACATATTTATACGCGTTGACCACGGATGTTGAAAAAATTTATCGACAAATAAATGTAGTCAATAATTATACATCATATCAAAAGATATTGTGGAGAGCCAATACAGATAATTAAATCAAAGAATACAAATTGCAAACTATTACATATGGTACGAGTTCTGCACCATATTTAGCAACAAAATCACTACAAAAACTAGCAGTATTAGAGAAAGAGAAATATCCGTAGAAATATCCGCTTCGTACGCAACATATTAAACTGCTTTTATGTCGATGACTTTTTAGGTGCAAGTAATAGCTTAAATGAAGCACTAGAGATTAGAGATAGAAGAACAGTTATGTGATATGTTTGGTGGAGAAAAATGAAATTAAGAATGAAAAAAATGAATAAATGAATAAAAAAAAAAAAAAAAGTGGTCATCAAATTGTCCACAGTTAATTGAAAATATTTCAACTACAGATAGAGAAATTTTTAATAATAATCAAACTATTAAAACGCTAGGAATAACCTGCAACTCAAATTCAGATCAGTTCAGTTTTAACAATGTCAACGAAAAAACATTGTCTACCAAAAAATGTCAACGCTAAATATAAACCAAAAATTAGGTTATAACTCTAGCGAAGTATAAAAAACAAAAAATTTACATAAACATATATTTAATAGATTCAGGTTTAGTCAATTAATTTCTCTGGTGATCACTGTTTTGTTATACTCTAGACATACTAGTATTGAATAACAAACTAATATCGGTGAGAAGAAGATGACTAGTCTTCCCTTGTGTCTATTGACACAATGATGAAGAACTGGGAAAAAGTAAAATAGTCTACAGACTACTCAAAAAGACAAAAAAAACTAATCTGAAGGAAAAATTGTCACTCGTAGAGGATCCAACATACAATAGACAAGCGAACGGAATTTTTCAACGACACCACATACGATGAAAGTAAGATGATGGAACTTGAATATCTGGAACCAAAGGTAACTTCCGAATGAATGCATCCATGCAAAAAAAAATAACTAGTTCATTTTAACACTTCGTGTGTACATGATTTAATTTGATATATGTTTACGTTTCAATGTATCGCGAACAGCGTGGCTGAAGTTATTAGTTAATCATCATAAGGGAACGCTAGTTGACAGCTTCAAAATATTACGTTATATCGAAAAGAAAAAAAAGCGATTTAAAACCCGAGATATAACAAAAAACAAAAACAAATCCTGAATGACCGTCCATGAACAAACACTTCTGATGAGACAAGGGTTGGGTTTATGGTTTCCATAAACAAAAATCACTCCTGCAGAGCATCTGCAACTCTTGAGCTCAAGATATGATATCTTATGTACATACATTTAGATTAATTAGATTCTGTTTCTTGCATTGCATTGAAAATGTTAAGTTTTTGGCATTTGTATAAACAATTGTTCGTTTTTGGTTTTCTTACTTTTCTTTCCGGTTAGTAATGAACATAGCAACTGATTTCTGAAGTTGAACCTCTCTGTCACTTCTCCCACAATACTTTTGTATTTATACGATTCGCAACACTTGAATAGTGTGTTAGTACTTTTAACAGTACGCCTTGCGTCGTAATATTTTAATTGCTACTTCTCCATATGTTTACGACCTCGCCAATTGTGGCCTTATGAGGATTTAATGCTACACATATGATATGAGTGAGCTGTGGTTATTTAAAAAAAACATTTTTTTTCTGTTCAATGGAAGAACCAGTTGCGACGTTCACTAAACTTTAAGGATTAATAATATCCTCGGTGATTAATCTTATTACCAAAACTTTACATCCTCATTGCAATCAGAACATTCATTGGGTGGTTGAAAACAAAACTAGACATCTCAAGATATGCCAGATAACCCTACAGGAATGTTTCTGCCTATAAAAACTCAAATTAAATAAAATTGAGTCAAACTAACAAAACTTCTAAGCCTGCTCGTTCATGCACGGTTCAATTTCGGGACCCAAATTTTCATTCTTTCTTTTTCTTCTTTTGTCTTTCAAGGTAATTGGACGGTAATTGGACGTGAAAATAATAGAATGAAACTGCCAACCAAAACAACCAAGAAAACCAACTAATTAAATCATTTTAAGTAATCAAACCATATGCACCCGTGTTGGTTAGAAAACCAAAAGCAACCGAGCCAGATACTCCATCATGTACAGATACATCCTTAATACTGGGAAAGGTTGATTGAAGTTGAGAAACCCAACTGAGGGTTCACTATATGATAAATATACGCAAGGATATTTAGCCAATATTCACTTGAGGTTCTGTTCGTTGTTACTCGCACCCACGCGTGTGTATAAGAGTTTCATGCTCTACCGACTGAGCTAGCCGGGCTCTCAAACCATAAATTATCCGGACAAAAAGGAAAGAAGAATAAAATGTGGAATGTATTGCAAACTAAAAAAAATATGAATAAATGTTGTAATGTAACACAAAAAACAAATATTGGTCATACTGATCTGAGATTGAGTCAACTAATCTGAGATTGAGTCAACTTATTTATCACCATATTGCAAATAAGTAGAAGGAAAATGGTTCAACACAATCAAATATCTCGTTCCATGTTGTTAGGGACGTATATCCTTTGAATAATTTATGCCCGTTTTATCAGATTTCCGGTCCTGTAATTCAGTTATTCCAGTCCTGTAACAAACTTTGGCGCAAGTTTAGCATTAAATTTGTTTGACGATACACTTCCGTCCCAATGGCATATTTCTCAGGTCGTGATCGCAGGTTGTACCTTCGGACATTACGCTCAAACGCTTCCGCAGTCAATTGTTTTATTTTGTTCGAATTTTACTTCTGATTCAACTTTAACCGTCAACCACTTATTACAAATACTTTTGCAAAATTTTCCTAGTAATCATAACACATGAATCAATGAAATCATTTGAATTTGCATAATCGTGATGCAGCGGAATTTATTTTAATTAGTGTGACAGAATGAGGTCACATTCAAAAGGTGATTAATAATTTATCTTCTTGTCAATTATATTCTAATAAAAAAATTGTATAATATAGATGACCAATAATTGGTTTACATTAGTTAAACTGCTCGAAATTTGCATCTCTCTAGATTTTTTTATATTGTCGTCCTTCAGATAAAACGGATTATGAAATCTTTATGAAAGTTTGCAAACAATCAATACATATAATTAAATTAAATCTACGATTATTGTTGTTAAGTTTGTACGCATATTTTAACCTCATTTGCACAATCACTACTAACATTGTTCTAAATAAAAAACTAAATGCCAAAAATTGTATATAACATTACAAGTCCGTATGGGTTCATAGGGGTTACAAAAAAAAATTAACTTATAATTAATCAATTTTATAAAGCATTAAATATGGAGTTTATTCATAATTTCGCAAACCAAATTTTAAATTGATTTTTTTTTATTTTATCCATTGGTTTTTATTTTCTTCGTCATCAAGTTTGAAGTATAATACGACTATTAAACATAGACTCTCGGAATGTGATATGGGTGGGCAATCACTGAACTTATTCTTCACAATCTACCCTTGAATTTACTATAAGTGTTTGTTTTTAGGTTAACGATGCAAAATTTAGCGTTAGCAAATTTAAATTAATAATTTTTATTCAGGTTCAAAAAAAAATTTGCAAAATTATTACCTTAATTAATTCAGGCCAAGACTTATTTATCCAAATATAAGCCCTTTAAGGTGGGTATACATATATTTATTTCTTCCTTCTATACAAAATATTAATTGTGATTAAAATTCGGAGATCTGCGGATGAATCCCGGATACCTACAAATATACACCTACATCGATGCTTGCTTAACTGAATATAAGGGTGGGGTGCAGTTTGAGGTGGAGACGGACCACGAGTATCTACAGCCGGATTATTAGTTTTCCTGTTGATTACCTTCTAACTAGTCAAAAATAAAAAACAATCAAAAACAATCAAACAATCAAAAATAAAAAAAATCATCTTTAGTCTGCTCAGTAATTGATGTATGTATTTATAATGCGCATGAATAGATCACACGACCATTTTCCCTCTCGCCAGAGCAACCGCAGAACGAGGCAGAAGAAGACTGCGCACAAGTAAAATATCTTGATATTTTTGTTTTAATTTCTCAGTCACGCCCATTTCTTCGATTTACGAGGTTCTGGAAAATACATAATACTACATCTGGCGCCCAACGTGGGCTCTGTAGATGGAACCCGTAGCCAACAAGTATACACCTACATCGATGCTTGCTTATCTGAATATAAGGGTGGGGTGCAGTTTGAGGTGGAGACAGACCAGGAGCATCTACCGCCGGATTATTAATTCCGGCCTCCTGTTGATAACCTTCTAACTAGTCGTTAGCCCCAATAAAAAAATAAAAAATCGTCTTTAGTCTGCTCAGTAATAATTGATGTATGTATTTATAGCTGCATTTCGTGACGCATGATATGATCCAAATCAGTTCATGTTTCATGAAACGATATAAATATATAATAACGGGTGAGTCCAGTTGATATAATAATTGCGTACAAGTACTACTCAAAATTACATTGAAATATTAATTTTGGGACTACTCAAAATGATATTCACTTTTTTTTATTTGTCATTAATTTTGTTTTTCATTTCTTTAAATTCAATTTTTCAAACAATTATGGTGAGCATCCCAAATAATTTTGTGTGAATAAACTTTTTAAATTAAATTTATTAGATTTTTATTTATAATTTTTATTTATGTTAGTTTTGGATGCGTTCGGTTCGGCTCTTAAATTTTTTGTTTTTTTATTATACCAATTACGAAATACAAAATATTTTTTCACCTACATTTTCAAACTTGAACTAATATTAAGATCATGATTTGTGATCCAAAAACAAAGTTAGATCTCAATTTGCATGTAAAATTTAAGCGGATCCGGATCACACGGTTTCATGAAATGCAGCTTATATTGCGCATGAACAGAACACACGACCATTTTCCCTCTGACCAGAGCAGCCGCAGAACGAGGCAGAAGAAGACTGCGCACAAGTAATATCTTGATATTTTTGTTTTAATTTCTCAGTCACGCCCAGTTCTTCGATTTACGAAGTTCTGGAAGGTACAAATACTACATCTGGCGCCCAATGTGGGGCTATTTAAGCGACTAGTGGAGGGGGACGCTCTGGGATAGCTTCTAGAGAAGTACTCTAGAGCTTTTCTTATTAACTTTTCCTTTTTTTTTCTGATTTTTTTTTATTTATCGTACCTGCAGGGAAGGTAGGTTACTTTCGTTAGTTCGAAAATGACCTGTCTACGGAGTTTTGCGTTCCCGCAATCCTGAGCTAATACGTCCACTTGTCTTGGTATCTCATCCTCTACGGAAGGGGTTCCAAGATGACTGTGCCGAGGTTGGGTAGAACCTATTATTCTATTTTATTATAAGAACCTTTTATTTTATTATTTATTTTATTACTTGGTTGGTTTAGTTCCCAAACGAGAGTGATCAAAAAAGTTTTATTTCAATTTCATTTTCCGTTTATTGATCAATCCCGTTTTTTCATTATGTTTATCATTGTTAGTACATTTATGTATAAACAAGAATATTATAAATATTATACTATCGCGACATTACATAACCTAAATTTATTAAATTTCAATTATGGGATTCACACTGGTTGGTCAAAGGAGGTCAGGAGTGATAGACTGTAAGGTTCTGCGATTTTTGTTGATTATCAGTACATCCAGCAATAACATACCAAACTATATGGTGTATCAGGTCCTGAGTCCTCGGTCCAGCTCGTGTGGAGCTCCATACACGTTCACCTGTTTTGAAAAGTCCATCAAAACGTGTAGATTTTGTTGGATGGGTTGTTTTAGGGATGCTGGGTGGAAAATACTTCGGGCATAAGCAACTGAAAAGGTTGAATGTGGTCGCCAGCTTCTGTAGACCTAAACTGAAGCAATCGTACCAAGGAATATTTTTCTCCATATAAGTTTCTTCGGTTTGTTCTTGCTTTAGCCTGGAACAGAGGATTGATTTCGTGACATTTGGTTTACTGAGCCATAGGACGAATAGGTGCAATCTCGTAAAGCTAAATCTCAGATTGGAGAAAAGAAACGAAGAGATGATGAGGATCCGGGATGGGTGGATCAACGGACATTGGAAACAGTATTGCGACCACATAATAAAAAACTGGGAAAGGATATGTCAATTCAGATTGAGAGATTATCTCTATTTCTACAACAGGGTTTACTTAGCTTGGGTACCCCAGGAAGTGGTCAAGTTGCTACAACTGTTTTCCCGGTAACTGATGCAGATCACCTCCAGCAAGCTTTTGGTTCTGTTCATCGGGAATTCAACCACCGGTGACTACAAACACCTACTGTGCTCAAACATCAGTTTCTAATTCAAACTCCGAACGAAATGTATATTTTCAACCTCCACAAATGGGTTCTTCGTCTCCACTGCCATTATCCTATGACCATCATCATTATACGGAACGTAATTTTGCTCCAAGAAATGATAAAACGTCTGGTATCATTCGAAACCACTTTCAATGGTCAACCAAAGGGAATGGATGTGGATGAATTCATTCACAGGGTCAATCACTTCTATCGTTCGGAGGACTCTGATGATTTCAAACTTTTAACCGTACACGCTCATTTGTTGTTGGATGGGTTAGCCACGGAATGGTATTGGAGATATATAAGACGTAATCCAGTGTTACGTTGGACTGATTTGTGTGATACCTTACGAGATGAATTTAAAAATCGCAGCACCGACGATGAAGTTAGAGAGCAAATGAGAACTCGTAAACAGGGATCTAATGAGAAGTTTGATGATTTCTCGCGAGATCTTTCCAGGTTAGCAGATAGACTGGTGGTTCCGCTAACTGAAAGGGAAATGTTAAATTTATTAAAACATAACATTAAAATTGAAACACAAAAAGAGCTTCTGCACATCACAGTACATGGCGTATAGCACACTTGCGTAAGTTATTTCGAAACAGCGAAAAGTGGCGTCAGTCTGTACAGCAACGAGTGCGAGACCTCCAAGCCTATCGGTCATCAAGGCAGGTTTCAGAAGTTAACACATCAGTGGTTCCGAACCTTCAGGAAGAGTTCTCGTCAGTGAGTACCACGAACTTCATGTTTCAGTACAGACAGGTTAGACAGGCGTTGCTGCTCTTTATTCTACCAATACTCGAAAAGTTTTTCCGCCCACAGGAATTTGTTGGAACTACAGACAACAGGGACATCCTCTTTACGATTGCGAATCAGAATCAAAACAGTTTTCTGTTATGGATGTGGTTAGCATGCAACTCGAATTTTACTCATGGGTCGACCACAAAACATCCAGGTCGTCCCAAGACATTCACATGAATTCGGATTGGCGAATTTTTCGTCTATCTTTCAGTTCCGTAGAATTAATGTGTTGTTGTCTTCGTTTTTTCAGTCAATCCCCTTTAATTTGTCACACTTCGGTGGCATATGATTTCAATTATGTTCACTCTCTGGATCACCGAACCCCTGAATTGAATAAGTTAAATACATTTAAATATGACCACTGGAATTGTTCACTAAGCGTTAGTGACACTGTTTGTATAGGTTTGTTCCTGAAAAAGTAACTAGTTCGTTGTCTTCCAATTTGGAATTCACACCTCTACACAGTGATTTGATGCATAATGAATATTCTGATTCTTCTGATCTAGATGGTTCTAATAGTTTGGCTTTAAAACCTTTAGACCCTGTTCTCAATCGAATTACTATTTTAAAACGTAGTGAGTCTAATACTTCTTTTCGGGCGGTTTTACCCATTCAAGAATAGAAATCTCCCCAGCAGAGGCTGCGGATATATTTGGCTCGAAGACAAGAGCTTGGCTTAAGTACTCTGAATAGTAGAACCCCTTCAAGATCCACTCTGCGAATGCAAAATTTTTGGCGGATAAGAAAGGCGTTATATCCAAAAACTATATCGAACATTGTTACACTTCCAAATGATGTTCGTTATCACACGCAAATTACACTGTTGAATACGCAAAAAGTCGGATAATTGGATAGTGGTGCTTCTATTAGTGTAATTGTTGGCGCTTTTGCCCATGAAGTCTTAAACATGCGGAACACACTATCACCGACTTCGGCAAAGATCACTACTGCGGATGGAACAACCCAAAAGGTTATAGGTTGTATCAATACCCTCATTACTTTTAGAGGCCAAACAAAAAGTTTCACATTATTCGTTATACCTTCATTGACTCAAGTCTTGTACTTGGTATTGATTTTTTTCAATCATTTACGCTGCGTAATCCAATTTTTCTTTCCCTGTCGATAGAGACTGTAGAGTCAGTCACGGATGGCCTTACTCCTACACAAAATCAACGTTTACAGGGTGCGGTATGTCTTTTACCACCATTTTCAGTGAAAGGATTGGGATGCACACATGTTCTAGAGCATGTAATTGATGTTGGTGACTAGGTCCCCATCAAACAACGCCAGTACCCAATTTTCCCAGCCATAGAGAAATTGATGAGGGAAGAACTAGATCGCATGCTGTCATTGGGTGTGATCGAAGAGAGCTCCAGCCCATGGAGCTCTCCTGCAGTTCTTATACGAAAGCTAGGTAAGGTTCGTTTGTGTCTTGATTCTCGGAGGGTCAATACGTACACCAAAAAAGATGTTTACATACTTCTGCAAATTGACGGAATTCTGAGTCGTCTGCCTCAAGTAAACTTTATATCCAGTTTGGATCTAAAGGACGCCTTTTTGCAGATTCCCTTGGAACGCTTGTCTAGAGAAAAACTGCTTTTACAGTCCCCAGTCGGCCGTTGTATCAATCCGTGAGGATGCCTTTCGTATTGTGCAACGCGCCACAAACCATGACAAAGTTGATGGATCAAGACATCCCTCCGCAGTTGAGATCGTGCGTCTTCGTTTAACTTGACGACTTTTTGATAGTCACTGATACGTTAGACAGACATATCTGTGTGCTTGAAGAAGTCGCCATGTATCTGAGACGCACGAACTTAACTGTTAACGTAGTAAAAAGAAAGTTTTTTATCCCGGAAGTGCGGTATCTAGGATATGTTGTCGGCAAAGGCGTTTTAAAAATCGACGACGATAAAACCGCTACCATCGCTGAGTTTCCCGTACCTAGTACTGTGAAACAAATTCGACGATTCTTAGGCATGGCCCGTTATTACTGTCGGTTTATTTCTGAGTTTGCCTCACTTTCTGCTCCGATATCGGATTTACTAAAAAAATCAAAAGGCAAATTTGTCTGGACAGCGGAGGCTGATGCTGCTTTTAACTTGCTAAAAGCGGCGTTGATCTCTGCTCCTGTTCTGGTGAATCCGAACTATCGAGAACCGTTTGTGCTACAATGCTACGCGAGTGATGATGGTGTGGGTTGTGTTCTAGTACAGTTGGACAACGAGGGTGTTGAACACCCTATGGCATACATGTTCAAGAAACTGAACTCAGCTCAACGTAATTATTCCGTTAGCGAAAAGGAATGCCTGGCTGCTATCCTAGGAATAAACAAATTCAGACCATACATCGAGGGACACCCTTTTAAAGTAATCACTGATCACTCTTCTCTTAAGTGGTTGATGCAGCAAAAGGATCTATCGGGCCGACTAGCACGATGGAGCCTGATGCTGCAAGACTTTGATTTCACTATCGAGCACCGACTGGGCAGTTTAAATACTGTTCCAGATACGCTTTCGAGAATGTTTTCAGCAGATGCTTTAACTATAAATAAAACTGACATGGTCGAGATTGGTTGAAGGCACCTGCATTTAAAACTAACGAATATGTGAAATTGGTAAAGATCGTAGAAGAATCACAAAACTCAATTCCTGACTTGAATACCTTCTTTTTTTTTTATTAATTACTTAGACATGTTTAGCACACTAAATATGAAATATTCATTATTCAGGCTCTTTGAATATCCGAAGATACCATATCAACTATAAAGGAAGGAGATGAGGAAAGTGGAAGGAATGAGGATATAGGGATAACTATACTAATTGTTGTCAATGATGATGGACATTTTCTTTAAATGCCTGAGGGGAAAATTCATCTGGAAATACAGAGGGAGGCATTGAGTTCCACAATTTGGCCACTCTATTAAAATAGTCGTTCTGGAAGGACACAGTTCTACAACGAGGTATTTGTACAACAAATGGATGGGATAACTCGGCAGCTCTTGTTTGTCGATTATACTGCGCACACTATGGCAGGATATTTTGAATTTCCTTAGAGGAGAATTCGCTAAAGTTATATTTATAGTAGATTGACAATTCAGCCACATTTCTTCTGTGCTGGAGTGAATCAAGTTGGTCCGTTAGTTCGGTATTACCAATCAACCGTATTGCTTTTCTCTGTACAGAGTCTAGACATTTTATTGTTGACTGACAAGCACCTCCCCAAACATGACAGCAGTATTCCATACATGGACGAATAAAGGACTTGAAGATAAGCAACATTTGATCAAGATTGAAATACTTTTTACATCGACTCAAGAATCCTAATTTTTGCATTGCAGATTTAGCGAGGTTGAACACATGTTTATTCCGTTTCAGGTTATTTTGAATATCCACTCCAAGAAGTCTACCTGATTCAACCTCACCTCAGATGGATTGGTATTAAAGAAACTTAACTTTAATCTAGCTGACGTGCCACCGGAAGGAGAGGTATGGATATTGTGGGTTCCTCAGGAATTGACGGAAGCATTAAAAGGCCCACGTTCCTCCTACATCTTCCCATGGCGGAGTTGCTAAAACTTTATATCAACTTAGACGTATCTATTACTGGCCTCGAATGACTAAACAGGTTCAAGATTTTGTTTCCAAATGCGAAATATGTAAAGCAGTGCTTTCACTCTGCTCCTAATATGGTCTTGCGTCCGCCAATGGTCAACTACTTCAAAACAGTGAGGATGGGTCAGCAATTATATATTGATATTTTGGGTTCTCATCCTAGGTCCAAGTCTGGCAATATCGCTATATTAGTGATTCTCGATCACTTTACTAAACTCTCATTTCTGTTGCCGCTCTGTAAATTGTCCTGCGAACCTATCTGTAGAGCACTGGAAACTCACGTTTTTCATGTTTTTGGTGTTCCAGAAGTCATTGTCTCTGACAATGGCTCCCAATTCAAATCTAAAATGTTCGAGGAATTGTTGGTGAAGTGGGAGTGAAGCATACTTATGTTCCAGTGTATGGGCCACAAGCTAACGCAAGCGAACGAGTCAACCGGAGTGTAGTTACTGCCACTCGTGCGAACCTGGTAAATGATCACACTAAATGGGATACACATATTAGTGATATTGCTTGTGCACTTCGCCGTGCTTTACATCAGATCATAGGTTGTTCTCCTTACTTTGTGGCCTTTGGTCAACCGATGATCCTCCACGGATCTGACTTTGAAGTGTTGAGACGACTTAATTCTTTAGAGGAACACTGGAACGACCGGATGAACTAAGTAAAATTCAGATGTAGTATTATGCATTTTCTAGAACTTCGTAAATTGAAGAATTGCGCGTGACTGAGAAATTAAAAAAAATATCAAGATATTACTTGTGCGCAGTCTGCTTCTGCCTCGTTTCTTTGCCGCTTTTTAAAATTGTTTTAAAGAAATTTAACCATTTTGTAACGAAATCATGGGCACGATAGGGTTTGTAACGTCGACTATATTCGCAATAATAATATTAGAACCAATTTTTATTCTCTTTTCCACCCATCAAAAATATTTCCATATTCCATTTCATTTTTACAATCATAATCGTTTAACAGTTTTTTCAAATAATACCGAACAGCCTCAAATTCAAACATCACAGAAAATAAATAAACGAACTCATTGCTTACTCAGCGCCGTTTCATTTTTCGTTTTTTTTTGGTAAAAATAAGAAATGTCAAAAAAATCACATTTTTTTTTTCATTTTGGCAATTGAATGTTGAGTCTTAAAACATTTACGTTGATGGTCACTTTTTTTGAATGTGAAAACAAAATTAGACTCAATATTTGTATTCTAAAAAGGAAAACCATTAAAATTCTAAATAAAAGAAGAAATAATTACAAAGTTTGTGATTAAAGTTTTATTATCATTAATAAAAAGAAAAATTTATAATCTCTTATAATTAGTATACAAATGGTTTTTGTAAAATGTAACAAATAATAAAATTCATTTTGGAGAACGAACTGTAATAAATATTAAAAGATATTCTAAGCATATGTTTTTGAAGTAAAGTGTTTTGGAAGAAGTTGGAGTAAAGTTTTCCGACTTAGAACTCGCATGCAAATCCGGATTTTACTAAAGCATCGTTTATATCAAATATATTTGTATGAGTAACATTTACCGCAGCAAAATGCTTATATAGTGCAAAATGCTTATATTGTTATAGAGATATAAATGATAGAAATCGTTATACAAGGAAATTGGTAGTAATTTCGCCGAATTTATTCTACGTCAGGTTTGTTGAAATGGAACCATATAAATATTGAAGATACGACAACCAGCTATTCACATATTATAATTTAAGGTACTAATATTGTTTATTTTTTTTAAAATTATTTTATCATTGTTATTATTGATACTTTTTTTGAGCAACCTAGTAGAAAAATGTTAGGCTAATTTAAATAGATTTGAGATTCTTAGACTTCCGGATTCGTCTGGAACTTTTGTGTTGTTCCCGCAGTTCTCATATAATTTATTTTGTTTTTTGGTAAGGAAAAGTCCAAGCCGCAATAAAGTGGCAAAATTACAGGTTAAACAATTTGTTTTACATATGTTTAATGTTTTTTTTCCAATTTTCTGTACTAACAGTAACCGAATGATATAATGAGTTCAGTTAATCGAAATTTGCATTTATCATGTGATTTGAAATCGTTTCTCCTTTTCTTTAATTAGCCTGTTCTATAAAAAAGGGGAAGTGGTTTAACTCGATCAAGTTTTTGAGTGCGAAATTTTAGGCTTCTTGTTGAGACCGAGATAACAATTTAGGCAGTTGGTTAGGATTGAAAATTGTGATCGGTTAAATTTTGTTAAAAATCGAAGAATTTATTTAAAAATAATTAAAATAATTATGTGTCTTTAGATGCAGTTTTAGAATGTGTGAATCTAATATAATTCCTAACTATAGGCATACTCGAGTAACCTTCGTTGTTATATTTATTTAAAGCACCGTTTTAGTGCTAGTTATATACAGGATAGTTATACCAGTGCTAGTTATACAGAAAGAACTGCCGTAAACCGTATTCACAAGCTGTTAGTAAATGCCGCTAAGTTATACCTTCAAAATATGTTGGCAATTTTATTCTAAAGAAAACTGATTCACAATTATCGAAAATCGATTAGTTGTTCATATTTGGATTAATGTCGATGGATATGGATGCCGAAGTAGAAGTGCTAGGTTTTGGTTACAAAGGGAAAATACAGAAGAGGGAAGAATTTAAGTAATTGTCGAACATATTTGATGACCAATATTTTTGAAGACTTCAAACCAACTCATCATGTTAATATATTAAATGTTCTGAAATTTTAGGTTTAAGCTTATAATATTTTTAAGCAGTATTTTCTTGATTTTTTTTGCATCTTACTTAATGTAGTTTTTTTTGTGTAAGTGAGTGATTTAAATGATTTTTATTATGAATTCACGTTAACTAATTACATAGCATTATTTTCCTAAGAATTAGATGTTGGTTATATAATATATTTACGTTCAATAGCTCGACAATCCACACAAGCGCTTGGGAGGATTTGGAGATAAGCCTATCTAAATTATTTATTTTAAATTATTAAAGTTAAATGCCATTGCAACTAATTTTGTTTAACTATATTCTGTTGTTGAAAGAGACCGTAACAATTCTTTGGCGTAACGCTATATTTTTTTAATTTTTTTTATTAAAACATAAGTTTCGATTTGATAAATTTATAAGTTAGTAAGAATTATTAAAACTGTTAAATTATTTTTTTTGTTGTTTGTTGATAATACCGTCATGTAACGATTGACTATTTCGAATATTTCTCTAAAAGTAGGAATATACAGATAACGAAATTTCCTAATAATTTGCTAATTTGTTTTATATCAGGCCTTGTTTTTATAGAAGGGAAAGGATATAAAAGTTTTTATGTATGTAATTTTGGTTCATTGCCCTCGAACGGCACAGCTGTTAAAATTTATTGAGTTTTTAGAAAAGTTGTTTGATCAGATGATATATGTAGGTTGTAAAAGTTTAAATGTATAATTTTTATTGCGATGAAGGCGACAATAAAGAAAGAAACAAAAACATGGAAAATGCTATTTATCTCCGAACATTTTTTGATTTGGGATCATTATGTAAAATAAAATTAAACAATAAAGTTGTAATCAGTAGTGTATTGTGCCACAAGTGTTTTAAATTTTAATTGTTTTGACTAATTAATTGTTCAAGTTGAATTTGTAAAATCAATCTATTTTTTTTGTTTTAGTTAAAATTTTCGTGGCATTTAAATTAAATTTTGTATATGAAGATGTTTTTTGTTGCAATATAAAAAATAAAACAAACAAATAAAATACAAAGTTCAACATTGTTGATTTATTATGAATGGCATAGTTTTGTATTTTAAATTATGAGCGTGTTTAATTGTTCATTATTCCACACCATTTATTGGAAAATAATTAAATCGATGGCGGTTAAGAAAAGTAAAAGATGATTGTTATTGGAATCTAAGAAATTGTGTTCAATAAGCGCATACAAATATAGCTTGTCATCAATATTTGAAAGTGATAGATTTTTTTTTCAACGCGAAACATATATGAACAAGGGAGTACTTGAGGACACTTGTATTGTGATATTGATTCAGAAGGACCAAAGTTTGATGTTGTTGGTCGATTACAGTGTAATTTTGACTCTTCTTTATGTGGATATAATACTGGATATAAACTCGTGGTTATATACAATGGAATGTTGTGATAAATTTTGTTTGGCCTTAGCTATCTCACACGTACTATAAGTGGTACTATCAGATTCATCCCTTTACCTTGGCTTATGTGTTAAGCAATATCACTCCACCTGCACTCAGACGCTTGCATGCTCTCATGCGTGAACATAAAAAGGTAACCAACAACATCACGTTACCCTTGCACGAATATTACGGAGACCACACTCGTTGTCAATTGAAGTCCAGAAAGCCTCCACAAAAAACTGACAGCAACCTGCTGGCAACTAATTTTAATATCTTGGATGCCTTGGAGGTCCTGGCATCATTACAACACAACTGGCCTTTCTATTACTAACCCAACTTCTACACAACATGGTTTCGATTTGCCACGTCATACCTGGACTACACTAACCCGAATAAGAACGGATCATGGAAGTTGTGCTGATTCTTTCTACAAGTGGGGCATTTCAGAGTACCTGAGTGTGACTGCGGCGCTCCACAACAAACCATAAAACACATTGCAACTGTGTGTTCAATTCGACGGTACAATGGCGATATCTCAGACATCCATTTGGCAACTCCCGATGTAGGAGCATGGATAGACTCGCTCGATGTAAACATCTAATTTGTTCAAATGTACTGCCCAATGTTCAAATATTTTACTTTTCACTTTTTTACTAAAAGACGCGCAATCAAATCGATTGTAAGTTCATTTAATGTGCATCCATGTTTTGTTTTAGGTAGATTTCATAGAAGAGTCTATCTATTTTAAGTTTAATTTTTAATATGTCTCAAGAAAAAACCATACGCTAAATAAAAAAAAAATAGTGATACAATAATTTGGAAAAAATAACAAATATTATGCCAAAGGTAACTTGTTCCACATATTTTTATTTCAAAATTTATGCAAATTTATAAGTTTAATTTAGAATAAACATTTTTTTTAAATATTTTGCTTGCGCCGAATAAAAAATAGTATATGATGCACGGACGTAAGCTATTTTGGACTTAATGTGGATGCAAATCCCGACTAGCGCCTCGATTTGCAAACTCCACATACGTCCAAAATCTTTAGCTTTACGTCCTAGCATCATAATGTACTATTCTGGCGTTTTTTATTTATGCCCACTGGTCTACTATTTTGTCTACTATTCTTTCTTTATGAGTACATCTGTAGCCCTATTTCTGTACATCGTGAAATAGGAATTGAGAAATAAATTACAGCAATTTTTTCATAACTAGTATTCCGTGCCGCGGGAAATAATAATTATGTAGATCGGACAATAGATAGGATCGGACAAAACAAAGTGTCCTGGAAGTTGTTCTAAATACAAAACAAAATCAAATGTGTTAGAAAAGTTAAAATGATATCTAACGCCTTGATATTTGAGGGAATTTGATTAATCAGGAAAATCCTTTTTCATCCCTTCCTAGACACAGGTTTGTGGCGAATCAATAGGTAAAGTGTCATTCAGTTTCAAATAAGTTTAAATTTCAAAATCAATAGCACAAAAATTTCTATTTAAAAATAACCAAAATTATCATTTTTTAAAGTTAATAAAAAATTATTCGAAATGTGTTTTTTTAAAGTTAATTAAAAATTATTCGATATTTGTTAATTAAAAATTATTGGAAATTTGTATTATGAAAGTTAATTAAAATTATTCGATATTTTTGTTTTATATTGTAAAAATATTTTTGAAGTGAAAACTTCTTTAGCCGCGTTATGAAATTTTGTATGAGGTAAAATTTATATATTCGCGTTACCATGTTTTATATGCATTTTTGAAGAACACAAAAATATTTTTTTTTAAATATGAAATACATCTATCATTTCTTTCTGTTTCAAATTGCGATGTGGATATCGCGCTCGACTGATGTTCTGTAGGTCGTGAGTTCAATTCCATGGTGTGGTACATATTTTTTTATTGTTTTTTTTTTAATTTTTATTAAATACCATTAAAATTATTTTTTTTATTAATGAATTCACAAAAATAATAAAAATTTCTTTTTACTAATTTTAAAAAATTGATCTATAATGCAGTTTTTTAAAGTTATATTGCTACTGTCTTTTGCAATTTGCATTCGAGTCATCATGCTAAACAAACATTGAATATATATGAAATTTAAAGCATGTCTGTTTGTCCTTTATGCATTAATACATTAATCATCATGAAAATTTGGGAAGTTGTTGTGTACACTTAATTTGCTTTTTATTTACCTATCGTTTTAAACGGTAGTTTGCTTTGATCAATGTTTTTTTTTGTTGAACATAATTTTTATGAAATTAAAAATAACGTAAGAAAGATAGGATAACCTGAAACAATTACATTTGTATATCAAAATTATATGTATTTCAATTTAAATTAACACAGAATGAATTTACAAATTTTATCATCTTCAAAAAATATGTTGTTGGTTTGGAATTGTACAAATACATGTTTCTAAAATTAATTGAAGACTTAATACTTGTAACTTGATACTTGATAACATCGATTGTATGATTAAACATGGATAGCAATCATGATAAATAAAATAATTAAACTGGTGGCACTTAGCCGATAGTGATTTGCAAACGGCAACAATTCCCATTAATACCAATGAATTTACTTAGCCTTCCGCAGGATGATTTGTAAAATTTAAAATTGTTGATCTATGGGTGTGACAACCACGCGAACTTTAGTCCCTGCTATTGGCATATGAGTTATCTTAAGATATTGTATACCACTGGCAATAGTAGTGCAATCTCATTAGCCAAAGTGATATCTTAGGGGTGCTGCCGGATGAAGTATTTTCAATCAACGATACCATCCCTTTTTTAAAATAAAATGTGTTTGGTAGTAGAAATTACAAGGTGGTCACAACAACGCATAAAAAACTTTTAAGAACAAGGTCCCAAAACAACATGCTTTATAAGGTGTTGATAGACGCAAATTTTTATATGATATGCTTTGATTATTTTAAATATAAAAATGTATATAATAGTTGCTTGGAATGCTGATAGATGTGAAACCCAGAATAATTTTAATGATTTTAATTTAAACATTCTGAAATTTTAATTTGCGATGCTACAATAATTGGTAGATACCAAAAAAACACAACTATTTCACAGATTTAAGTTTTCACTTCTCTCGGCAGTTCTTAACACTGCCTTCTTTTTTTTTGAAATAAAAATTATTCGATATTTGTTTTATTAAAGTTAATTAAAAATAATTTAAGATAGTTAAAAAAAATCATTAATCTATTTTTCAAAAAAAGCGTTAATTAAACAAATTAAAATTAAGGAAACATTAAGATGAAGTATGTACATATTATTGTAATGAATTATTAATAAACTAATTAATTGGTTTATTGGGTTAAACTATTAAGTCTTATAAAATAATCCTTAACCCCTCATTCAACTGACTGCGTATCTAACATAGTTGTTGTTAAAAAGAAGGAATCAAACAAGATACGAATTTGTTTAGATCCACAATTTCCAAACACTGCTATCAAAAGGTCTATGTTGCAAACTACAACAATGGAAGAAATATTATACCTGAGCTTTAAGATGCTAAAATATTCAGCATATTGGATGCTAAAAATGGATATTGGCGAGTTCCATTGAATGAAAATAGTCGAGATATAACAACATTCTGAACTCCATTCAATAGATATCGATTCAAAGTATTACCATTTTAAACTGGTTACGTATATCCTCTCGCAGATCCACTTTTATTGAGGGTGATGGTGGGAATATAAAGGATGACCAGGATGGGTCATTCCGGATCTTAGGCAAGTTGAACCTTTCGATCTCTATTTCCACTTAATAATTCAAAAAACACCTCCTTTAAACGTTATTCAATTAATCTTATATTTTCTTCTTATAACTTTAGTTCCATCTCGGAATTCTCCATTCAAAATTTATTCTTGGTAAACAATACCATACAATATTACACTAACTTGTACTACACTATATCTGTACTGTATTGTTCTGTACTATCCTATTTTGGTACTGTCCTCTTAATTCTAAAATATATCTATCATACTTACATCCGTGTTTTCTCATATCATACCATCATCCCAACATTATCATTCTAGCATGAAAACAAGAATTGTTTTCAATCATTTGCAAAATGTTCCTTCCTCAAAGAAAGAATAAACATAACATTAATTTTTATTGTTCGCGAAACATTTCATCGTCAAAAAAATAACAAATTTATTATTTGTTTTTCTTTTGATGGCATAAATTGATTGTTACAATTTTAAATTACATAACATATTGTTATATCATAAAATTAAGAATTTACGATTAGCAAAAACGTAATAAAAAATATAACAAAAATTATGTCGTTAACGAAAAAGTTTTGTTTTTGTTTTGTTAATTTTGTAACAAATTAAAATTGTTTGAATGCATTTTCATTATTTGAGTTAATTTCATTTAGTTCATTTGGAAATATGAATTGTATGATGTATGACTTGGATGTTTTTTCGTTTGCTTTGTTTCAGGTTTGAGAATCAATATATGAATACAAAGTCTTTATCTATTTTAAGAATTCTTATCTTAATCATTAGAATAATGCGTGTTGCATTGGGCATTACAATTTGGTATCGTTACAATTTGGTCTGGTGATATTTATCAGCAAAAACAACTAGAAGTTATTCAAGGTCTCAATGGAATAAAAAATATAGCCGATGATATATTAGTAATAGGTAAAAGAAAAACTGACAAAGAAGCATTAATTAATCATAATGAAAACTTAATAAAACTACTAGAAAGATGTAGAGAATCAAATATGAAACTAAATAAAAATAAAATGAAACAATCTGTAAAAGAAGCAAAATTCTAAGGGCATAAATTGACAGCAAATGGAATAATGAATGACGTAGATAAAACAAAACCAATTACTAACATGAAGAAACCTGAAAACATAAAAGAAACACAAATATTTCTTGGCATGGTTACTTATTTATCAATGTACATACCTAATATTTCAAAAGAAAGTGAACCATTTCGAAACATAATTGAATCAAAACAATTTAACTGGGGAAAAACTGAAAATGTATGTTTCGAAAAAATCAAAAGGATAATTGCGGAAGCACCAATCCTTAAATATTATAGCTTAAAAGAAGATATGGTAATTCAAACTGATGGGTCAAGAAAGGGTTTGGGAGCTGTTATGCTACAAAACGGAGAACCAGTAATGTATATTAGCACAGCCTTAACAAACACTGAAAAAAACTATTCACAATGCGATATTGAACTACTTGCGATCGTATTTGCATGCATTAGATTGGACCAATTTATTTATGGAAGAAATAACATTGCTATAGAAACTTATCATTTCGCTTTAAAACAAATATACAAAAAACCGATCTACAAATGCACAAGACGTGTTCAACATTTAAGGTTAAAACTTCATAAATATGATTTGTCAATTCGATACCGACCTGGAAAGCAACTAATCATAGCGGATTTGTCATCAAAATATCTACTGACTGATGATTAACAAATTCTGAATGAGGAAGAGATCGTAATGAAAAACACATTAAAAAGTTTTGAAAAGATAAATATAATTAAAAACGAAGAAATTGACAACAGTCAAATACAAGAAATTAAAAATGAAACCAAAAGAGATAAATTTCTACAAAAAGTTAAAGAAAACATATGTAATGAATGGGAAACAGAAATCGAAATTTCCGAAGAAAGGAAGAATTTCAAATCCTGTAAGAGTCAACTATCAATATGCGATGGAATAATTTTAAAAGATGAAACATTTGTGATACCGTTTATTATTATAAAAAGGAATCCTTGAAAATGGATTAGATGAATTGTAGTTTTCCAATGAAATTAAATAAAGGAGAGTATGTTTAAACAATTGTGAAAATGTAAATTGTGGCTTTCCAATTAAATTAAATAAAGGAAAACATGTTAAAACAATTGTGAAAATCATTTCGATTAAAATAAAGGAAGAAAAGTAAGAATTGTCAATGGTGAGTTTTTTTTCTTCTTGTGAACATTTTTCATATATGGTGGATTCGAGAAAAGGAAAATAGTATATTTTCCTAGAAGAGATGAAAACATTGTTTTTTTCGTGAGTAAACATTTGTTCACGAGACGCGCTAGTGTCGAGTGAGACATGTTTACGAACGAAAAGCGTTTTTATCTCGCGTAGGAAATGCAATTTTTTCTATGATAGTATATATAATCGATATTTACTATAAATTATAAAGTTAGAAATCGACAACAAAACATTCAAAATTCATATTCTATTTTTTCATGGTTACGTTGTTTTAAATACTTTGTAAAATTATATGAAAAATCATAGCAACTTCAATTTGTTATTCTTTTTACACTAGTGAAATAGACTTTTCATTTGTTATCATAGAAAAACGAAGTTGTTGAGTCGTTGAAGTTTCAAGAAAAAGTAAGGGCACGCATGACAATCTGTATTACTTACTTCTACTACGTATGATTATAAAAACGGGTGTATGTGTAACGTCGGTGGAAGTCTTGTATTCAATACTAAAAAAAATGTCGATATTTTCTCCGTTTATTTAAAATATATTTCAATCATCCGAAATACTTTTCCTCAATCAATAAAAAAATTTTTAAGGATTTAAAACATAACGAACTAACTTAATTTAAAAGAAAAATAACGAACGAAAAATTAAATTACAGAACTCATTCATTTTGAATGAGAATACCTATGTCAATGTTTTTACATCTTGTGCTTGAAAAAAAATCGATGATATGTCGAAAACCACATTGTGGATTCATTCGATGTTTTATCTTTAAACAATTAAATGGTGTCTTCCCTCAGAAGAAAAATAAAGAAATTAATTGTAATTAATTGTTATAATATAAAGTTAATTGAAAAAAAAAATAAATGCTAAAAAAGTATAGCTAATAATAATATTTGTGTTCTAATTGGATTAACGAAATAACTGGAATTGAGTTATCTTCTTGGTTTTGTTTGGAACAAGGTACAAGTTAAAATATGGTGAGAGCAGCCTGTTTTTGACATAGGTTGAAGATACAAATGGAATAAAATTATTTGGAGTTATTGCATATATAATTTGGAATTATTGGATGTATGACATTGTTTTGACTATTTGGAGTTATTGCATATATAATTTGGAATTATTGGATGTATGATATTGTTACGACTAATTGGAGTTATTACATATATAATTTGGAATTATTGGATGTATGACATCGTTACGACTATTTGGAGTAATTGCATATATAATTTGGAATTATTGGATATGCATTTGGTTACATAACTGGATCATCATTTACATATGCTCTTGGAGCTGCCTGGATGAACTATGTGGACGTATGCACCAGTCAGCAGTCATCATTAAATCAAGTAAATTCTTTTTTTGTAACATTAATATTAAGATAATTTTTATTATAGTGCTCCCAATGTTGGGCTGAAAAAACCATTTTTATATAAGGGATTCCCATCTTAAGAGTTGTTTGGAACATTTTTGTTCCCGGTCATATATGTTTAAATTTATAAATATAAATTTTCCTGTATTTTTTGTGTTAAAAGTCCAAATGCTAAACAATTGGCTTCGAGCCTGCGCAAAAATAACATATGTATCACATTTCATTCGGTGTAAAGTTGAGAAATAATTCAAGGACAACTTGACTTACTAATAAATATCCGGATTCAAATTTTTACAGGTGGTATAAAGGTAAAGTAAGCGTATATATATGCGTATATAAACTCCACTGAGTTGGTTTGCCTCAAAAGTTTGCCAATTTCTGCGCTTTATAAAACAAAACGAGGAAAAGAGACCGATTGGATGCTAATGAGTCCACAAGTTCTACATGTTGCGGATGGTGATAGGGAAATTGATGTTGAAAAGTAAGGAAAAATTAATTAATTCTATATGGACGTGAAAATGAATTTCAAATTGCTTCATGGTCGATTATAAACGTAAGACGTCAACATCATTAATCAACGCATCATTTAAGTTAAGTTTTTTTCTATTTTTTTATATATTATATACTCAGCCAACAAAAAGAAACCGTGGTTTTCAAAAAACGATATGATTATTATAAAACGTTTATTGATAGTTGTTTTGTATATATCATAAAAACCAAAATATTAAATAATTTTTGGTTTCTTTAAAATGATGGTGGAACTATACTTTTTCGTTTTAAAATTGGGATCTTTTCAGTTATTTTGGAACACAATTGATTTATTGCCGCATCGCACAACGATCTCAAACAGCATTACAAAAATGTATGAGCATTATAAACCAATTATTATATGAGAAGAAGTGTCTGATATAAAATTTGGACCTGTCACCACAGATCTTTGGACTGATTTGTATAAAAAGTGGTCATACATATCAGTAACTTTACAATATTTTAAAGATAATCAAATTGTTGATCAAGTTTTTGCGGTTAAACATTTTAATTATGATCGTATGATCGTTATTATCATGATCGTGATAATTACATTTATGATAAGTTGGATCAAATTTTAAATGATTACAACATTAATTGCAATTTAGAAAAAATAATTTTCGTAACCGATAGAGGTTCGAACATTGTATCAGCTCTTTCTAGTTGTACTAGAATCATGTTATAAAAATTTCTATAAAACATTTATTTTTATAAAGTGTCATCATCTAAAACATTTCATATGATTTATTTAGCTAAGGCAATGTACATTTGCCGTACAAAAGACTATAACATTTCATTTAATTTAGGCAATGTACGATAATATAAAATCTGATGATTTAACAAACATTGCGGTCAGTATTGTGAAAGAATTACAATTGATAAGACTAATTATTGGATATTGTAAAAAAATTAAAGTTGAATTAAATATTTGAAAGCCTGGTACAGATTTGTTAAATTCGGGTCAGAACAAATGGTGATAGCGGTGGGATGAAGAACGAAACCCAGTTTGCATTTATGTAAAGGTTCAGACTTCTACATATGTTTTTCTTTTATTTAAAAAAAAATCAAGATGGCAAACTTTAATTTAATATACGAGAACAAACACCAATTTTTTTACGAAATCATTTCTTTTTCAACTTTTGCTGAAATATATTATAAAACAAAAATCAAGAAGACATTTTGTTTCAACTTTTGCTGAAATTTATTATAAAACAAAAACAAAAATCAAGAAGTAATTCTGCTCAACTTTTGATGAAATTCATTTTCAAGAAATTATCTTTTGCTGAAATTTATGAAATTTTCTGTCTTTTGCTGAAATTTATGTACATATTGTAAAACAATTTCAAGAAATTATTTTTTGCTGAAATTGATGTATATATTAGCTGTGTTTTTTTCATTTTGGTCAGGGTCACGGTTTGAAAAAAAACGATGTGGGTCACACAAAGAAAAAAAATATTATATTTTAAATTATTCGCAACACTGAGTTAAGACGAAAAAAAATTGTAGCGCCATTTTGAAATTAAAACTCAATATAAAAAAAATTCAAAAAATATTTAACGTCTCCTGAAAAATAAAACTTCATATAAATAAAATTCAAAAAAATTTAATCAGAAACACTAATCCATTTTTTACATATGGCAATGTTCATTGATTATTGCAAATGGCGTGAAATAAAATGGAATGAAATAATTGATAGTTAATAAAAAATTGTGAACATCTATTCTTTAAAAAATATGGATTTTATATCGTAGGTATTGCTTTAAAATTAATTCTAAGCAAATTTATTGAAATCATGTTGAAAACAAATCATATTAAAATTGATTTTAAGCAAATTTAACAAAGTATCTTTGACAGCTTTTTTATTTTGAATAAATTTTCTTTGACATTTGTAAGTTTTAAAATGACCATACCAGCCTTACAAAATCAAAACTTACGTTTCGCCATCTCTTGCAATTTTATGTAACCAAAATATTTTAGATCATTGATCTAGACCCAGATAAATATCTGGGTTATGTTGTTGTTGTTTTTACATGTAAAAATAGACTTGATCTAGACCTTGACCCTAACCCAAATGAAAAAAACGCAGCTATTGTGTTCTTTACATTCACGGAACCCTTGGCGAGCGAATTTTATTCGCACTTGTCCGACTTTTTATATTATCAAAATAGTTATATTCTTTGCAATCACTTTGATGTTAAAATACGCAAACTTTAGAAAAATGGAGTTAATGGCTTTTTGTTGTGAAAGGTTCATGATATTGAAATGAAATTTATTTAAAGTTTTTCATGGAATAGTAATCTTTGAGATGCAGGTTTAAAAGAAAATGCAAATGTTGTTGCTTTTTCAGTTGTTTAAAATTAACAAAACAATTTTTAAAAAAATTATGCATATGAGAAAAAACGCGTCAAATACCGTCATACTCGTCATATTCATCCAGTGAAGTTCTTCAAATTATATACCGTCATACTCGTCCAGTGAAGTTCTTCAAACTATATACCGTCATACTCGTCATATTCATTTATTGATGTCTTCAGATTATATACCGTCATGCTCATCATATTCATCCAGTAAAGTTATTAAAATTATATACCGTCATGCTCGCCATATTCATCCAGTGAAGTTCTTCAAACTATTTACCGTCATACTCATCATATTCATTTATTGAAGTATTCAGATTATATACCATCATACTCGTCATATTCATCCAGTGAAGCTCTTCAAATTATATACCATCATACTCGTCATATTCATCCAGTGAAGTTCTTGAAATTATAAACCGTCATACTCATAATATTTATCCAGTGAAGTTCTTCAAATTATATATCGTCAACTCGTCATATTCATCGATTTAAGTCTTCAAATTATATACCGTCCACTCTTAATATTCATCCACTACAGTTCTTTAACTATATACCATCAACTCGTCATATTCATCTATTTAAGCCTTCAATTATATACCGTCCAACTCACAATATCCATCCAGTAAAGTTCTTCAACTATATACCGACCACTCGTCATATCCATTTATTGAAGCCTTCAATTATAAACAGTCCAGCTCGTCATATTCATCATTGAAGTCCTGCAATTATAATTATCATCATCATGTCATATCCATCTATTTGAGTTCTGCAAATTATAATTATTTTATTCCCATCATATTCAACTTCGTTTGATCGTCAAGGAATTAGACAACCATTTTTCAACCACATCAAATTAAAGGATTCACAGTCTTCAAATTAATTTCTTAATCTTATATTGGAATTATAAATGTTGAAATTAAAACAATTTGAATTAACTAATTTTTTCTTTTATTATATACAGTCCACTTAGTTTTGGGTATTATTAACTATATAGTGTCGAACCCAGGGCATTAGTTAATAAGGTGGAAGATTCACCAACAATCCGTCTTCATTTACAATATCAAGTATTATATCCAGTCTTCAGTGATATTAGTCAACATCCGTCATCATTTATGAATCCGTTTATTATTATAAAAAGGAATCCTTGAAAATGGATTAGATGAATTGTAGTTTTCCAATGAAATTAAATAAAGGAAAGTATGTTTAAACAATTGTGAAAATGTAAATTGTGGCTTTCCAATTAAATTAAATAAAGGAAAACATGTTAAAACAATTGTGAAAATCATTTCGATTAAAATAAAGGAAGAAAAGTAAGAATTGTCAATGGTGAGTTTTTTTTCTTCTTGTGAACATTTTTCATATATGGTGGATTCGAGAAAAGGAAAATAGTATATTTTCCTAGAAGAGATGAAAACATTGTTTTTTTCGTGAGTAAACATTTGTTCACGAGACGCGCTAGTGTCGAGTGAGACATGTTTACGAACGAAAAGCGTTTTTATCTCGCGTAGGAAATGCAATTTTTTCTATGATAGTATATATAATCGATATTTACTATAAATTATAAAGTTAGAAATCGACAACAAAACATTCAAAATTCATATTCTATTTTTTCATGGTTACGTTGTTTTAAATACTTTGTAAAATTATATGAAAAATCATAGCAACTTCAATTTGTTATTCTTTTTACACTAGTGAAATAGACTTTTCATTTGTTATCATAGAAAAACGAAGTTGTTGAGTCGTTGAAGTTTCAAGAAAAAGTAAGGGCACGCATGACAATCTGTATTACTTACTTCTACTACGTATGATTATAAAAACGGGTGTATGTGTAACGTCGGTGGAAGTCTTGTATTCAATACTAAAAAAAATGTCGATATTTTCTCCGTTTATTTAAAATATATTTCAATCATCCGAAATACTTTTCCTCAATCAATAAAAAAATTTTTAAGGATTTAAAACATAACGAACTAACTTAATTTAAAAGAAAAATAACGAACGAAAAATTAAATTACAGAACTCATTCATTTTGAATGAGAATACCTATGTCAATGTTTTTACATCTTGTGCTTGAAAAAAAATCGATGATATGTCAAAAACCACATTGTGGATTCATTCGATGTTTTATCTTTAAACAATTAAATGGTGTCTTCCCTCAGAAGAAAAATAAAGAAATTAATTGTAATTAATTGTTATAATATAAAGTTAATTGAAAAAAAAAATAAATGCTAAAAAAGTATAGCTAATAATAATATTTGTGTTCTAATTGGATTAACGAAATAACTGGAATTGAGTTATCTTCTTGGTTTTGTTTGGAACAAGGTACAAGTTAAAATATGGTGAGAGCAGCCTGTTTTTGACATAGGTTGAAGATACAAATGGAATAAAATTATTTGGAGTTATTGCATATATAATTTGGAATTATTGGATGTATGACATTGTTTTGACTATTTGGAGTTATTGCATATATAATTTGGAATTATTGGATGTATGATATTGTTACGACTAATTGGAGTTATTACATATATAATTTGGAATTATTGGATGTATGACATCGTTACGACTATTTGGAGTAATTGCATATATAATTTGGAATTATTGGATATGCATTTGGTTACATAACTGGATCATCATTTACATATGCTCTTGGAGCTGCCTGGATGAACTATGTGGACGTATGCACCAGTCAGCAGTCATCATTAAATCAAGTAAATTCTTTTTTTGTAACATTAATATTAAGATAATTTTTATTATAGTGCTCCCAATGTTGGGCTGAAAAAACCATTTTTATATAAGGGATTCCCATCTTAAGAGTTGTTTGGAACATTTTTGTTCCCGGTCATATATGTTTAAATTTATAAATATAAATTTTCCTGTATTTTTTGTGTTAAAAGTCCAAATGCTAAACAATTGGCTTCGAGCCTGCGCAAAAATAACATATGTATCACATTTCATTCGGTGTAAAGTTGAGAAATAATTCAAGGACAACTTGACTTACTAATAAATATCCGGATTCAAATTTTTACAGGTGGTATAAAGGTAAAGTAAGCGTATATATATGCGTATATAAACTCCACTGAGTTGGTTTGCCTCAAAAGTTTGCCAATTTCTGCGCTTTATAAAACAAAACGAGGAAAAGAGACCGATTGGATGCTAATGAGTCCACAAGTTCTACATGTTGCGGATGGTGATAGGGAAATTGATGTTGAAAAGTAAGGAAAAATTAATTAATTCTATATGGACGTGAAAATGAATTTCAAATTGCTTCATGGTCGATTATAAACGTAAGACGTCAACATCATTAATCAACGCATCATTTAAGTTAAGTTTTTTTCTATTTTTTTATATATTATATACTCAGCCAACAAAAAGAAACCGTGGTTTTCAAAAAACGATATGATTATTATAAAACGTTTATTGATAGTTGTTTTGTATATATCATAAAAACCAAAATATTAAATAATTTTTGGTTTCTTTAAAATGATGGTGGAACTATACTTTTTCGTTTTAAAATTGGGATCTTTTCAGTTATTTTGGAACACAATTGATTTATTGCCGCATCGCACAACGATCTCAAACAGCATTACAAAAATGTATGAGCATTATAAACCAATTATTATATGAGAAGAAGTGTCTGATATAAAATTTGGACCTGTCACCACAGATCTTTGGACTGATTTGTATAAAAAGTGGTCATACATATCAGTAACTTTACAATATTTTAAAGATAATCAAATTGTTGATCAAGTTTTTGCGGTTAAACATTTTAATTATGATCGTATGATCGTTATTATCATGATCGTGATAATTACATTTATGATAAGTTGGATCAAATTTTAAATGATTACAACATTAATTGCAATTTAGAAAAAATAATTTTCGTAACCGATAGAGGTTCGAACATTGTATCAGCTCTTTCTAGTTGTACTAGAATCATGTTATAAAAATTTCTATAAAACATTTATTTTTATAAAGTGTCATCATCTAAAACATTTCATATGATTTATTTAGCTAAGGCAATGTACATTTGCCGTACAAAAGACTATAACATTTCATTTAATTTAGGCAATGTACGATAATATAAAATCTGATGATTTAACAAACATTGCGGTCAGTATTGTGAAAGAATTACAATTGATAAGACTAATTATTGGATATTGTAAAAAAATTAAAGTTGAATTAAATATTTGAAAGCCTGGTACAGATTTGTTAAATTCGGGTCAGAACAAATGGTGATAGCGGTGGGATGAAGAACGAAACCCAGTTTGCATTTATGTAAAGGTTCAGACTTCTACATATGTTTTTCTTTTATTTAAAAAAAAATCAAGATGGCAAACTTTAATTTAATATACGAGAACAAACACCAATTTTTTTACGAAATCATTTCTTTTTCAACTTTTGCTGAAATATATTATAAAACAAAAATCAAGAAGACATTTTGTTTCAACTTTTGCTGAAATTTATTATAAAACAAAAACAAAAATCAAGAAGTAATTCTGTTTCAACTTTTGATGAAATTCATTTTCAAGAAATTATCTTTTGCTGAAATTTATGAAATTTTCTGTCTTTTGCTGAAATTTATGTACATATTGTAAAACAATTTCAAGAAATTATTTTTTGCTGAAATTGATGTATATATTAGCTGTGTTTTTTTCATTTTGGTCAGGGTCACGGTTTGAAAAAAAACGATGTGGGTCACACAAAGAAAAAAAATATTATATTTTAAATTATTCGCAACACTGAGTTAAGAGGAAAAAAAATTGTAGCGCCATTTTGAAATTAAAACTCAATATAAAAAAAATTCAAAAAATATTTAACGTCTCCTGAAAAATAAAACTTCATATAAATAAAATTCAAAAAAATTTAATCAGAAACACTAATCCATTTTTTACATATGGCAATGTTCATTGATTATTGCAAATGGCGTGAAATAAAATGGAATGAAATAATTGATAATTAATAAAAAATTGTGAACATCTATTCTTTAAAAAATATGGATTTTATATCGTAGGTATTGCTTTAAAATTAATTCTAAGCAAATTTATTGAAATCATGTTGAAAACAAATCATATTAAAATTGATTTTAAGCAAATTTAACAAAGTATCTTTGACAGCTTTTTTATTTTGAATAAATTTTCTTTGACATTTGTAAGTTTTAAAATGACCATACCAGCCTTACAAAATCAAAACTTACGTTTCGCCATCTCTTGCAATTTTATGTAACCAAAATATTTTAGATCATTGATCTAGACCCAGATAAATATCTGGGTTATGTTGTTGTTGTTTTTACATGTAAAAAATAGACTTGATCTAGACCTTGACCCTAACCCAAATGAAAAAAACGCAGCTATTGTGTTCTTTACATTCACGGAACCCTTGGCGAGCGAATTTTATTCGCACTTGTCCGACTTTTTATATTATCAAAATAGTTATATTCTTTGCAATCACTTTGATGTTAAAATACGCAAACTTTAGAAAAATGGAGTTAATGGCTTTTTGTTGTGAAAGGTTCATGATATTGAAATGAAATTTATTTAAAGTTTTTCATGGAATAGTAATCTTTGAGATGCAGGTTTAAAAGAAAATGCAAATGTTGTTGCTTTTTCAGTTGTTTAAAATTAACAAAACAATTTTTAAAAAAATTATGCATATGAGAAAAAACGCGTCAAATACCGTCATACTCGTCATATTCATCCAGTGAAGTTCTTCAAATTATATACCGTCATACTCGTCCAGTGAAGTTCTTCAAACTATATACCGTCATACTCGTCATATTCATTTATTGATGTCTTCAGATTATATACCGTCACGCTCATCATACTCATCCAGTAAAGTTATTAAAATTATATACCGTCATGCTCGTCATATTCATCCAGTGAAGTTCTTCAAACTATTTACCGTCATACTCATCATATTCATTTATTGAAGTATTCAGATTATATACCATCATACTCGTCATATTCATCCAGTGAAGCTCTTCAAATTATATACCATCATACTCGTCATATTCATCCAGTGAAGTTCTTGAAATTATAAACCGTCATACTCATAATATTTATCCAGTGAAGTTCTTCAAATTATATATCGTCAACTCGTCATATTCATCGATTTAAGTCTTCAAATTATATACCGTCCACTCTTAATATTCATCCACTACAGTTCTTTAACTATATACCATCAACTCGTCATATTCATCTATTTAAGCCTTCAATTATATACCGTCCAACTCACAATATCCATCCAGTAAAGTTCTTCAACTATATACCGACCACTCGTCATATCCATTTATTGAAGCCTTCAATTATAAACAGTCCAGCTCGTCATATTCATCATTGAAGTCCTGCAATTATAATTATCATCATCATGTCATATCCATCTATTTGAGTTCTGCAAATTATAATTATTTTATTCCCATCATATTCAACTTCGTTTGATCGTCAAGGAATTAGACAACCATTTTTCAACCACATCAAATTAAAGGATTCACAGTCTTCAAATTAATTTCTTAATCTTATATTGGAATTATAAATGTTGAAATTAAAACAATTTGAATTAACTAATTTTTTCTTTTATTATATACAGTCCACTTAGTTTTGGGTATTATTAACTATATAGTGTCGAACCCAGGGCATTAGTTAATAAGGTGGAAGATTCACCAACAATCCGTCTTCATTTACAATATCAAGTATTATATCCAGTCTTCAGTGATAATAGTCAACATCCGTCATCATTTATGAATCCGTTTATTATTATAAAAAGGAATCCTTGAAAATGGATTAGATGAATTGTAGTTTTCCAATGAAATTAAATAAAGGAAAGTATGTTTAAACAATTGTGAAAATGTAAATTGTGGCTTTCCAATTAAATTAAATAAAGGAAAACATGTTAAAACAATTGTGAAAATCATTTCGATTAAAATAAAGGAAGAAAAGTAAGAATTGTCAATGGTGAGTTTTTTTTCTTCTTGTGAACATTTTTCATATATGGTGGATTCGAGAAAAGGAAAATAGTATATTTTCCTAGAAGAGATGAAAACATTGTTTTTTTCGTGAGTAAACATTTGTTCACGAGACGCGCTAGTGTCGAGTGAGACATGTTTACGAACGAAAAGCGTTTTTATCTCGCGTAGGAAATGCAATTTTTTCTATGATAGTATATATAATCGATATTTACTATAAATTATAAAGTTAGAAATCGACAACAAAACATTCAAAATTCATATTCTATTTTTTCATGGTTACGTTGTTTTAAATACTTTGTAAAATTATATGAAAAATCATAGCAACTTCAATTTGTTATTCTTTTTACACTAGTGAAATAGACTTTTCATTTGTTATCATAGAAAAACGAAGTTGTTGAGTCGTTGAAGTTTCAAGAAAAAGTAAGGGCACGCATGACAATCTGTATTACTTACTTCTACTACGTATGATTATAAAAACGGGTGTATGTGTAACGTCGGTGGAAGTCTTGTATTCAATACTAAAAAAAATGTCGATATTTTCTCCGTTTATTTAAAATATATTTCAATCATCCGAAATACTTTTCCTCAATCAATAAAAAAATTTTTAAGGATTTAAAACATAACGAACTAACTTAATTTAAAAGAAAAATAACGAACGAAAAATTAAATTACAGAACTCATTCATTTTGAATGAGAATACCTATGTCAATGTTTTTACATCTTGTGCTTGAAAAAAAATCGATGATATGTCAAAAACCACATTGTGGATTCATTCGATGTTTTATCTTTAAACAATTAAATGGTGTCTTCCCTCAGAAGAAAAATAAAGAAATTAATTGTAATTAATTGTTATAATATAAAGTTAATTGAAAAAAAAAATAAATGCTAAAAAAGTATAGCTAATAATAATATTTGTGTTCTAATTGGATTAACGAAATAACTGGAATTGAGTTATCTTCTTGGTTTTGTTTGGAACAAGGTACAAGTTAAAATATGGTGAGAGCAGCCTGTTTTTGACATAGGTTGAAGATACAAATGGAATAAAATTATTTGGAGTTATTGCATATATAATTTGGAATTATTGGATGTATGACATTGTTTTGACTATTTGGAGTTATTGCATATATAATTTGGAATTATTGGATGTATGATATTGTTACGACTAATTGGAGTTATTACATATATAATTTGGAATTATTGGATGTATGACATCGTTACGACTATTTGGAGTAATTGCATATATAATTTGGAATTATTGGATATGCATTTGGTTACATAACTGGATCATCATTTACATATGCTCTTGGAGCTGCCTGGATGAACTATGTGGACGTATGCACCAGTCAGCAGTCATCATTAAATCAAGTAAATTCTTTTTTTGTAACATTAATATTAAGATAATTTTTATTATAGTGCTCCCAATGTTGGGCTGAAAAAACCATTTTTATATAAGGGATTCCCATCTTAAGAGTTGTTTGGAACATTTTTGTTCCCGGTCATATATGTTTAAATTTATAAATATAAATTTTCCTGTATTTTTTGTGTTAAAAGTCCAAATGCTAAACAATTGGCTTCGAGCCTGCGCAAAAATAACATATGTATCACATTTCATTCGGTGTAAAGTTGAGAAATAATTCAAGGACAACTTGACTTACTAATAAATATCCGGATTCAAATTTTTACAGGTGGTATAAAGGTAAAGTAAGCGTATATATATGCGTATATAAACTCCACTGAGTTGGTTTGCCTCAAAAGTTTGCCAATTTCTGCGCTTTATAAAACAAAACGAGGAAAAGAGACCGATTGGATGCTAATGAGTCCACAAGTTCTACATGTTGCGGATGGTGATAGGGAAATTGATGTTGAAAAGTAAGGAAAAATTAATTAATTCTATATGGACGTGAAAATGAATTTCAAATTGCTTCATGGTCGATTATAAACGTAAGACGTCAACATCATTAATCAACGCATCATTTAAGTTAAGTTTTTTTCTATTTTTTTATATATTATATACTCAGCCAACAAAAAGAAACCGTGGTTTTCAAAAAACGATATGATTATTATAAAACGTTTATTGATAGTTGTTTTGTATATATCATAAAAACCAAAATATTAAATAATTTTTGGTTTCTTTAAAATGATGGTGGAACTATACTTTTTCGTTTTAAAATTGGGATCTTTTCAGTTATTTTGGAACACAATTGATTTATTGCCGCATCGCACAACGATCTCAAACAGCATTACAAAAATGTATGAGCATTATAAACCAATTATTATATGAGAAGAAGTGTCTGATATAAAATTTGGACCTGTCACCACAGATCTTTGGACTGATTTGTATAAAAAGTGGTCATACATATCAGTAACTTTACAATATTTTAAAGATAATCAAATTGTTGATCAAGTTTTTGCGGTTAAACATTTTAATTATGATCGTATGATCGTTATTATCATGATCGTGATAATTACATTTATGATAAGTTGGATCAAATTTTAAATGATTACAACATTAATTGCAATTTAGAAAAAATAATTTTCGTAACCGATAGAGGTTCGAACATTGTATCAGCTCTTTCTAGTTGTACTAGAATCATGTTATAAAAATTTCTATAAAACATTTATTTTTATAAAGTGTCATCATCTAAAACATTTCATATGATTTATTTAGCTAAGGCAATGTACATTTGCCGTACAAAAGACTATAACATTTCATTTAATTTAGGCAATGTACGATAATATAAAATCTGATGATTTAACAAACATTGCGGTCAGTATTGTGAAAGAATTACAATTGATAAGACTAATTATTGGATATTGTAAAAAAATTAAAGTTGAATTAAATATTTGAAAGCCTGGTACAGATTTGTTAAATTCGGGTCAGAACAAATGGTGATAGCGGTGGGATGAAGAACGAAACCCAGTTTGCATTTATGTAAAGGTTCAGACTTCTACATATGTTTTTCTTTTATTTAAAAAAAAATCAAGATGGCAAACTTTAATTTAATATACGAGAACAAACACCAATTTTTTTACGAAATCATTTCTTTTTCAACTTTTGCTGAAATATATTATAAAACAAAAATCAAGAAGACATTTTGTTTCAACTTTTGCTGAAATTTATTATAAAACAAAAACAAAAATCAAGAAGTAATTCTGTTTCAACTTTTGATGAAATTCATTTTCAAGAAATTATCTTTTGCTGAAATTTATGAAATTTTCTGTCTTTTGCTGAAATTTATGTACATATTGTAAAACAATTTCAAGAAATTATTTTTTGCTGAAATTGATGTATATATTAGCTGTGTTTTTTTCATTTTGGTCAGGGTCACGGTTTGAAAAAAAACGATGTGGGTCACACAAAGAAAAAAAATATTATATTTTAAATTATTCGCAACACTGAGTTAAGAGGAAAAAAAATTGTAGCGCCATTTTGAAATTAAAACTCAATATAAAAAAAATTCAAAAAATATTTAACGTCTCCTGAAAAATAAAACTTCATATAAATAAAATTCAAAAAAATTTAATCAGAAACACTAATCCATTTTTTACATATGGCAATGTTCATTGATTATTGCAAATGGCGTGAAATAAAATGGAATGAAATAATTGATAATTAATAAAAAATTGTGAACATCTATTCTTTAAAAAATATGGATTTTATATCGTAGGTATTGCTTTAAAATTAATTCTAAGCAAATTTATTGAAATCATGTTGAAAACAAATCATATTAAAATTGATTTTAAGCAAATTTAACAAAGTATCTTTGACAGCTTTTTTATTTTGAATAAATTTTCTTTGACATTTGTAAGTTTTAAAATGACCATACCAGCCTTACAAAATCAAAACTTACGTTTCGCCATCTCTTGCAATTTTATGTAACCAAAATATTTTAGATCATTGATCTAGACCCAGATAAATATCTGGGTTATGTTGTTGTTGTTTTTACATGTAAAAAATAGACTTGATCTAGACCTTGACCCTAACCCAAATGAAAAAAACGCAGCTATTGTGTTCTTTACATTCACGGAACCCTTGGCGAGCGAATTTTATTCGCACTTGTCCGACTTTTTATATTATCAAAATAGTTATATTCTTTGCAATCACTTTGATGTTAAAATACGCAAACTTTAGAAAAATGGAGTTAATGGCTTTTTGTTGTGAAAGGTTCATGATATTGAAATGAAATTTATTTAAAGTTTTTCATGGAATAGTAATCTTTGAGATGCAGGTTTAAAAGAAAATGCAAATGTTGTTGCTTTTTCAGTTGTTTAAAATTAACAAAACAATTTTTAAAAAAATTATGCATATGAGAAAAAACGCGTCAAATACCGTCATACTCGTCATATTCATCCAGTGAAGTTCTTCAAATTATATACCGTCATACTCGTCCAGTGAAGTTCTTCAAACTATATACCGTCATACTCGTCATATTCATTTATTGATGTCTTCAGATTATATACCGTCATGCTCATCATATTCATCCAGTAAAGTTATTAAAATTATATACCGTCATGCTCGTCATATTCATCCAGTGAAGTTCTTCAAACTATTTACCGTCATACTCATCATATTCATTTATTGAAGTATTCAGATTATATACCATCATACTCGTCATATTCATCCAGTGAAGCTCTTCAAATTATATACCATCATACTCGTCATATTCATCCAGTGAAGTTCTTGAAATTATAAACCGTCATACTCATAATATTTATCCAGTGAAGTTCTTCAAATTATATATCGTCAACTCGTCATATTCATCGATTTAAGTCTTCAAATTATATACCGTCCACTCTTAATATTCATCCACTACAGTTCTTTAACTATATACCATCAACTCGTCATATTCATCTATTTAAGCCTTCAATTATATACCGTCCAACTCACAATATCCATCCAGTAAAGTTCTTCAACTATATACCGACCACTCGTCATATCCATTTATTGAAGCCTTCAATTATAAACAGTCCAGCTCGTCATATTCATCATTGAAGTCCTGCAATTATAATTATCATCATCATGTCATATCCATCTATTTGAGTTCTGCAAATTATAATTATTTTATTCCCATCATATTCAACTTCGTTTGATCGTCAAGGAATTAGACAACCATTTTTCAACCACATCAAATTAAAGGATTCACAGTCTTCAAATTAATTTCTTAATCTTATATTGGAATTATAAATGTTGAAATTAAAACAATTTGAATTAACTAATTTTTTCTTTTATTATATACAGTCCACTTAGTTTTGGGTATTATTAACTATATAGTGTCGAACCCAGGGCATTAGTTAATAAGGTGGAAGATTCACCAACAATCCGTCTTCATTTACAATATCAAGTATTATATCCAGTCTTCAGTGATAATAGTCAACATCCGTCATCATTTATGAATCCGTTTATTATTATAAAAAGGAATCCTTGAAAATGGATTAGATGAATTGTAGTTTTCCAATGAAATTAAATAAAGGAAAGTATGTTTAAACAATTGTGAAAATGTAAATTGTGGCTTTCCAATTAAATTAAATAAAGGAAAACATGTTAAAACAATTGTGAAAATCATTTCGATTAAAATAAAGGAAGAAAAGTAAGAATTGTCAATGGTGAGTTTTTTTTCTTCTTGTGAACATTTTTCATATATGGTGGATTCGAGAAAAGGAAAATAGTATATTTTCCTAGAAGAGATGAAAACATTGTTTTTTTCGTGAGTAAACATTTGTTCACGAGACGCGCTAGTGTCGAGTGAGACATGTTTACGAACGAAAAGCGTTTTTATCTCGCGTAGGAAATGCAATTTTTTCTATGATAGTATATATAATCGATATTTACTATAAATTATAAAGTTAGAAATCGACAACAAAACATTCAAAATTCATATTCTATTTTTTCATGGTTACGTTGTTTTAAATACTTTGTAAAATTTTTCATATAAATCATAGCAACTTCAATTTGTTATTCTTTTTACACTAGTGAAATAGACTTTTCATTTGTTATCATAGAAAAACGAAGTTGTTGAGTCGTTGAAGTTTCAAGAAAAAGTAAGGGCACGCATGACAATCTGTATTACTTACTTCTACTACGTATGATTATAAAAACGGGTGTATGTGTAACGTCGGTGGAAGTCTTGTATTCAATACTAAAAAAAATGTCGATATTTTCTCCGTTTATTTAAAATATATTTCAATCATCCGAAATACTTTTCCTCAATCAATAAAAAAATTTTTAAGGATTTAAAACATAACGAACTAACTTAATTTAAAAGAAAAATAACGAACGAAAAATTAAATTACAGAACTCATTCATTTTGAATGAGAATACCTATGTCAATGTTTTTACATCTTGTGCTTGAAAAAAAATCGATGATATGTCAAAAACCACATTGTGGATTCATTCGATGTTTTATCTTTAAACAATTAAATGGTGTCTTCCCTCAGAAGAAAAATAAAGAAATTAATTGTAATTAATTGTTATAATATAAAGTTAATTGAAAAAAAAAATAAATGCTAAAAAAGTATAGCTAATAATAATATTTGTGTTCTAATTGGATTAACGAAATAACTGGAATTGAGTTATCTTCTTGGTTTTGTTTGGAACAAGGTACAAGTTAAAATATGGTGAGAGCAGCCTGTTTTTGACATAGGTTGAAGATACAAATGGAATAAAATTATTTGGAGTTATTGCATATATAATTTGGAATTATTGGATGTATGACATTGTTTTGACTATTTGGAGTTATTGCATATATAATTTGGAATTATTGGATGTATGATATTGTTACGACTAATTGGAGTTATTACATATATAATTTGGAATTATTGGATGTATGACATCGTTACGACTATTTGGAGTAATTGCATATATAATTTGGAATTATTGGATATGCATTTGGTTACATAACTGGATCATCATTTACATATGCTCTTGGAGCTGCCTGGATGAACTATGTGGACGTATGCACCAGTCAGCAGTCATCATTAAATCAAGTAAATTCTTTTTTTGTAACATTAATATTAAGATAATTTTTATTATAGTGCTCCCAATGTTGGGCTGAAAAAACCATTTTTATATAAGGGATTCCCATCTTAAGAGTTGTTTGGAACATTTTTGTTCCCGGTCATATATGTTTAAATTTATAAATATAAATTTTCCTGTATTTTTTGTGTTAAAAGTCCAAATGCTAAACAATTGGCTTCGAGCCTGCGCAAAAATAACATATGTATCACATTTCATTCGGTGTAAAGTTGAGAAATAATTCAAGGACAACTTGACTTACTAATAAATATCCGGATTCAAATTTTTACAGGTGGTATAAAGGTAAAGTAAGCGTATATATATGCGTATATAAACTCCACTGAGTTGGTTTGCCTCAAAAGTTTGCCAATTTCTGCGCTTTATAAAACAAAACGAGGAAAAGAGACCGATTGGATGCTAATGAGTTCACAAGTTCTACATGTTGCGGATGGTGATAGGGAAATTGATGTTGAAAAGTAAGGAAAAATTAATTAATTCTATATGGACGTGAAAATGAATTTCAAATTGCTTCATGGTCGATTATAAACGTAAGACGTCAACATCATTAATCAACGCATCATTTAAGTTAATTTTTTTTCTATTTTTTTATATATTATATACTCAGCCAACAAAAAGAAACCGTGGTTTTCAAAAAACGATATGATTATTATAAAACGTTTATTGATAGTTGTTTTGTATATATCATAAAAACCAAAATATTAAATAATTTTTGGTTTCTTTAAAATGATGGTGGAACTATACTTTTTCGTTTTAAAATTGGGATCTTTTCAGTTATTTTGGAACACAATTGATTTATTGCCGCATCGCACAACGATCTCAAACAGCATTACAAAAATGTATGAGCATTATAAACCAATTATTATATGAGAAGAAGTGTCTGATATAAAATTTGGACCTGTCACCACAGATCTTTGGACTGATTTGTATAAAAAGTGGTCATACATATCAGTAACTTTACAATATTTTAAAGATAATCAAATTGTTGATCAAGTTTTTGCGGTTAAACATTTTAATTATGATCGTATGATCGTTATTATCATGATCGTGATAATTACATTTATGATAAGTTGGATCAAATTTTAAATGATTACAACATTAATTGCAATTTAGAAAAAATAATTTTCGTAACCGATAGAGGTTCGAACATTGTATCAGCTCTTTCTAGTTGTACTAGAATCATGTTATAAAAATTTCTATAAAACATTTATTTTTATAAAGTGTCATCATCTAAAACATTTCATATGATTTATTTAGCTAAGGCAATGTACATTTGCCGTACAAAAGACTATAACATTTCATTTACAAACAAACATTGCGGTCAGTATTGTGAAAGAATTACAATTGATAAGACTAATTATTGGATATTGTAAAAAAATTAAAGTTGAATTAAATATTTGAAAGCCTGGTACAGATTTGTTAAATTCGGGTCAGAACAAATGGTGATAGCGGTGGGATGAAGAACGAAACCCAGTTTGCATTTATGTAAAGGTTCAGACTTCTACATATGTTTTTCTTTTATTTAAAAAAAAATCAAGATGGCAAACTTTAATTTAATATACGAGAACAAACACCAATTTTTTTACGAAATCATTTCTTTTTCAACTTTTGCTGAAATATATTATAAAACAAAAATCAAGAAGACATTTTGTTTCAACTTTTGCTGAAATTTATTATAAAACAAAAACAAAAATCAAGAAGTAATTCTGTTTCAACTTTTGATGAAATTCATTTTCAAGAAATTATCTTTTGCTGAAATTTATGAAATTTTCTGTCTTTTGCTGAAATTTATGTACATATTGTAAAACAATTTCAAGAAATTATTTTTTGCTGAAATTGATGTATATATTAGCTGTGTTTTTTTCATTTTGGTCAGGGTCACGGTTTGAAAAAAAACGATGTGGGTCACACAAAGAAAAAAAATATTATATTTTAAATTATTCGCAACACTGAGTTAAGAGGAAAAAAAATTGTAGCGCCATTTTGAAATTAAAACTCAATATAAAAAAAATTCAAAAAATATTTAACGTCTCCTGAAAAATAAAACTTCATATAAATAAAATTCAAAAAAATTTAATCAGAAACACTAATCCATTTTTTACATATGGCAATGTTCATTGATTATTGCAAATGGCGTGAAATAAAATGGAATGAAATAATTGATAATTAATAAAAAATTGTGAACATCTATTCTTTAAAAAATATGGATTTTATATCGTAGGTATTGCTTTAAAATTAATTCTAAGCAAATTTATTGAAATCATGTTGAAAACAAATCATATTAAAATTGATTTTAAGCAAATTTAACAAAGTATCTTTGACAGCTTTTTTATTTTGAATAAATTTTCTTTGACATTTGTAAGTTTTAAAATGACCATACCAGCCTTACAAAATCAAAACTTACGTTTCGCCATCTCTTGCAATTTTATGTAACCAAAATATTTTAGATCATTGATCTAGACCCAGATAAATATCTGGGTTATGTTGTTGTTGTTTTTACATGTAAAAAATAGACTTGATCTAGACCTTGACCCTAACCCAAATGAAAAAAACGCAGCTATTGTGTTCTTTACATTCACGGAACCCTTGGCGAGCGAATTTTATTCGCACTTGTCCGACTTTTTATATTATCAAAATAGTTATATTCTTTGCAATCACTTTGATGTTAAAATACGCAAACTTTAGAAAAATGGAGTTAATGGCTTTTTGTTGTGAAAGGTTCATGATATTGAAATGAAATTTATTTAAAGTTTTTCATGGAATAGTAATCTTTGAGATGCAGGTTTAAAAGAAAATGCAAATGTTGTTGCTTTTTCAGTTGTTTAAAATTAACAAAACAATTTTTAAAAAAATTATGCATATGAGAAAAAACGCGTCAAATACCGTCATACTCGTCATATTCATCCAGTGAAGTTCTTCAAATTATATACCGTCATACTCGTCCAGTGAAGTTCTTCAAACTATATACCGTCATACTCGTCATATTCATTTATTGATGTCTTCAGATTATATACCGTCATGCTCATCATATTCATCCAGTAAAGTTATTAAAATTATATACCGTCATGCTCGTCATATTCATCCAGTGAAGTTCTTCAAACTATTTACCGTCATACTCATCATATTCATTTATTGAAGTATTCAGATTATATACCATCATACTCGTCCATACTCCCATTCATCCAGTGAAGCTCTTCAAATTATATACCATCATACTCGTCATATTCATCCAGTGAAGTTCTTGAAATTATAAACCGTCATACTCATAATATTTATCCAGTGAAGTTCTTCAAATTATATATCGTCAACTCGTCATATTCATCGATTTAAGTCTTCAAATTATATACCGTCCACTCTTAATATTCATCCACTACAGTTCTTTAACTATATACCATCAACTCGTCATATTCATCTATTTAAGCCTTCAATTATATACCGTCCAACTCACAATATCCATCCAGTAAAGTTCTTCAACTATATACCGACCACTCGTCATATCCATTTATTGAAGCCTTCAATTATAAACAGTCCAGCTCGTCATATTCATCATTGAAGTCCTGCAATTATAATTATCATCATCATGTCATATCCATCTATTTGAGTTCTGCAAATTATAATTATTTTATTCCCATCATATTCAACTTCGTTTGATCGTCAAGGAATTAGACAACCATTTTTCAACCACATCAAATTAAAGGATTCACAGTCTTCAAATTAATTTCTTAATCTTATATTGGAATTATAAATGTTGAAATTAAAACAATTTGAATTAACTAATTTTTTCTTTTATTATATACAGTCCACTTAGTTTTGGGTATTATTAACTATATAGTGTCGAACCCAGGGCATTAGTTAATAAGGTGGAAGATTCACCAACAATCCGTCTTCATTTACAATATCAAGTATTATATCCAGTCTTCAGTGATAATAGTCAACATCCGTCATCATTTATGAATCCGTTTATTATTATAAAAAGGAATCCTTGAAAATGGATTAGATGAATTGTAGTTTTCCAATGAAATTAAATAAAGGAAAGTATGTTTAAACAATTGTGAAAATGTAAATTGTGGCTTTCCAATTAAATTAAATAAAGGAAAACATGTTAAAACAATTGTGAAAATCATTTCGATTAAAATAAAGGAAGAAAAGTAAGAATTGTCAATGGTGAGTTTTTTTTCTTCTTGTGAACATTTTTCATATATGGTGGATTCGAGAAAAGGAAAATAGTATATTTTCCTAGAAGAGATGAAAACATTGTTTTTTTCGTGAGTAAACATTTGTTCACGAGACGCGCTAGTGTCGAGTGAGACATGTTTACGAACGAAAAGCGTTTTTATCTCGCGTAGGAAATGCAATTTTTTCTATGATAGTATATATAATCGATATTTACTATAAATTATAAAGTTAGAAATCGACAACAAAACATTCAAAATTCATATTCTATTTTTTCATGGTTACGTTGTTTTAAATACTTTGTAAAATTATATGAAAAATCATAGCAACTTCAATTTGTTATTCTTTTTACACTAGTGAAATAGACTTTTCATTTGTTATCATAGAAAAACGAAGTTGTTGAGTCGTTGAAGTTTCAAGAAAAAGTAAGGGCACGCATGACAATCTGTATTACTTACTTCTACTACGTATGATTATAAAAACGGGTGTATGTGTAACGTCGGTGGAAGTCTTGTATTCAATACTAAAAAAAATGTCGATATTTTCTCCGTTTATTTAAAATATATTTCAATCATCCGAAATACTTTTCCTCAATCAATAAAAAAATTTTTAAGGATTTAAAACATAACGAACTAACTTAATTTAAAAGAAAAATAACGAACGAAAAATTAAATTACAGAACTCATTCATTTTGAATGAGAATACCTATGTCAATGTTTTTACATCTTGTGCTTGAAAAAAAATCGATGATATGTCAAAAACCACATTGTGGATTCATTCGATGTTTTATCTTTAAACAATTAAATGGTGTCTTCCCTCAGAAGAAAAATAAAGAAATTAATTGTAATTAATTGTTATAATATAAAGTTAATTGAAAAAAAAAATAAATGCTAAAAAAGTATAGCTAATAATAATATTTGTGTTCTAATTGGATTAACGAAATAACTGGAATTGAGTTATCTTCTTGGTTTTGTTTGGAACAAGGTACAAGTTAAAATATGGTGAGAGCAGCCTGTTTTTGACATAGGTTGAAGATACAAATGGAATAAAATTATTTGGAGTTATTGCATATATAATTTGGAATTATTGGATGTATGACATTGTTTTGACTATTTGGAGTTATTGCATATATAATTTGGAATTATTGGATGTATGATATTGTTACGACTAATTGGAGTTATTACATATATAATTTGGAATTATTGGATGTATGACATCGTTACGACTATTTGGAGTAATTGCATATATAATTTGGAATTATTGGATATGCATTTGGTTACATAACTGGATCATCATTTACATATGCTCTTGGAGCTGCCTGGATGAACTATGTGGACGTATGCACCAGTCAGCAGTCATCATTAAATCAAGTAAATTCTTTTTTTGTAACATTAATATTAAGATAATTTTTATTATAGTGCTCCCAATGTTGGGCTGAAAAAACCATTTTTATATAAGGGATTCCCATCTTAAGAGTTGTTTGGAACATTTTTGTTCCCGGTCATATATGTTTAAATTTATAAATATAAATTTTCCTGTATTTTTTGTGTTAAAAGTCCAAATGCTAAACAATTGGCTTCGAGCCTGCGCAAAAATAACATATGTATCACATTTCATTCGGTGTAAAGTTGAGAAATAATTCAAGGACAACTTGACTTACTAATAAATATCCGGATTCAAATTTTTACAGGTGGTATAAAGGTAAAGTAAGCGTATATATATGCGTATATAAACTCCACTGAGTTGGTTTGCCTCAAAAGTTTGCCAATTTCTGCGCTTTATAAAACAAAACGAGGAAAAGAGACCGATTGGATGCTAATGAGTCCACAAGTTCTACATGTTGCGGATGGTGATAGGGAAATTGATGTTGAAAAGTAAGGAAAAATTAATTAATTCTATATGGACGTGAAAATGAATTTCAAATTGCTTCATGGTCGATTATAAACGTAAGACGTCAACATCATTAATCAACGCATCATTTAAGTTAAGTTTTTTTCTATTTTTTTATATATTATATACTCAGCCAACAAAAAAAAACCGTGGTTTTCAAAAAACGATATGATTATTATAAAACGTTTATTGATAGTTGTTTTGTATATATCATAAAAACCAAAATATTAAATAATTTTTGGTTTCTTTAAAATGATGGTGGAACTATACTTTTTCGTTTTAAAATTGGGATCTTTTCAGTTATTTTGGAACACAATTGATTTATTGCCGCATCGCACAACGATCTCAAACAGCATTACAAAAATGTATGAGCATTATAAACCAATTATTATATGAGAAGAAGTGTCTGATATAAAATTTGGACCTGTCACCACAGATCTTTGGACTGATTTGTATAAAAAGTGGTCATACATATCAGTAACTTTACAATATTTTAAAGATAATCAAATTGTTGATCAAGTTTTTGCGGTTAAACATTTTAATTATGATCGTATGATCGTTATTATCATGATCGTGATAATTACATTTATGATAAGTTGGATCAAATTTTAAATGATTACAACATTAATTGCAATTTAGAAAAAATAATTTTCGTAACCGATAGAGGTTCGAACATTGTATCAGCTCTTTCTAGTTGTACTAGAATCATGTTATAAAAATTTCTATAAAACATTTATTTTTATAAAGTGTCATCATCTAAAACATTTCATATGATTTATTTAGCTAAGGCAATGTACATTTGCCGTACAAAAGACTATAACATTTCATTTAATTTAGGCAATGTACGATAATATAAAATCTGATGATTTAACAAACATTGCGGTCAGTATTGTGAAAGAATTACAATTGATAAGACTAATTATTGGATATTGTAAAAAAATTAAAGTTGAATTAAATATTTGAAAGCCTGGTACAGATTTGTTAAATTCGGGTCAGAACAAATGGTGATAGCGGTGGGATGAAGAACGAAACCCAGTTTGCATTTATGTAAAGGTTCAGACTTCTACATATGTTTTTCTTTTATTTAAAAAAAAATCAAGATGGCAAACTTTAATTTAATATACGAGAACAAACACCAATTTTTTTACGAAATCATTTCTTTTTCAACTTTTGCTGAAATATATTATAAAACAAAAATCAAGAAGACATTTTGTTTCAACTTTTGCTGAAATTTATTATAAAACAAAAACAAAAATCAAGAAGTAATTCTGTTTCAACTTTTGATGAAATTCATTTTCAAGAAATTATCTTTTGCTGAAATTTATGAAATTTTCTGTCTTTTGCTGAAATTTATGTACATATTGTAAAACAATTTCAAGAAATTATTTTTTGCTGAAATTGATGTATATATTAGCTGTGTTTTTTTCATTTTGGTCAGGGTCACGGTTTGAAAAAAAACGATGTGGGTCACACAAAGAAAAAAAATATTATATTTTAAATTATTCGCAACACTGAGTTAAGAGGAAAAAAAATTGTAGCGCCATTTTGAAATTAAAACTCAATATAAAAAAAATTCAAAAAATATTTAACGTCTCCTGAAAAATAAAACTTCATATAAATAAAATTCAAAAAAATTTAATCAGAAACACTAATCCATTTTTTACATATGGCAATGTTCATTGATTATTGCAAATGGCGTGAAATAAAATGGAATGAAATAATTGATAGTTAATAAAAAATTGTGAACATCTATTCTTTAAAAAATATGGATTTTATATCGTAGGTATTGCTTTAAAATTAATTCTAAGCAAATTTATTGAAATCATGTTGAAAACAAATCATATTAAAATTGATTTTAAGCAAATTTAACAAAGTATCTTTGACAGCTTTTTTATTTTGAATAAATTTTCTTTGACATTTGTAAGTTTTAAAATGACCATACCAGCCTTACAAAATCAAAACTTACGTTTCGCCATCTCTTGCAATTTTATGTAACCAAAATATTTTAGATCATTGATCTAGACCCAGATAAATATCTGGGTTATGTTGTTGTTGTTTTTACATGTAAAAAATAGACTTGATCTAGACCTTGACCCTAACCCAAATGAAAAAAACGCAGCTATTGTGTTCTTTACATTCACGGAACCCTTGGCGAGCGAATTTTATTCGCACTTGTCCGACTTTTTATATTATCAAAATAGTTATATTCTTTGCAATCACTTTGATGTTAAAATACGCAAACTTTAGAAAAATGGAGTTAATGGCTTTTTGTTGTGAAAGGTTCATGATATTGAAATGAAATTTATTTAAAGTTTTTCATGGAATAGTAATCTTTGAGATGCAGGTTTAAAAGAAAATGCAAATGTTGTTGCTTTTTCAGTTGTTTAAAATTAACAAAACAATTTTTAAAAAAATTATGCATATGAGAAAAAACGCGTCAAATACCGTCATACTCGTCATATTCATCCAGTGAAGTTCTTCAAATTATATACCGTCATACTCGTCCAGTGAAGTTCTTCAAACTATATACCGTCATACTCGTCATATTCATTTATTGATGTCTTCAGATTATATACCGTCATGCTCATCATATTCATCCAGTAAAGTTATTAAAATTATATACCGTCATGCTCGTCATATTCATCCAGTGAAGTTCTTCAAACTATTTACCGTCATACTCATCATATTCATTTATTGAAGTATTCAGATTATATACCATCATACTCGTCATATTCATCCAGTGAAGCTCTTCAAATTATATACCATCATACTCGTCATATTCATCCAGTGAAGTTCTTGAAATTATAAACCGTCATACTCATAATATTTATCCAGTGAAGTTCTTCAAATTATATATCGTCAACTCGTCATATTCATCGATTTAAGTCTTCAAATTATATACCGTCCACTCTTAATATTCATCCACTACAGTTCTTTAACTATATACCATCAACTCGTCATATTCATCTATTTAAGCCTTCAATTATATACCGTCCAACTCACAATATCCATCCAGTAAAGTTCTTCAACTATATACCGACCACTCGTCATATCCATTTATTGAAGCCTTCAATTATAAACAGTCCAGCTCGTCATATTCATCATTGAAGTCCTGCAATTATAATTATCATCATCATGTCATATCCATCTATTTGAGTTCTGCAAATTATAATTATTTTATTCCCATCATATTCAACTTCGTTTGATCGTCAAGGAATTAGACAACCATTTTTCAACCACATCAAATTAAAGGATTCACAGTCTTCAAATTAATTTCTTAATCTTATATTGGAATTATAAATGTTGAAATTAAAACAATTTGAATTAACTAATTTTTTCTTTTATTATATACAGTCCACTTAGTTTTGGGTATTATTAACTATATAGTGTCGAACCCAGGGCATTAGTTAATAAGGTGGAAGATTCACCAACAATCCGTCTTCATTTACAATATCAAGTATTATATCCAGTCTTCAGTGATAATAGTCAACATCCGTCATCATTTATGAATTCGATCAATCTAGTCGTCATATGTGATAATGATGACAACATCCGTATTCATTTACAAAGTCAAGTATTATATCCAATCTTCAGTGATAATAGTTAACATCCGTCATAATTTATAAATTCAATCAATCTAGTCTTCATATGTGATAATAGGTAACGTCCGTCACCATTTATAAATTCAATTACTATCCAGTTTTTAACATGTGATGTTTAACACAATATACGTCATCAGCCTTCAAAATTGAATTGTGTTGCATCTCGTCTTCAAAATCAATACCAATATTATCCAGTCTTCCACATGTGATAGTTAACACAATATACGTCAGCAGCCTTCAAAATTGAATTGTGTTCAGGCCTGGCTCAAGCTACAGGTGAGCAAGGCCTTTGCCTGGGGCGCCAAAATTACTGCCATTACATAGGGCGCCGAAATTACTTAAATATTATAACGCAGAAAAGTTTCAATTAACTCTTATTTATCCTCCAATATGAATTTATTTTCTTCCGAAGGACTGATTAACTTCGGATTTAATATCGATTAAAAAAGAGAAATTGATCCAAAGTAATCGATACCGAATCTGTATTGTAGCTATAAGTACAGCGACATCTATATATGAACTAGCGAAATTAAACATAAATAAATACTAATTACTTATTTACCCGCAAGAGTTCTAAATAAAACTATTACTACACTAAATAAAAAAAGATATAAATCTGTCATCGTCCGTCAAGTCAGATCCGTTATGGCTGCAATTAAAAAGGTAAACAAACATTTAATTTTAATTTTAAATTTTCTAATATTTCTAATTAAATAAACTTATTCTACTTTAGCAAAAATTTACGGTGTTACAATATGCCAACCAACATACCGAAAATTGGTATTTACTTCTAGGTTTGTAAATTTGATACTAGAGAATTAAATAAAATCTATTCATATTTATAATTTTATCACACTAACTATAGTCAACCATAGTTAAATAAAAGAACAATCTTCTGAAGTTGGGGATTTTACATTTCTTATCATATAGTATGCAAATATCAATTAAAAAAAAACTTTTACAAATTTGAATTTTTACCATTATTTTAAAACTATATGTCTGTGACTTTTATTTTAAAAAATATGTGTAGATAATTCGTTTGTTTTTGAGTAAGAGTATTATAATAACATAACACACTTTTGACAAATTTCTTCAAGCAACAGTGAATTGAAATAATTAACTTAAATGTACATACAAAAATTGTTTCATCTTACAACTAAAAATAATTTTACAATCTCCAATCCCTTCTCTATATAGTAATGTCCAAAAAGTTGAGCGGAAACGAAAACAGAAAAAGAAAGATTCTGCAACGCATTAAAATAGAAAAAATAACCAAAATTTCATCCTATTTTACTAAAAACTTGAAAACTACTGAAATTAATAATATTGAAAGCGAATCTGAAACGGATGATGTTGTGCAAGAAAAGAGTTTAAATACATGTCTCGAGGATGTTAATAGTTTGCAAAATGAAACTCATGATGAACATTGTGTGCTTGATGATAATGTAATTGAAAGCGAATATGAAAATAGTTTGGATATTGATGTGCGTAATCCAGGTGTAAGTAATTTGAATTGTGATGGTGTAATAAAAAACTATAATCTTTATAAAGATGTGGGATCATGGCCCATTATTCTTGGACTATCAGATTGTTCTAGTCTCAAAGAATTTCCTAAAATCCTGCACAATCGATCATTTTCCAGAAATTTGTATTACAAAACCCTCCGCAATGGAGAAGTTTTATTTAGAAAGTGGCTAGTTTATTCCGAAAGTAAAGATGTAGTATTCTGCTTTACATGTAAAATTTTTGACTTTCTTTGAAGATCTAAATTATCAAATACAGGATTCAATGATTGGAAGAATGTATATGATTGCTTGCAATCCCATGAAAACTCTAAGCAACATAAAGACACATTTATGAAGTGGATAGAAGTTACAATCCGCCTTCAAAATAATAAAACTATTAATAAGGAATTAAAAGCCGGTATTCAAAGAGAAAAGCTGCACTGGCAAAATGTACTGGACAGATTTATTTCTATTATAGTTTTTTCAGCAAAGCATTCATTGGCATTCAGAGGCACAAACGATAAATTGTTTGAGAAAAATAATTGAAATTTTCTTGGGCTGGTGAAGTTACTCGGAAAATACGATCTTACATTAAGTGAACATTTACGTCGCGTTAAGAATAAAGAAACTCACGTTTCATTACTGCGAAAAAAATATCCAAAACGAATTAATACTGAGCAGTTATTGTTTACCATATGATTTTATGACATTGAAGCAATGGTAATTAAATAGCATTTTATCTGTTATAAAGACATATTAGATACAACAGGAAATGGAATTTATGAGACAACAAAAAATTGAATTTAAATTTTAGCGATTGTCCTGGCCAAGGCCACGATAATGGGGCAAATATGAAGGGGGAATATAAAGGTGTCCAAGCTAGAATATAACAAGATCATTCACGCGCTTTTTTCATGCCATGTAGTTGCCACTCGTTAAATTTACTGATCGGGGATGCTGTTGCTTCTACAGTTGTATCTAAGACATTATTTAGCGTGTTGCAGAGAATATATGTATTTTTTTCTTCATCCATACAAAGATGGGCAGTACTCAAAAAATATGTTACAAATTTAACAGCAAAACCATTAAGCGAAACGCGATGGGAATGCAAAATTAATTCAATTAAAGCTGTGTTATTTCAAATCGTAGGTTTTAGAGATGCTTTGAATGATATATCTGAACATTCTTCTGACCCGAAAGCAGCATCAGAAGCTTCTTCATTAATACAAAACATTGAAGATTTTCAATTTATTGTATTGTTAACTATTTGGTTTGATATATTAAGTATTGTTGTGATCACAATTCTGCCAGGTGACGTTTGTGGAATTGAGGTGGGTTGTCGGGAAGTCGGGACTTGACAGGTCAGACAATTAGACCGATTGCATTACCAGCAAAGGCCGACATCCTGATAACTCACCCTATATTCCACATTCTCCAACTATAATATTACTTGCTTCGCGTTACATAAGTTTTTTTTAACATGTATCTAAATAATCAGTTGCAAATGTGATGAATCTTTTATCGTCCAACGTGTATTTTCTTAAATTCATTATTTACTGATATTGTTGTGGCTATATTTTGTTTTCATTTAATATTTAACAAATATTTAATATTTAATATTTCTTTTAATATTTATTCAAAAATTCTTACAAAATCAAAAATTAAAACCTTTTCCAAAATTCTAAAAATATTGCAAAAATTATTACAAAATCGAAAATACAAACTTTTTCAAAATTCAAAAAATATTTCAAAAACTATAACAAATTCAAAAATTTCCATGTCCAATTTCATTTTAAATTACATTTACGTCATATGTTTTTATGCTACATGCTACATTTTTTTTCCAAAAAATTGGCTGAAAAAATAAATGAAATCATTTTTTGACACACTTGACATTATTTTTTTGACATACTTATAATGCCATAATTCTCTATAATAATAATAAAATTTCATTTCAAACAAACAATTTTATTTTTTTCCAAAAAATTGGGTAAAAAAATAAATAAAAATCTTTCTTTTGACACACTTGACAACATTTTTTTGACAAACTTATAATGCAATAATCTAGTTTTTGATCTCACATACCAATTCCGACCATCAATTAAAAATTAATTTAAAATTAATTAACATTTTAAATTATTTAAAATTAATTAACATTTAGTATGCTCTTTTAGAAATGTAATAACAATTAGTATGCTCTCTTGAATTATATACTTTGATTTAAATATATGATATCAAGTATTTCTTGTTTACACAGTTAGATTTGTAATTTTATATATACAAAATTTAGTATATATATCAGAAATTTTGTTATAGAAATTCTCTTTTGTTGATATCTCAACCAATAAAAAATAACAAACAGGAGTTTTTATTTAAAGTTTATGTCGATCAGAAAATTGTTGTAACAATCAAACAAATTTGAAGAAGAATTCAAAATATTAGGAGATATTTTATCAGTGAGCTGTTTCAGTATTAATTTTTGTAATGTATAAATTTTTGGTAATTTTCAAATTTATATGTTTTTTTTTTAATTTTTTTTTGGTAACTTATGTAAACGTAAATTTTTTTTTTGGAAAATTTTATAAAATTTTTGCAATTTCCAAATTGTTTTAACTCGAACTCGAACTTAAAGTTTTTGTCAAATCTGATTTTTAGATAAATTTTTTTATAATAATTTTGGAATTATCGGTCAGTTTTTCTATTATTTTTGAATTTCTTTTACATATTATATTTTTTATATATTTTGAAATTTTTGCACTAAAAAGTATCAACTCTCGAACTGGAATTCAACCAACCACCCTCCAACTGCAACCAGCTTTTAGTTTAAAGGTTAGAGTTTTATATTATTGGCAAATTAATTGTTTATTGGAAGTTAAAATTTGTTTGGAGGTTGGAACTTAAGTGAAATTGGTTTGTTTGTGAAAAATTTAAGTTTCTTATTTTGTTAAATTTTGGAATTTTGTAGAGTTAAATTTAGGTTGTTAATAATTTAGAATTTTTTTTATGGAGTTTTGAGTTTTATGACTAAAATTTTTGTAAACTTTAGTTTTGTAATAATTTTTTGTCAGTTTTTAAAATGATTTTTTTTGACTATTAAATTTTTGGAATAATTTTTTTAAATTTTTAAATTTGTAATTGTTCTTGATTTGCTGTGCATCTTTTGTATTAAGAAAAATAATGTTTGGTTTTAAGTTTAAAAAATTTTTTTTTTTAAATTTTGGGCTTTGTAAATATTTAAGTTTTTGTCAATGTGAATTTTTGGATATTTTTTTTTTTGATTGTTGTGAATATTTTAGTAATTTTTGATGATTTTTATGTAATTTTTTTGTGGTTTTAAACAATTTTTTTTGAAATTTTGAATTTTTGTGTTAAAAATCTGCTATCGATCTAGAACTCAACCAACCAACTCCATTTTAACTATTTTTGAATTTTTTTGTAATTTTGTAATTTTTTTTAAAAATTGGTTTTGAAAATCTTTTTATTTGATTCAACAGTTCAACACTCGATTGCGTCCAGCTACCAACTCTCAACTCACCACTGTATATATATTTTTTTTAATTTTTTTTTTCAAAATTATGTTTTTGTAAGAGTTATTACGATTTTTCGGATTTTTTTTTTGAGAATTTCAAAATTTAATTTTATTAAATTTGAAATATTGTGTGTGAAAATTTCTTTAGTTTTTGCGGTATTTGTTTCTAATTTTTTTTAAATTGAGGTATTTGGTTTTGCTTTTAGTTTGAATTGTTGAATTTGGGAATATTTTTGTATTTTGTTCTTAATATTTTTTAGAGTTATTTTGTTTTAAGATCTAAGTTTTAGTATGAATTTTAGTTTAGTTTAGTGGGTAGATCACGTTATAAATAATGAGGATTATTTTTATGGAAGTACTGTGTTAAAGCAACCCATAAAAGTAAAAGTAGGCGATGGTAGAATTTTAAAAGCAACTAAGATAGGCATAGTAATTTTGAAGCATATGGTACGTTAGAGGAAGTTGGGTGAAGATCAAGGTTTGAAAAAAACGATGTGGGTCATGCAAAGAAAAAAAAATATTACATTTTAAATTGTTGGCAACACTGAGTTTTAGAATTGCGAAAATAAAATGTCAAACCAGCGTTTTGATAAATGTCAGATCATTAAAGTTAATGAAGAATTATATTTTATTGTTGTGCTTTAAATAATTTATAATTAAATAAAATAATTAATATTTAATAAAAAATTGTAAACATGTAATCTTAAAATATATGGATTTTATATCGGAGGTTTGTATGTATTGCTTTAAAATTAATTTTAAAAAAATTTTATTGTAATCATATTAAAATTGATTTTAAACAAATTTTAATAAAGTATCTTGACAGTTTGTTTTACTTTGAATAAATTTTCTTTGACATGTAAGTTTTAAAATGACGATACCAACCTTATAAAATGAAAACCTTCGTTTTCGCCATCTCTTGCAATTTCATGTAACCAAAATATTTCAGATCATTTATCTAGACCCAGAAAATGGGTTATGTTGTTGTTTTTACATGTAAAAATTAGACTTGAGCTAGACGTTGAGCCTTACTCAAATGAAAAAAACGCATATTATGTAAAAGAAATGGATAAAAATTTAATTAGTTATGCTAAAGTTACTGATTATAATAAAATTGTGTCAATTGGGAGTAATTCTAAGATCTATAATAGAGATAATAGGTTAATTGCAATTGCTTGGAAGCAAGACAAGTCATACAAAATGTCAAGATTCCTCTTTTATACCTTGGAGTAAAGTCATAAAATCAAAATTAAAAGGTCATTGCTTTCTATTTTTGAGTGCAACAGTAGAAACTTTTAGTAAATTAAAAATAAATACAAATATTTTTTGTTGTTTAAATAATTTTTATAAAAAGTTTTTAAATAAAAACAGTATTGTAATAATAGAAAACTGTTTTATTGTTATTATCAAAACTTTATTGTGACTTATTAAACTGGAAGTGAAGGATATATACTACGTTGATATAACCTAGAACTGAAGTAATAAACTGAAATTTATCTGTGATATATTTGTCTAAGAAATATAATTGATAGTTTATCTCATATTTTTGTATGGTTTCGAGGTGTCATATCAAATTCTTTACGTTCTTAAAAGTCTAAATTTAATTCAGTTACTGTTCATTTTAATTGATTTAAAGCAAGTCGTCTATTTAAAAAACAAGTGGAATACGTCAATAGAAAACTGTTATTGGTAAATTCTGTTTTCTTTTACTTTTTATATTTGCAATAATTTATCGTACAAAATTAATAACAGATAATAATATCAATGTGTAGCAAAAGTTGTGTAGCAAAAGCGTTGCACATGACGGGAACGTCAAAATATACCAATCTACCTTTTTTAAAATATTTGCGTCAAGTTTGGACATACTGGAGCAAAGGTTATGTTCAAAATGGATAAATTTGTATCAGTCAAATGCAGGAAAATTGGAAGTAAAGCAATATTTTTATGATAAATGAAGTACTGCTGGGGTTGGTATGTGCGTAGATGGTACACCTAGCAAAACATTACAACCTAAACATAAAAAACACCTTTCTACAATCGCAAAGTATTTTATAGTATGAATGCACTGATTGTAAGTTTTATATTTTAAAAATATATAAGTATTAATAATATTTTGTTTTTGCAGATGTGCCAGTACATTAAATTTGTTGATGGACGTTTTCAAGGAGCAAATCATGATTCCCACGTGTGGAATGTTAGTCGGTCTTTATGAAAATGGTGACAGAAATACAAAAATTTTAGGTGATTGCAATACATTATATATAAGTATTTTCTATATATTTAAAATTTTTAGGCGATAGTGGCTATCCTTTAGAGCCTTGGCTTCTAACTTCTTTTCGAAATCCATCAGAAACAACGCCCGAAAGGTGTTTTAATTATAAACATAGTTCTGGAACGATTTTAGTGGAAAGAACAATTGGTCTACTAAAAAATCGTTTTAGATGCCTTAATGAAATGCGAAGCCTACACTACGAACCGTCAAAAGCGATTAAAATAATAATGTTTGTTGTGCTCTGCACAACATCTGCCTTCACTATGGTGTGAATAACGATGATTTAATAGTTTTCGAAGATTTGGACGAGAGTGACACTTTTACAAAATCCGATGCGAATGTTTCTTCCTAGAACGACGTATCAGTAGAAATAAGAAGGCGCATAGCACAGGGGCTATAGAAAAAAAAACTTTTGTAGTTTTAATTATTTACATATTTTTGTAATTTCAATTGAAAATTAAGTTCAAAATTTGCTTAAAATACTTTTATTTTATCACGTTCATTATGTTTTTTATAACTGTAAAAATAAATGCTATGCTATGCTATGGATTGGTTTTTTAGGTTAATTTATAATACTAATTAATTGTGATGATTCTACAACATTAAGGGTGTGTATGTAATATAATGAATATCATTAACTTACCATACGTAATAAAATAGTATTGTATTGAAATTTCAATCGAAATAACACTATCAAGAATGTTATGCGTCATCTAAACTGATATCGCAATTAAAAAGGAATAAAACGTCTCAAGGCACACAAAATTCGTTGCATTTGTTAAAAAATTGTAGGCCTTGTATACATAAATATGGGTAATAAAAGTAATCCAGAATTAATAAAAGCCTTATACGAAGTGGTTTAAATGTTTTAAATGGTATTGTTAAAATAGGTAGAAACTGTGAAAGTAGTTTGAGGAAGCATAAGAGTGCTTTACGTAAAATTGTCGATTCCAAATCTATTTTATCGGTTAAACGTAATGTAATGGTATCTGAGGAACCATTTACTCTTACATCCATTTTCCTAAGTCAAACCATTATACAGGATAATATGAAGATTTTCAACCTTTCCTAAAAATTATATAAGTCAAAGTCAAAGTCGTATGCATGAATATTTAATCAAAAATGAATTAAAATTAAGTCCAAGTACGTATATTTTTGACATAGTTATGAAGGTTGAATATTTTCATATTTTCTTTAATTATGTAATAATCATAATAAATTATGAACAAATTGCAAATAAAGTAAATATGTAAAATTATGTTTATAGGTTTATTTACCTATCGTGGAATGTGAATTGTGAAAATAAAAGTTGTAATTTCTTTCATTACTGCTGATTTACGGTAATATTGTTTTTTTGTTTTGTTTACTTACTTTAACTAAAAAATAATTTTATGAGGTAAACAAACAAAAAAGCAAACAATTTTTGTTTTCACAATGATGTTTATTTTTTTGTTTTAAAAATTGTTCAAGAATTATGTTATGATGATATTTCATAATATAAAGCTTGAACAAGATTTCTTGTTTAAGATGGATGTACACGGAAACGTGTAATGAGGAATTTGGATATATAATAGGAAATTTTCAGATAAATACATTAAGTATAATTTTGTTCAAGTAGACATTAAGTATAATTTTGTCCTAAAAGACATGAAGTAGAATTTTAACTCTTAAAATTAAGAAACCGGATTTTTGTATACAACGATAAAAAAAAAAATATAATAAGAAGATACTTTAATAAAAAAGGAGCCTTTTAATATTTTCAACGGATATAAACAATAATAAGGTATGATCAAAAGGTCTAAGGGCCATCAAGCCCACGACAAGGTATGACCCAACAAGAGGTCCCCCATCTTTTGACCATATCTCTATTATTTTATTTTAGATACGATAGACTTGTCTACAGAAAAGTCTAGTCGTAGTTTAGTAAGGTACTAGTACAAAAAGGTGGATTTTTGTCCATTATCTCATCAGCTGTTTTATCTGGGGTAATTTAAGCAATGGAAAAAAATTATGTTAGAAAATAATAAGCTATCAGCACTAGATCGTGAAATGAAAAAGATTTTATACAATAATAAACTAAACGATACCGATAAATGGAACTATTACCGACAAAGTCTTTTAAAAATGTTAAATGTGAAAAGAAGACAAATTAGAATAAATCATTTTCCAAGTCTAAACACAAGCGCTGAATTAAATAAACAGACGCAAACTGATATCGATGTTTTAAATAAACAACCTAAAGTGGGTACACGCAAACTAAGTTTTTAAAAGGGCATAATGTAAAAATTCAAACAGAGACGTCTGAAGGTAGAAATATTGCAACGCAAACTAAGATGATGAAAGAAATTCAAGAGCCTAAATCATTTGATGAACTGTTTGAAACATCGAATAGAATTTCTAGTTTAATAATGATGATCGGAGTATTATTAGTTTCGACGAAATTCAAGAATTAGATATGGATAAGTTCTACAATTCACAAGTTCTACAATAAAAAGGTCGAGGGTTGATCAAACTCAAAGTGTTATTAATTTTCCAAAACGGAAAAAACTAAAAGTGAAACGAGCGCACCAAAAAAAAAAAAAACAGATAAAACAAAGTCAAAACAACAAACTGTTCCTTGGCAAAGCTATAAAAGTTAAATTTAGAAGAGTTAGTCATCTTTCAGATTTTTTGTGTTATTGCACGACATCTAAAATGCTTGCTGCAAAATCTTATTATATTACATTAACAAGTAACAGCTCACTGGATTTTTATCCCCATAACACACTATCAAGGTTTACTGTAAAACTTCCTTATTCACATAACTTGAAGGGTGACGATGGCACAGGATGATATATGGTATGATATATGGTGTAACAAAATTTGCTTGTACTTCTATAATGAAGAAACCTGAAAAAAATCCGACTATAATTTGGAGGGACTATAATGTTTACTGCAGATCGAGGCAACACTGGTGTTGAAATATTGGATATATTTAGACAATATCCAAATTTATTAGCAATCGTTCAACGTGAAGATTTTTTCGATCGATATTCTGAGTCTACCGACTGTACATTTTACGTTTTTTCAAAAGATTAATAAAATAAAATTTAATAAGAATATACAATAAAAATTTGATTCATCAACTTTAATATTGACAAGAGACTGAGTTTTAATTTTAATGATCTCATGTGAAAGAATGTGTCGAAGACTACGACGTCCCGTACCCGAAGGAATGTGTAGATTTGCAGTACATCGGTTAATAGAAAGTTAGTGTTGGATTGACAAACAAAATCGAGTATGCTAATTATTTATTTTACGGCTTTTCAGTCAAAATTTGTTGTTTTTTTCTTTTTTATTGAATTAAATACATAGATGATAATGTTTGTTGTTATTTTTAAATTATTTATTTTGTTTTCCTGACGTTTCGATACGTATGGTATCGTTATCAAAGGACAGCTTAAGGCCAAATTATAAACAATTATAAACAGTGATATATATATAATAAAATAGCGTTATTAACTAAAGTGTGGTCTACTTACAATTATTGATAATTGTAACTATTAAAAAATTATTAAATTAATACAATTTGAAAAAATGTTTTGGACTTGAAACGTTAATGTTAATATTAAATGTTCACTTTTTTAAAACCAATAACAATTAAATAGTATATTATTGAATTAGGAGCTAAAGTCGTACTTTTTGTGTTGAGTCTATAGTTTGGCGGCCGACCGTAGGGTGGTATAAAGGTAAAGTAAGCGTATATATATGCGTATATAAACTCCACTGAGTTGGTTTGCCTCAAAAGTTTGCCAATTTCTGCGCTTTATAAAACAAAACGAGGAAAAGAGACCGATTGGATGCTAATGAGTCCACAAGTTCTACATGTTGCGGATGGTGATAGGGAAATTGATGTTGAAAAGTAAGGAAAAATTAATTAATTCTATATGGACGTGAAAATGAATTTCAAATTGCTTCATGGTCGATTATAAACGTAAGACGTCAACATCATTAATCAACGCATCATTTAAGTTAAGTTTTTTTCTATTTTTTTATATATTATATACTCAGCCAACAAAAAAAAACCGTGGTTTTCAAAAAACGATATGATTATTATAAAACGTTTATTGATAGTTGTTTTGTATATATCATAAAAACCAAAATATTAAATAATTTTTGGTTTCTTTAAAATGATGGTGGAACTATACTTTTTCGTTTTAAAATTGGGATCTTTTCAGTTATTTTGGAACACAATTGATTTATTGCCGCATCGCACAACGATCTCAAACAGCATTACAAAAATGTATGAGCATTATAAACCAATTATTATATGAGAAGAAGTGTCTGATATAAAATTTGGACCTGTCACCACAGATCTTTGGACTGATTTGTATAAAAAGTGGTCATACATATCAGTAACTTTACAATATTTTAAAGATAATCAAATTGTTGATCAAGTTTTTGCGGTTAAACATTTTAATTATGATCGTATGATCGTTATTATCATGATCGTGATAATTACATTTATGATAAGTTGGATCAAATTTTAAATGATTACAACATTAATTGCAATTTAGAAAAAATAATTTTCGTAACCGATAGAGGTTCGAACATTGTATCAGCTCTTTCTAGTTGTACTAGAATCATGTTATAAAAATTTCTATAAAACATTTATTTTTATAAAGTGTCATCATCTAAAACATTTCATATGATTTATTTAGCTAAGGCAATGTACATTTGCCGTACAAAAGACTATAACATTTCATTTAATTTAGGCAATGTACGATAATATAAAATCTGATGATTTAACAAACATTGCGGTCAGTATTGTGAAAGAATTACAATTGATAAGACTAATTATTGGATATTGTAAAAAAATTAAAGTTGAATTAAATATTTGAAAGCCTGGTACAGATTTGTTAAATTCGGGTCAGAACAAATGGTGATAGCGGTGGGATGAAGAACGAAACCCAGTTTGCATTTATGTAAAGGTTCAGACTTCTACATATGTTTTTCTTTTATTTAAAAAAAAATCAAGATGGCAAACTTTAATTTAATATACGAGAACAAACACCAATTTTTTTACGAAATCATTTCTTTTTCAACTTTTGCTGAAATATATTATAAAACAAAAATCAAGAAGACATTTTGTTTCAACTTTTGCTGAAATTTATTATAAAACAAAAACAAAAATCAAGAAGTAATTCTGTTTCAACTTTTGATGAAATTCATTTTCAAGAAATTATCTTTTGCTGAAATTTATGAAATTTTCTGTCTTTTGCTGAAATTTATGTACATATTGTAAAACAATTTCAAGAAATTATTTTTTGCTGAAATTGATGTATATATTAGCTGTGTTTTTTTCATTTTGGTCAGGGTCACGGTTTGAAAAAAAACGATGTGGGTCACACAAAGAAAAAAAATATTATATTTTAAATTATTCGCAACACTGAGTTAAGAGGAAAAAAAATTGTAGCGCCATTTTGAAATTAAAACTCAATATAAAAAAAATTCAAAAAATATTTAACGTCTCCTGAAAAATAAAACTTCATATAAATAAAATTCAAAAAAATTTAATCAGAAACACTAATCCATTTTTTACATATGGCAATGTTCATTGATTATTGCAAATGGCGTGAAATAAAATGGAATGAAATAATTGATAGTTAATAAAAAATTGTGAACATCTATTCTTTAAAAAATATGGATTTTATATCGTAGGTATTGCTTTAAAATTAATTCTAAGCAAATTTATTGAAATCATGTTGAAAACAAATCATATTAAAATTGATTTTAAGCAAATTTAACAAAGTATCTTTGACAGCTTTTTTATTTTGAATAAATTTTCTTTGACATTTGTAAGTTTTAAAATGACCATACCAGCCTTACAAAATCAAAACTTACGTTTCGCCATCTCTTGCAATTTTATGTAACCAAAATATTTTAGATCATTGATCTAGACCCAGATAAATATCTGGGTTATGTTGTTGTTGTTTTTACATGTAAAAAATAGACTTGATCTAGACCTTGACCCTAACCCAAATGAAAAAAACGCAGCTATTGTGTTCTTTACATTCACGGAACCCTTGGCGAGCGAATTTTATTCGCACTTGTCCGACTTTTTATATTATCAAAATAGTTATATTCTTTGCAATCACTTTGATGTTAAAATACGCAAACTTTAGAAAAATGGAGTTAATGGCTTTTTGTTGTGAAAGGTTCATGATATTGAAATGAAATTTATTTAAAGTTTTTCATGGAATAGTAATCTTTGAGATGCAGGTTTAAAAGAAAATGCAAATGTTGTTGCTTTTTCAGTTGTTTAAAATTAACAAAACAATTTTTAAAAAAATTATGCATATGAGAAAAAACGCGTCAAATACCGTCATACTCGTCATATTCATCCAGTGAAGTTCTTCAAATTATATACCGTCATACTCGTCCAGTGAAGTTCTTCAAACTATATACCGTCATACTCGTCATATTCATTTATTGATGTCTTCAGATTATATACCGTCATGCTCATCATATTCATCCAGTAAAGTTATTAAAATTATATACCGTCATGCTCGTCATATTCATCCAGTGAAGTTCTTCAAACTATTTACCGTCATACTCATCATATTCATTTATTGAAGTATTCAGATTATATACCATCATACTCGTCATATTCATCCAGTGAAGCTCTTCAAATTATATACCATCATACTCGTCATATTCATCCAGTGAAGTTCTTGAAATTATAAACCGTCATACTCATAATATTTATCCAGTGAAGTTCTTCAAATTATATATCGTCAACTCGTCATATTCATCGATTTAAGTCTTCAAATTATATACCGTCCACTCTTAATATTCATCCACTACAGTTCTTTAACTATATACCATCAACTCGTCATATTCATCTATTTAAGCCTTCAATTATATACCGTCCAACTCACAATATCCATCCAGTAAAGTTCTTCAACTATATACCGACCACTCGTCATATCCATTTATTGAAGCCTTCAATTATAAACAGTCCAGCTCGTCATATTCATCATTGAAGTCCTGCAATTATAATTATCATCATCATGTCATATCCATCTATTTGAGTTCTGCAAATTATAATTATTTTATTCCCATCATATTCAACTTCGTTTGATCGTCAAGGAATTAGACAACCATTTTTCAACCACATCAAATTAAAGGATTCACAGTCTTCAAATTAATTTCTTAATCTTATATTGGAATTATAAATGTTGAAATTAAAACAATTTGAATTAACTAATTTTTTCTTTTATTATATACAGTCCACTTAGTTTTGGGTATTATTAACTATATAGTGTCGAACCCAGGGCATTAGTTAATAAGGTGGAAGATTCACCAACAATCCGTCTTCATTTACAATATCAAGTATTATATCCAGTCTTCAGTGATAATAGTCAACATCCGTCATCATTTATGAATTCGATCAATCTAGTCGTCATATGTGATAATGATGACAACATCCGTATTCATTTACAAAGTCAAGTATTATATCCAATCTTCAGTGATAATAGTTAACATCCGTCATAATTTATAAATTCAATCAATCTAGTCTTCATATGTGATAATAGGTAACGTCCGTCACCATTTATAAATTCAATTACTATCCAGTTTTTAACATGTGATGTTTAACACAATATACGTCATCAGCCTTCAAAATTGAATTGTGTTGCATCTCGTCTTCAAAATCAATACCAATATTATCCAGTCTTCCACATGTGATAGTTAACACAATATACGTCAGCAGCCTTCAAAATTGAATTGTGTTCAGGCCTGGCTCAAGCTACAGGTGAGCAAGGCCTTTGCCTGGGGCGCCAAAATTACTGCCATTACATAGGGCGCCGAAATTACTTAAATATTATAACGCAGAAAAGTTTCAATTAACTCTTATTTATCCTCCAATATGAATTTATTTTCTTCCGAAGGACTGATTAACTTCGGATTTAATATCGATTAAAAAAGAGAAATTGATCCAAAGTAATCGATACCGAATCTGTATTGTAGCTATAAGTACAGCGACATCTATATATGAACTAGCGAAATTAAACATAAATAAATACTAATTACTTATTTACCCGCAAGAGTTCTAAATAAAACTATTACTACACTAAATAAAAAAAGATATAAATCTGTCATCGTCCGTCAAGTCAGATCCGTTATGGCTGCAATTAAAAAGGTAAACAAACATTTAATTTTAATTTTAAATTTTCTAATATTTCTAATTAAATAAACTTATTCTACTTTAGCAAAAATTTACGGTGTTACAATATGCCAACCAACATACCGAAAATTGGTATTTACTTCTAGGTTTGTAAATTTGATACTAGAGAATTAAATAAAATCTATTCATATTTATAATTTTATCACACTAACTATAGTCAACCATAGTTAAATAAAAGAACAATCTTCTGAAGTTGGGGATTTTACATTTCTTATCATATAGTATGCAAATATCAATTAAAAAAAAACTTTTACAAATTTGAATTTTTACCATTATTTTAAAACTATATGTCTGTGACTTTTATTTTAAAAAATATGTGTAGATAATTCGTTTGTTTTTGAGTAAGAGTATTATAATAACATAACACACTTTTGACAAATTTCTTCAAGCAACAGTGAATTGAAATAATTAACTTAAATGTACATACAAAAATTGTTTCATCTTACAACTAAAAATAATTTTACAATCTCCAATCCCTTCTCTATATAGTAATGTCCAAAAAGTTGAGCGGAAACGAAAACAGAAAAAGAAAGATTCTGCAACGCATTAAAATAGAAAAAATAACCAAAATTTCATCCTATTTTACTAAAAACTTGAAAACTACTGAAATTAATAATATTGAAAGCGAATCTGAAACGGATGATGTTGTGCAAGAAAAGAGTTTAAATACATGTCTCGAGGATGTTAATAGTTTGCAAAATGAAACTCATGATGAACATTGTGTGCTTGATGATAATGTAATTGAAAGCGAATATGAAAATAGTTTGGATATTGATGTGCGTAATCCAGGTGTAAGTAATTTGAATTGTGATGGTGTAATAAAAAACTATAATCTTTATAAAGATGTGGGATCATGGCCCATTATTCTTGGACTATCAGATTGTTCTAGTCTCAAAGAATTTCCTAAAATCCTGCACAATCGATCATTTTCCAGAAATTTGTATTACAAAACCCTCCGCAATGGAGAAGTTTTATTTAGAAAGTGGCTAGTTTATTCCGAAAGTAAAGATGTAGTATTCTGCTTTACATGTAAAATTTTTGACTTTCTTTGAAGATCTAAATTATCAAATACAGGATTCAATGATTGGAAGAATGTATATGATTGCTTGCAATCCCATGAAAACTCTAAGCAACATAAAGACACATTTATGAAGTGGATAGAAGTTACAATCCGCCTTCAAAATAATAAAACTATTAATAAGGAATTAAAAGCCGGTATTCAAAGAGAAAAGCTGCACTGGCAAAATGTACTGGACAGATTTATTTCTATTATAGTTTTTTCAGCAAAGCATTCATTGGCATTCAGAGGCACAAACGATAAATTGTTTGAGAAAAATAATTGAAATTTTCTTGGGCTGGTGAAGTTACTCGGAAAATACGATCTTACATTAAGTGAACATTTACGTCGCGTTAAGAATAAAGAAACTCACGTTTCATTACTGCGAAAAAAATATCCAAAACGAATTAATACTGAGCAGTTATTGTTTACCATATGATTTTATGACATTGAAGCAATGGTAATTAAATAGCATTTTATCTGTTATAAAGACATATTAGATACAACAGGAAATGGAATTTATGAGACAACAAAAAATTGAATTTAAATTTTAGCGATTGTCCTGGCCAAGGCCACGATAATGGGGCAAATATGAAGGGGGAATATAAAGGTGTCCAAGCTAGAATATAACAAGATCATTCACGCGCTTTTTTCATGCCATGTAGTTGCCACTCGTTAAATTTACTGATCGGGGATGCTGTTGCTTCTACAGTTGTATCTAAGACATTATTTAGCGTGTTGCAGAGAATATATGTATTTTTTTCTTCATCCATACAAAGATGGGCAGTACTCAAAAAATATGTTACAAATTTAACAGCAAAACCATTAAGCGAAACGCGATGGGAATGCAAAATTAATTCAATTAAAGCTGTGTTATTTCAAATCGTAGGTTTTAGAGATGCTTTGAATGATATATCTGAACATTCTTCTGACCCGAAAGCAGCATCAGAAGCTTCTTCATTAATACAAAACATTGAAGATTTTCAATTTATTGTATTGTTAACTATTTGGTTTGATATATTAAGTATTGTTGTGATCACAATTCTGCCAGGTGACGTTTGTGGAATTGAGGTGGGTTGTCGGGAAGTCGGGACTTGACAGGTCAGACAATTAGACCGATTGCATTACCAGCAAAGGCCGACATCCTGATAACTCACCCTATATTCCACATTCTCCAACTATAATATTACTTGCTTCGCGTTACATAAGTTTTTTTTAACATGTATCTAAATAATCAGTTGCAAATGTGATGAATCTTTTATCGTCCAACGTGTATTTTCTTAAATTCATTATTTACTGATATTGTTGTGGCTATATTTTGTTTTCATTTAATATTTAACAAATATTTAATATTTAATATTTCTTTTAATATTTATTCAAAAATTCTTACAAAATCAAAAATTAAAACCTTTTCCAAAATTCTAAAAATATTGCAAAAATTATTACAAAATCGAAAATACAAACTTTTTCAAAATTCAAAAAATATTTCAAAAACTATAACAAATTCAAAAATTTCCATGTCCAATTTCATTTTAAATTACATTTACGTCATATGTTTTTATGCTACATGCTACATTTTTTTTCCAAAAAATTGGCTGAAAAAATAAATGAAATCATTTTTTGACACACTTGACATTATTTTTTTGACATACTTATAATGCCATAATTCTCTATAATAATAATAAAATTTCATTTCAAACAAACAATTTTATTTTTTTCCAAAAAATTGGGTAAAAAAATAAATAAAAATCTTTCTTTTGACACACTTGACAACATTTTTTTGACAAACTTATAATGCAATAATCTAGTTTTTGATCTCACATACCAATTCCGACCATCAATTAAAAATTAATTTAAAATTAATTAACATTTTAAATTATTTAAAATTAATTAACATTTAGTATGCTCTTTTAGAAATGTAATAACAATTAGTATGCTCTCTTGAATTATATACTTTGATTTAAATATATGATATCAAGTATTTCTTGTTTACACAGTTAGATTTGTAATTTTATATATACAAAATTTAGTATATATATCAGAAATTTTGTTATAGAAATTCTCTTTTGTTGATATCTCAACCAATAAAAAATAACAAACAGGAGTTTTTATTTAAAGTTTATGTCGATCAGAAAATTGTTGTAACAATCAAACAAATTTGAAGAAGAATTCAAAATATTAGGAGATATTTTATCAGTGAGCTGTTTCAGTATTAATTTTTGTAATGTATAAATTTTTGGTAATTTTCAAATTTATATGTTTTTTTTTTAATTTTTTTTTGGTAACTTATGTAAACGTAAATTTTTTTTTTGGAAAATTTTATAAAATTTTTGCAATTTCCAAATTGTTTTAACTCGAACTCGAACTTAAAGTTTTTGTCAAATCTGATTTTTAGATAAATTTTTTTATAATAATTTTGGAATTATCGGTCAGTTTTTCTATTATTTTTGAATTTCTTTTACATATTATATTTTTTATATATTTTGAAATTTTTGCACTAAAAAGTATCAACTCTCGAACTGGAATTCAACCAACCACCCTCCAACTGCAACCAGCTTTTAGTTTAAAGGTTAGAGTTTTATATTATTGGCAAATTAATTGTTTATTGGAAGTTAAAATTTGTTTGGAGGTTGGAACTTAAGTGAAATTGGTTTGTTTGTGAAAAATTTAAGTTTCTTATTTTGTTAAATTTTGGAATTTTGTAGAGTTAAATTTAGGTTGTTAATAATTTAGAATTTTTTTTATGGAGTTTTGAGTTTTATGACTAAAATTTTTGTAAACTTTAGTTTTGTAATAATTTTTTGTCAGTTTTTAAAATGATTTTTTTTGACTATTAAATTTTTGGAATAATTTTTTTAAATTTTTAAATTTGTAATTGTTCTTGATTTGCTGTGCATCTTTTGTATTAAGAAAAATAATGTTTGGTTTTAAGTTTAAAAAATTTTTTTTTTTAAATTTTGGGCTTTGTAAATATTTAAGTTTTTGTCAATGTGAATTTTTGGATATTTTTTTTTTTGATTGTTGTGAATATTTTAGTAATTTTTGATGATTTTTATGTAATTTTTTTGTGGTTTTAAACAATTTTTTTTGAAATTTTGAATTTTTGTGTTAAAAATCTGCTATCGATCTAGAACTCAACCAACCAACTCCATTTTAACTATTTTTGAATTTTTTTGTAATTTTGTAATTTTTTTTAAAAATTGGTTTTGAAAATCTTTTTATTTGATTCAACAGTTCAACACTCGATTGCGTCCAGCTACCAACTCTCAACTCACCACTGTATATATATTTTTTTTAATTTTTTTTTTCAAAATTATGTTTTTGTAAGAGTTATTACGATTTTTCGGATTTTTTTTTTGAGAATTTCAAAATTTAATTTTATTAAATTTGAAATATTGTGTGTGAAAATTTCTTTAGTTTTTGCGGTATTTGTTTCTAATTTTTTTTAAATTGAGGTATTTGGTTTTGCTTTTAGTTTGAATTGTTGAATTTGGGAATATTTTTGTATTTTGTTCTTAATATTTTTTAGAGTTATTTTGTTTTAAGATCTAAGTTTTAGTATGAATTTTAGTTTAGTTTAGTGGGTAGATCACGTTATAAATAATGAGGATTATTTTTATGGAAGTACTGTGTTAAAGCAACCCATAAAAGTAAAAGTAGGCGATGGTAGAATTTTAAAAGCAACTAAGATAGGCATAGTAATTTTGAAGCATATGGTACGTTAGAGGAAGTTGGGTGAAGATCAAGGTTTGAAAAAAACGATGTGGGTCATGCAAAGAAAAAAAAATATTACATTTTAAATTGTTGGCAACACTGAGTTTTAGAATTGCGAAAATAAAATGTCAAACCAGCGTTTTGATAAATGTCAGATCATTAAAGTTAATGAAGAATTATATTTTATTGTTGTGCTTTAAATAATTTATAATTAAATAAAATAATTAATATTTAATAAAAAATTGTAAACATGTAATCTTAAAATATATGGATTTTATATCGGAGGTTTGTATGTATTGCTTTAAAATTAATTTTAAAAAAATTTTATTGTAATCATATTAAAATTGATTTTAAACAAATTTTAATAAAGTATCTTGACAGTTTGTTTTACTTTGAATAAATTTTCTTTGACATGTAAGTTTTAAAATGACGATACCAACCTTATAAAATGAAAACCTTCGTTTTCGCCATCTCTTGCAATTTCATGTAACCAAAATATTTCAGATCATTTATCTAGACCCAGAAAATGGGTTATGTTGTTGTTTTTACATGTAAAAATTAGACTTGAGCTAGACGTTGAGCCTTACTCAAATGAAAAAAACGCATATTATGTAAAAGAAATGGATAAAAATTTAATTAGTTATGCTAAAGTTACTGATTATAATAAAATTGTGTCAATTGGGAGTAATTCTAAGATCTATAATAGAGATAATAGGTTAATTGCAATTGCTTGGAAGCAAGACAAGTCATACAAAATGTCAAGATTCCTCTTTTATACCTTGGAGTAAAGTCATAAAATCAAAATTAAAAGGTCATTGCTTTCTATTTTTGAGTGCAACAGTAGAAACTTTTAGTAAATTAAAAATAAATACAAATATTTTTTGTTGTTTAAATAATTTTTATAAAAAGTTTTTAAATAAAAACAGTATTGTAATAATAGAAAACTGTTTTATTGTTATTATCAAAACTTTATTGTGACTTATTAAACTGGAAGTGAAGGATATATACTACGTTGATATAACCTAGAACTGAAGTAATAAACTGAAATTTATCTGTGATATATTTGTCTAAGAAATATAATTGATAGTTTATCTCATATTTTTGTATGGTTTCGAGGTGTCATATCAAATTCTTTACGTTCTTAAAAGTCTAAATTTAATTCAGTTACTGTTCATTTTAATTGATTTAAAGCAAGTCGTCTATTTAAAAAACAAGTGGAATACGTCAATAGAAAACTGTTATTGGTAAATTCTGTTTTCTTTTACTTTTTATATTTGCAATAATTTATCGTACAAAATTAATAACAGATAATAATATCAATGTGTAGCAAAAGTTGTGTAGCAAAAGCGTTGCACATGACGGGAACGTCAAAATATACCAATCTACCTTTTTTAAAATATTTGCGTCAAGTTTGGACATACTGGAGCAAAGGTTATGTTCAAAATGGATAAATTTGTATCAGTCAAATGCAGGAAAATTGGAAGTAAAGCAATATTTTTATGATAAATGAAGTACTGCTGGGGTTGGTATGTGCGTAGATGGTACACCTAGCAAAACATTACAACCTAAACATAAAAAACACCTTTCTACAATCGCAAAGTATTTTATAGTATGAATGCACTGATTGTAAGTTTTATATTTTAAAAATATATAAGTATTAATAATATTTTGTTTTTGCAGATGTGCCAGTACATTAAATTTGTTGATGGACGTTTTCAAGGAGCAAATCATGATTCCCACGTGTGGAATGTTAGTCGGTCTTTATGAAAATGGTGACAGAAATACAAAAATTTTAGGTGATTGCAATACATTATATATAAGTATTTTCTATATATTTAAAATTTTTAGGCGATAGTGGCTATCCTTTAGAGCCTTGGCTTCTAACTTCTTTTCGAAATCCATCAGAAACAACGCCCGAAAGGTGTTTTAATTATAAACATAGTTCTGGAACGATTTTAGTGGAAAGAACAATTGGTCTACTAAAAAATCGTTTTAGATGCCTTAATGAAATGCGAAGCCTACACTACGAACCGTCAAAAGCGATTAAAATAATAATGTTTGTTGTGCTCTGCACAACATCTGCCTTCACTATGGTGTGAATAACGATGATTTAATAGTTTTCGAAGATTTGGACGAGAGTGACACTTTTACAAAATCCGATGCGAATGTTTCTTCCTAGAACGACGTATCAGTAGAAATAAGAAGGCGCATAGCACAGGGGCTATAGAAAAAAAAACTTTTGTAGTTTTAATTATTTACATATTTTTGTAATTTCAATTGAAAATTAAGTTCAAAATTTGCTTAAAATACTTTTATTTTATCACGTTCATTATGTTTTTTATAACTGTAAAAATAAATGCTATGCTATGCTATGGATTGGTTTTTTAGGTTAATTTATAATACTAATTAATTGTGATGATTCTACAACATTAAGGGTGTGTATGTAATATAATGAATATCATTAACTTACCATACGTAATAAAATAGTATTGTATTGAAATTTCAATCGAAATAACACTATCAAGAATGTTATGCGTCATCTAAACTGATATCGCAATTAAAAAGGAATAAAACGTCTCAAGGCACACAAAATTCGTTGCATTTGTTAAAAAATTGTAGGCCTTGTATACATAAATATGGGTAATAAAAGTAATCCAGAATTAATAAAAGCCTTATACGAAGTGGTTTAAATGTTTTAAATGGTATTGTTAAAATAGGTAGAAACTGTGAAAGTAGTTTGAGGAAGCATAAGAGTGCTTTACGTAAAATTGTCGATTCCAAATCTATTTTATCGGTTAAACGTAATGTAATGGTATCTGAGGAACCATTTACTCTTACATCCATTTTCCTAAGTCAAACCATTATACAGGATAATATGAAGATTTTCAACCTTTCCTAAAAATTATATAAGTCAAAGTCAAAGTCGTATGCATGAATATTTAATCAAAAATGAATTAAAATTAAGTCCAAGTACGTATATTTTTGACATAGTTATGAAGGTTGAATATTTTCATATTTTCTTTAATTATGTAATAATCATAATAAATTATGAACAAATTGCAAATAAAGTAAATATGTAAAATTATGTTTATAGGTTTATTTACCTATCGTGGAATGTGAATTGTGAAAATAAAAGTTGTAATTTCTTTCATTACTGCTGATTTACGGTAATATTGTTTTTTTGTTTTGTTTACTTACTTTAACTAAAAAATAATTTTATGAGGTAAACAAACAAAAAAGCAAACAATTTTTGTTTTCACAATGATGTTTATTTTTTTGTTTTAAAAATTGTTCAAGAATTATGTTATGATGATATTTCATAATATAAAGCTTGAACAAGATTTCTTGTTTAAGATGGATGTACACGGAAACGTGTAATGAGGAATTTGGATATATAATAGGAAATTTTCAGATAAATACATTAAGTATAATTTTGTTCAAGTAGACATTAAGTATAATTTTGTCCTAAAAGACATGAAGTAGAATTTTAACTCTTAAAATTAAGAAACCGGATTTTTGTATACAACGATAAAAAAAAAAATATAATAAGAAGATACTTTAATAAAAAAGGAGCCTTTTAATATTTTCAACGGATATAAACAATAATAAGGTATGATCAAAAGGTCTAAGGGCCATCAAGCCCACGACAAGGTATGACCCAACAAGAGGTCCCCCATCTTTTGACCATATCTCTATTATTTTGTTTTAGATACGATAGACTTGTCTACAGAAAAGTCTAGTCGTAGTTTAGTAAGGTACTAGTACAAAAAGGTGGATTTTTGTCCATTATCTCATCAGCTGTTTTATCTGGGGTAATTTAAGCAATGGAAAAAAATTATGTTAGAAAATAATAAGCTATCAGCACTAGATCGTGAAATGAAAAAGATTTTATACAATAATAAACTAAACGATACCGATAAATGGAACTATTACCGACAAAGTCTTTTAAAAATGTTAAATGTGAAAAGAAGACAAATTAGAATAAATCATTTTCCAAGTCTAAACACAAGCGCTGAATTAAATAAACAGACGCAAACTGATATCGATGTTTTAAATAAACAACCTAAAGTGGGTACACGCAAACTAAGTTTTTAAAAGGGCATAATGTAAAAATTCAAACAGAGACGTCTGAAGGTAGAAATATTGCAACGCAAACTAAGATGATGAAAGAAATTCAAGAGCCTAAATCATTTGATGAACTGTTTGAAACATCGAATAGAATTTCTAGTTTAATAATGATGATCGGAGTATTATTAGTTTCGACGAAATTCAAGAATTAGATATGGATAAGTTCTACAATTCACAAGTTCTACAATAAAAAGGTCGAGGGTTGATCAAACTCAAAGTGTTATTAATTTTCCAAAACGGAAAAAACTAAAAGTGAAACGAGCGCACCAAAAAAAAAAAAAACAGATAAAACAAAGTCAAAACAACAAACTGTTCCTTGGCAAAGCTATAAAAGTTAAATTTAGAAGAGTTAGTCATCTTTCAGATTTTTTGTGTTATTGCACGACATCTAAAATGCTTGCTGCAAAATCTTATTATATTACATTAACAAGTAACAGCTCACTGGATTTTTATCCCCATAACACACTATCAAGGTTTACTGTAAAACTTCCTTATTCACATAACTTGAAGGGTGACGATGGCACAGGATGATATATGGTATGATATATGGTGTAACAAAATTTGCTTGTACTTCTATAATGAAGAAACCTGAAAAAAATCCGACTATAATTTGGAGGGACTATAATGTTTACTGCAGATCGAGGCAACACTGGTGTTGAAATATTGGATATATTTAGACAATATCCAAATTTATTAGCAATCGTTCAACGTGAAGATTTTTTCGATCGATATTCTGAGTCTACCGACTGTACATTTTACGTTTTTTCAAAAGATTAATAAAATAAAATTTAATAAGAATATACAATAAAAATTTGATTCATCAACTTTAATATTGACAAGAGACTGAGTTTTAATTTTAATGATCTCATGTGAAAGAATGTGTCGAAGACTACGACGTCCCGTACCCGAAGGAATGTGTAGATTTGCAGTACATCGGTTAATAGAAAGTTAGTGTTGGATTGACAAACAAAATCGAGTATGCTAATTATTTATTTTACGGCTTTTCAGTCAAAATTTGTTGTTTTTTTCTTTTTTATTGAATTAAATACATAGATGATAATGTTTGTTGTTATTTTTAAATTATTTATTTTGTTTTCCTGACGTTTCGATACGTATGGTATCGTTATCAAAGGACAGCTTAAGGCCAAATTATAAACAATTATAAACAGTGATATATATATAATAAAATAGCGTTATTAACTAAAGTGTGGTCTACTTACAATTATTGATAATTGTAACTATTAAAAAATTATTAAATTAATACAATTTGAAAAAATGTTTTGGACTTGAAACGTTAATGTTAATATTAAATGTTCACTTTTTTAAAACCAATAACAATTAAATAGTATATTATTGAATTAGGAGCTAAAGTCGTACTTTTTGTGTTGAGTCTATAGTTTGGCGGCCGACCGTAGGGAGGCCGTCAATTATAGACGAAACACAAAAAGTCACTTTAGCTCCGAATTCAATACACTATTTTTTCGGCAAACGTTTAAATTTGTTTAAAAATATGAAATTAATGCATCAAATTTTTTAAAAATATGTTTTAGGTAATAAATTTTCTGAAATTAATTTTTTTTTATTTTTATTCATTAAAATGAACTGAAATGCATTCTGTTTTGAACAAATTAATAATATCATTTTATTTTACTTTACTGCCGCCGTAAAAATATGAAAATTACTTTACAGCCGCCGTAAAAATATGAAAATTACTTTACAGCCGCCGTAAAAATATGGAAGTTACTTTACAGCCGCCGGCAGAAAAAGTAAAAATGACGTCACTTTTGCAGCCGCTGGCTAAAAAGTAAGACTTTAGCTACTCCCCAGCGGCAGTAAAGTTAAACTTTACAGCCGTTAGCCGAAAAAATGTTTTATTAAAAATATTCAGTATAAAAATACTTTGTCTCATCAATAAACAGCAAAATTGTAATGAGAAGAGTGGATGATGATTCGTTATGAATTAATTAATTCTTCTTCTTTTAGTGTGAGTGTGTTCGTTAGTGTTGTTGATATTTGTGTTACTATGTGTGGGTGTCCGTTTTCTTTTGTTGTTGTTATGTGTTTGTTTCTTCAATATGTCGTCATTAATGATATTGCAGAATAGTGGTGTAATGTTATCAGTGTCTCGTTTAATGTTGTATGTATTGTGTGTGTATATGTGTAGAGCTTCTATTGTTAGACGTTTAGACCAGTTGTTTTTTGTGTCCAATATTCGAACATTATTAAAGTCAGAATAGTGGTTAAGTGTGTGGTGGTGTTCCATTAAAGCTGTTTTAGGGTAGTTGGGATCTATGGCTTTTTTTATATCGTATTTGTGATTCTCTATTCTTTTTCCCAAATATTGCTTTGTTTGACCTACATAGGTTTGGTCACAAGTGTGTTCATTGTCACCCGTTCCCAAACATGGGATTTCGTAAATGACATTCGTTCTTTTAAGTTTTTCGGTCGGATCTTTAAGTTTGTGTATGTTTGTTTCATTTTTTTGTGGCTTTTGAAGGCAAGACATATGTTGGGGGATATGTTTTTGGATATTTTGTTTATTTGGTCGGATATGCCATTTACATATACCATGCTTTTATAAATTTTTTTGTTTGTGTTGGTATTTTCATTGGATTGCGAGGATATGGTGTTGTCATTGAGTTCATGTAGCACAGTCATGATCAGTTTATTGTATATGCGTTTTGGGTAATTATTGAGCCTAAGTGTTTTTTTGATCATTATAATATTTTTGTGATGATATTCAGTTTCACTTAGAGTTAAAACTCTTTTTATGAAGTTACGAGCTGTGTTTATTTTTTGTTGGTATGGGTGATAGGTGTAGTAGTTGAGAATTCTGTTAGATGCGGTAGACTTTTTATACTTAATTTTGTTGTTGTCGCGTATGACTATCGTGTCTAGGAATGGTATTCTTTTATTTCTTTCTATTTCTACAGTGAATTGCAGTTTGGGATGAAATGAGTTCAGTTTATCCATTGTTTCTTCGACTGATGTTTCTGGAATAATTGTGAAGAATAGAATACCATTCCAAAACACGATAGTCAAAAGCATACCATTCCTAGACACGATAGTCATACGCGACAACAACAAAATTAAAACAAATTCAAATTGTATTAATTTAATAATTTTTTAATAGTGTATAAATAGTTCTGTTTTGTAATTTATAAATTATCAATAATTGTAAGTAGACCACACTTTAGTTAATAACGCTATTTTATTATATATATATCACTAACTGTTTATAATTTGGCCTTAGGCTGTCCTTTGATAACGATACCATACGTATCGAAACGTCAGGAAAACAAAATAAATAATTTAAAAATAACAACAAACATTACCATCTATGTATTTAATTCAATAAAAAAGAAAAAAACAACAAATTTTGACCGAAAAGCCGTAAAATAAATAATTAGCATAACACATACGGTCGTGAAAAAACAATATATTATAAAATCGAGCATGGCCGAAATTGTTTCACCTTTTAATTTTGAAACATCCGTGAAACTTATCCTAATTGGTTTCGCATTACCAACATTTGGTAAACAAATTTTTACACCAATTTTATAATAAGCTCCTCAAAAGCCATTTTGATATAACTAAAAAGATCGACAGAGGCAACTAGATTTTTAAAATGAAATTAATAGCTCAATTCTGTTTTTGTTAGTTCGCTCTGTTACTGCTAAAATAACATAAATGCCCAAATCGGTATTCAGATGGTACCTGTTACTGTTAAGAACTGTTAAAATCTATGTTATTTTAACAGAGAGAAAGAACGATGTGTTAAGATGAATAACATTTGTTATAAAAAATTAGTTAAAAAATAAAAAAACAGTCCAAATATTATTATTCAAAATGAGTGATGATGATATGGTGATGTTATTATTGTTCGGGAATGAAAACAGAAGGTATTTATTTTGTATTAAAAACAAAATCAATTTTTTTTGATTATAATTTAATTTTATAATTTTATAATTTAATAATTATAATTTAATTTTGTAGAGGAAATGCTAACAAATATTATGAGAAGTTTTGAAAAACCTAAGAGACACAGCAAATCCATTTTTAATTAGTGAAAATCTTTTAAAAAAATTATATAGACTTCCAAAACTAATAGCGAAGGAATTAATTGATGAATTAGAAGATTTTTTGTGGAGGTTTCGCTACCAAATTATAAGAAAGGCAAAAAAATTCGCATCAAACAAAATAAAAATTGTATAAATATACAAACCGATACGGATTATCTTAATAATACACACTTATGATTTTGTTCTACAAAGTTAAAAATTTTAACCAAAATTAAACTCACCTTGAAGCTTTTACTACTAAACATTTTCTATTTTCAAAAATTTTTTCATTGTATTATTGTTATGTATTTTATTTCATTATTTTTTATATAGTTAGCCTTTTCTTTTTTGATTATAAGTTTTTCAAATAAGTTTTTCATATGAATATCAATTTTTTGTTGGTATTTTTTATAAGAATTTTTTGTTTTGTTTTGCAAATATTATATACTACGGGGTATCCCGCGGCCTTCGCTCCACCCTTCGCTCCACCCCCAGCTTGCTCGAAGAAACGAGCTTTCATATAACTATATATCTGAGCTTTAATCATTGAAAAATATACTGCGTCCCATAATCAAGGATTATGCCATTAGCTGGACTATTGGCAAACCAATTTTAGTTTTGTTCCTGCAAATTTTTAAAACGAATTTGCTTTTTATCTCTTATTTTATTTTTATTTTCCCTATCCTATCACGAAATATTGGCCTATGTCATATTTTATATGTGATAGGATTTATAGTTTAGTTGTCCATTATTTAACAAAAAATATTAAAAAAACAAAAAAAAACAGATTTGCGTCCATTAACATCCTTAGAACGCATGTTGTTGTGGGACCTTGGTTTTAAAAGGTTTTTATGTGTTGTTGTGACACATATTGTAATGCCTACTACACATCACATTTTGTTTAAAAAAAAAAAAAAAATATCAGAAATTTCCTCAAAGGAAAAGAAAAACACTATCTGGAATTAAAGGATGATGAATGGATTAATGACTGTATGTTTTTGACTGATATAATGGAGCATCTGCAATCCCTCAACCTAGCACTAAAAGGAAAAGATAAAGTTATTACTGATATTATTCAAACGATTCTGAGTTTTATGAAAAAAATCCAACTTTTTCAACGAGATTTAACAATAAAAGTGTTCAACCACTTTCCTCGTCTGAAGAACATACTCTCTAAAATTAATGATAACAAACTGAGTGAATACGACAGTAAATTAGCAGAATTATTGAAAGACTTTCATTTGCGATTTAATGATCTGAATAATTTAAATATTTCTCTTAATTTACTTGTAAATCCATTCGAGATTGACATTATTAACGAGGGCTTATCGATTCCTTGTTATATTTTGAATGACAGTGCCTCAGGAGAAATGGAATTACTAAAGCTACAGGAAGATCACATTCTTAAAATGCATCACAAAGCCAAATGCACCACAATCTCCAAATGAGTTTTGGAAACTAGTGTCTCAATCAAAGTACCCCAATTTGAAAAAAGCTGCTGCCAGATTACTGTCCATATTCGGTACAACATATTGTTGTGAATCACTTTTTTCAACAATGAAGTTTATAAAATCAAACCACCGAATCAAACCAACTTACAAATGAGCATTTAACGGAACTATTCCATACTGCGCTAACAAGCTACGAACCAGATTTCAGAAAATTCTCATCCAAGTTACAAACAAACATGTCATTACCAGCAAGCATGTCATGTAACAAAATTTAAATATGTTTTTGTATGGATTTTTAACCCCCCCCCACCCTTAAGCCCAGGGGATCCCCCCCCCCCCCAGTAGCTACGTAATATTTAATCTTTATGTATTACGATTTAAAACATATACAACGAATTACTAATTTCTCTCGAAAAAAATAAACTAAATACATAAACACACATTAATTCTTCTCTAAATAAAAAATCTTCATAAACAACAAATGAGAAAATCTTGCAAGTTAGGATTTAAAACATATACAAAAAAATACAAATTTGTCTCTATATAATAAAAACATACATTCTCATATATACTACAATAATTAATTAAAAAACGTTTTCTCCTTTTTTATTTTCACCAACGAAAATTGTATTTAAACATTACAAAAATATCACTAGTTTTTCAATATTTAAAATACAAAATTATTTTTATTCTCTTCCATTTAATTATATCAGCTTTATTTGTATGTTTTTTCGATAATAATAGTATGTATTATTGTATTGTTTTCTAACCTATAGCCTAATGAACTTAACCTATTGCCTAATGAACATTTTATTCAATTGGTATGATTCCAATTGGTCAAATTGTTTTGATTTCATTAAAATTATTTTCAAATTATAATCACAATTGCTTTGATAAGTTTTCTTCAAAAATCAAATTTTGAGTAATTCTCTTATTTCGTTTAGTTGAACTTGGTTGATTGTATGAGAAGGGCGTTTTTTATCATCAGGGTTTTTTTATTAAGAAATTTGATTTATCAATTAAAACAATAAAGATTTATTGTTTTAATTGAAGAAAATGTTTTTATTTTTTATAATACACAATTCTTTTTTATAATAAAATCTTTGTCAGAGAATAAAGTATTGTAATCGATTCGTGAATAATGAATTTTATTCTCTCGCAAATTAAAATTCTCGCTCGTGCCTCGCTCGCTCAAATTTTAAACTTTTGCTTGAGAATAAACTACTTCATTATTCACTCATTGATTAAACTACTATTTGTAACACATGCGTACAAAATATTCAATTTTGTACTAGAATAGAATACAAGAAAAAACTACTTTTCGCCACACATGACTACAATAGTATATTAAGAAACTAGTTTCATAATCGACGATTTTATCGCACGCAATCTGTTTAGAAAACGACCCGCGCAGCGGGGAGTTTTTTAAAGGATAATTGCGATAAAACGTCTTATGAAACGAGTTTTTTATACTATTTTTTCTATTTTGCATTTTTCGTCTTGAAATTTTAAAATATATTTTTTATGTTTTAATGTTTTAAAGAAAATTTCTAAAAATTTCAATTCAAAATAGTAAGCTCTGCGTTTCATCATATTTCTATATATTTTTTTGTTGCAAAACTAGCTTTCATAAAATGTGTATTTTATTAAAATATAGTCAATTTGATATTTTGTTATTATTACTAATTATTTTAATTAATTAAAATATTTAACACTAATTTAGATTATTTTTTAATAATAAGATTAATTAATAAGAATAATTTTATTTATATAATTATTCGTTTTAACTTTCACTGACGTTTGTATGACCAATGTGACCAACCTTGAAAAACAAAACTTTGCGTATCTTAATGAAGGCCATTTCGATACGCATTTGGGTATCGAAATGACTTTATTTTAGACGCAAAATAGAAAAAATATTTTTTAAGCCTGGACCGTATCGCCGCCTGCATGTGAGATTTGTAGTTAAATCTATCCATATATCTATCTATATATAATATTTTTATAGCACTAAAATATCAAAATGATAATTTAAATAACTTACCATATAGTAAAAACAACTTAAACACATTGCATCATTGGAATTGCAAGAAAAAACAATTCATTTAAGTCTTCAAAGTTTAATATTTTGACAGCTTAGTCGGATTTCTATGTGTTGTTTTAGTTGGATTCTTATGTTCATATTTTCGAACTCGAATAATTTACAAATATTACAACAAAGATGGCGCACTTTAATTATTTAAAAAGCTTAAATTTGTTTATACCTTTGTTAAATAAATGATTAAATGAACAATTAAATAAATATTTATGAATTTTACGCACTTGTTACAAAAAATAGTGTGTATTACTAGTGCGAATGCGTTTTCCAAACGCGAGTTATTTGCCGCACTCCCTGCGGTCGTGCGGCAAACTAACTCTTGTTTGGAAAACGCATTCGCACTAGTAATACAATCTACTATTGTATGCATTTCAAGAGAAACTATCTCCCATCTTCAGCAATGCAAAACAAAGTTGTATTTTAAATATTGAAAAACTAGTGATATTTTTGTAATGTTTAAACACAATTTTCGTTGGTGAAAATAAAAAAGGAGAAAACGTTTTTTAATTAATTATTGTAGTAATTATAATTTTCACGAAAAGTTCAAAAATTATTTTTTTAATTATTTATACTCATATATAATTAGAACTTATATAATTAATCAACATTTAGGCAAACTCGTTGCTATGAATTATACTCATATATGTTCAATGTTCATTTATATAATGATAACAAATAAAATCCAATTATATGTAATCAACATGTAGGCAAACTCGTTACTATGTTTTAAGTAATGGAGAATTCTATTATAAAAACTATAAATTAAAACTATAAATTCTATAAAAAAAAGTAGCCTATGACATTCCTGACATTCCTTTCTTTATGTATGTCAAGTTTCATCTAAATCAATTCGGCCATTTCGGAGCTTATCCCGAACAGACAGACAGACAGACACACATCGAATTTTATTTATATAGATAAAATATTATATATCCTTAAAGATGGTTTATTAAAAAACCGAAACAATTGTGGGATAAACAATTTTATTAATATTGTTTTATTTATTGGCTTTATCCAAAAAATTTATTTTAAGGATGTATAGATAGTCAAATCGCGTAGTACATCTAATAAAATTTCAAACAAATTATTATGTAAAAATTTCAATACAGGAATGCTTTTTATCAATTACAACAATTTTCTATGATAGAATATTTCCAAAATATTATATAATTTTATAGTACTAAAACATATGTGTCTCTAATTTGACTAGTGGTAGTCTATATTTGACTATATGGAAAAGTAGATCTGGCAACGTCGCAGTCAGTCAAATACATTTATTATTTTAATTTAAAATTATTTTGTTTTATTGTTGCGTGTTCTGTAGGAATAAATAAATATATTTATTATTTTGTTTTAAAATCTGATTGTCATGATATCTTATTATGAACAAGAACGATGAAAAAAGGCTTCTCTTTGACCGACACACACAACGTTGCCAGATTTTCTTACTGCAAATGGCGGTTAACTTTCCTTTGAACGCAGCAGATTTTATAAATTTTTAAATTGAATATTTACGTCTGATTGCCGGTGACACCGCTATTTTTTAGGCTTAAAAAATCATAAATTGCACAGAGAAACTGAACGTAAGTTTTTTTCGGATTTCTTTGCAAGAACATTCTGAATTTTTAATTTTACTAATAAATTTTGATACTTCCGCCGAATATAACATAGAGTGAATGATAATTTTTTGATTCCAATCGATGCAGGAACGTTTATTCTGTAATATATTTTAAAATCCGACGTAAATCTTTGATTTCATAAATGTTATATACACCCTTAATATAAATTATTATTTTTTTTTTCTTTAAAAAGATTGATATTTAAACTCTTATTACATTAACCAAATAAATTAAAAAATTTCTAAATAAGAAAACGTTATGATTCAAACAACTTAAGAATTATTTTTTTTAAAAGTTAACCTCATATAAACTGTTTTATTAGGCCGTGTGTCAATACAGCTAAATCTAAAACTAATTTTTCTTACCATATGGTAAAAAAAAAATTAACTTATGTTAAATTTATTACCAAATTTTGCTGTGTCAATTGGCTAAATCTAAATGGTGACATATCGAAATAATTGTCTTTGATTTTAACAAAAAAAATTGATAATTTTTTGAGAAATCAAGCATTAATCCCTTTTTGTTACGGTTCCATCACAAATAAAATTTATTAATTTAATAAAAAAAACCTTTTAATTGAATGTAAGTTCAATTCAAAACAATAAACAAAAAAATTCATTTTTGTTTGAGAGGGGGAAAAAATAGAAAGATCAAAAAAGATCTGATTAGATCTCTTTTGATCAAATTAGATCTAATGAGATCTTTGTTTTGAGTCAAAAAAATGAGAGTTTGATCTTTTCAGATCTAAAGAGATCTCTTTAGATCAAAGTAGATCTTCAAAGATCAACGTAAAAATTTGAGTTTGATCTTTGATGATCTACCAAGATTTAAAGAGATCTCTTCAGATCTACAAAGGTCAAATACTAGTTTTTATCTTTGATCTTTGAAGATCTACCACGATTTACAGAGATCTCTTCAGATCTGCAAAAATAGGAAAATAGTAAAAACAGTTTACAAAAATATTGTTCAGATCTAAAGAGATCTCTGCCAATTTTCTAACAACTTAACAGCTTATATTTATTTGCATATATTTATATTTCTATTTACATATTTGCATTTATTTGTTTGAATATAAGTTTCGATTATATATCTTTGCATATATGAGTTATTTTCATAACAAGTTAGCATAATTGAGCTATTTTCCACTTTTTTGTGCCTCTTTTGTTTTTTCTGAAGTCGGTTCTATTTTTTTTAAAAGTTTATTTTTAATAAATGGGATCTTGTTAGATCAAATAAGATCTTGATAGATCGAAGCAGATCTAAATGTATCAAAGAAGATCTGCGTAGATCCAAGAAGATCTGCATTTTGAAACATATCTATACAGATCTGTTTTGATCTAAGGAGATCTGCGCAGATCGTTGTAGATATGTTCCAAAATGCAGATCTACGCAGATGTGCTAGCGCAGATCTGATAAGATCTCTGTATTTTTTCCCGGGACAACCGATTATCATAACTAACCGTGACTGCTATGTCAAATTGTTTTTTTTGTTTGTTTATTTTCCTTTATTTCTCTCAGAGAGAAACAGGTTTGTCTTCCCATAGACGTGCGTAAATTTTTCATTTGATTCAAAATGGTACAATTATTGTGAGTTTCTTTTAAATCTGGATTTGGATTTCATTCTAACCAAACATATAATTTTTGATCTTTTATCTATTAAAAATAAATTAGCCTATAATGAAAATTTGATCGCCAGCAAGTTTTCATAACATACTTTGAAAATATTTACATAATTTAAATATTTGTTCGTGGTGTTAGAAAATATTGCTTGGGCATTATAAATTCACTATTATAAAATCACTGTAAATAACACAATAAATGTAAAATACTATCGTAATTATTTTCATTCATTTTATAAAAATTAGCACAACTAAACAGAATACAATTTACTTTTAGTTTCGTTTTAAATTATTTAATTGTTTTTAATTTATAATTCAATAAAATAGTTTGTTGTTGTTCATAAACAGAAATGCAAATGGCGTAAAGAGAAATTGAATATGACATATGATTGATCACGATTTGTTATGTCTCTCTTCATAGAATTTTAAAGTTATGTTCTCTCTATATTTATATATACTCTAAGACTTGTCAAAATTTATACTAGGGCTGTATTTTAAACCAAAACTTATTTGAAACTTATTTGTGGAGACTTAGGGCGATGATACATGTAAAAGAAATATCTTTCAGCAATAAAAAATTTCGCATTTAATTGGTTGAGGGGCGGACAAATTATTTTAATTGTAATTGAATAATCAAATTAAGTTAATTGTAATTGATTATTGGTAAAACTTACTTTTAAAATCAATTTTTCAGTTAATCAGTTTTAACTGTCAAGCAAAAATTATCTTTTTAGGTTATGTTTTTATATCTTACAGATATTTTTTCTGTCTCTCAGTCAAAAATATTTTTTTGAAATTTAAAAAATGCTACCGTACCTCAACCAATTAAATGCGAAATTTTTTATGTCTGAAAGATATTTCTTTTACATGTATCATCGCCCTTACTTATTTGAAGTAACCTAAAGAGGTGATTTATTTTCTATCTCTTTCTTACATAAAAAGCTAATTTGATTTCTAATGTCAAATATTTTCTCGTTGATTTATGTAATGTTTATATTTTATAAACGATAAAACGATTTTATAAAACTTAAATAATATAAATTATTTGGAAATAAATAGTATTAAAAATATAAATGAGTGCAAGAAATGTTTGCAACAGTCGCTGTAAGTACATTTCTATATAAAAATATAACTATAATAAACAAAATAATAATGTATATATGGATATAATTATATTTGTTTGTGTTTATAAACATCAAGGAGTGAAGAGGAGATTCATGCGTTAATTGAAGCTCGAGGCGCCCATAACGATGATTTTAAGAAAAAATCTAGTCAATACAATATAATTTGGAAGTAAGTCACAATATTTTGTATCTTAATGTTTCTAGATTTTACTATATTTTAGGATGATACAGTTATCTCGAGCAGAATTGTTGTTTGACATCACAAGAATGTTCCAAAAAATGGAATAATTTAGTCGATAAATATAAGCAGTTAAAGGATCCGAAAACGGATACTTCGTCCACGGTTATAAATGCTGCTATTTGGATATTATTTGAAAAAATAAATGATATTATGGGAAATAAACATAATATCCAAAAACAATTATTAGCAGCATTAATTTTAGTATCGATGACGATGATATGGTGGTGAACGATCCTGTTGCGTATGGACTAGATATGGTGCAGTACGATCCTGTTGCCGATGGACTAGATATGGTGGAGTACGATCCTGTTGCCGATGAACTAGAGGTATCGGCAACCATTACAGAAAGACCATTATCAACGAGTAGTAGTGCTACAACAAGTACGACAACACAACAATCAACACTACAAAGAAAAAACCAAGGACTGGTAGACCACTTTAAGGAAAGAGATGCCAAAATATTGAAATCTATTAACAAAACTAACAAAATAATTAGAAAAGTTGTACAAACATATTTTACGGAGGTGGATATATCGTCATCAGAGAGCGACTAATTATATTTTATTTTAGTTAATTTGTGATATTATTTTAAAAGAATGAATTTGAGATGAATGTGAACTATTATTTTAATTTATGCAAAATAGTTAAAGGTTCATTATCATTTTCTTATTCAAACGTGGATTAAAACATAATTTTGATTTAACAAATACAAAAGATTGCTATTTAAAAGTTATTTTTTATATTTATTAAATATTGTAAAAAAAATTAGCGTCCATCGCCAAAATGAAACTTTGCTGCATGCATTTTTACAGCTCTTGCAATTAATAAGTATGATGATCACAATACGGGTGGGTTGTGCTCAGTGAAATTTGTTGACACTTCCTCTCCGAAATTCTTCGTCGTCATTAATCAAATCTCCCACATTTTTACAAATGTTGTGTAAAACGCAGCAAATCGCTATAACTTTTACACAGTTTTTTACTTTTAACTCTAGTGCTCTTAAAAATATACACCTCTATCTGGTTTTCATTTGACCAAACGCCTGTTCTACAGCTATACGTTTAATATGTAAATAGTTGAATTTCTTTTGGCGCTGACCAAGAGATCCACGATACTAGCAATTGGTTCTAGAAATAATTTATATCCACTATCACCTAACAAAAAATAGCCATCTGCAGGATATGCTTTCCTCAAATAAATGTCGCTGTTCCGCAGTACCCGTTGGTCATGCACTGATCCAGGCCAGCCAACATAAATATCTAAAAATTAGTTTTAAATTTAAAATGGATAAAAAAGGGATTACTAAGTGCGCCGGGAAATTGAAAGTGTTTGGAAAAATAGTAGATGTGTATCAAAGAAAAAGAAAGTTCATGAGTTGACGAGAAATGAGGATGATCATGAAACAGACATGACGACGGATATTATAAGAGATATTGAAGCAGAAGAATTACAATTTAATATCAGTGAAAGGGAATTTGTGTCCAAAATTACGGCTGATGGCAGCAATAAACCACATGAAACAAGTTTGTGTTCCGATGTTGCTTTTTGGTGCGTAGAATTTAGAATATCAGAAGCAGCTGGGAATGGCTTGCTGAAAATTCTTAAAAAATATCATCCCAATCTACCGCAGAATATTAAAACTTTAAAAAAAACATCAAGCGAAGACCCTAAATCCAAAAATATTTTGGCTATTGGTAATCGACAATATTTGCATCTTGGGTTAAGAATAAAAGTGGAACAGTTTCTTGACATAAATAATATAAAAGAAACAGTGCTTAAAGTTGATGTTAGAATTGATGGTGTTCCATTAACCAAAAGCTCAAATAGCCAGTTGTGGCCTATCCTCGGAAATATAATTCCTTACAAGGAAGTATTTTTATAATAGGTGTTTTCCACAACTACAAAAAACCAACATGTGCCAATAGTTTTATCCAACCATTCATCGATGAAATGAAAGATCTTACCGAGAACCCCATAATATATAAAGGCAAGAATGTGCGCGTTAAAATCAGATCGTTCATTTGCGATGCACCTGCGAAATCATTCATTTTAGGTAAGTGAAATAGAATAAAATTGTTTTTACACAGAAAGCATTATCAAAATATATTTTTTTAAGGCGTGAAATCACATTCTGGGTACAATTGCTGCACAAAGTGTATCATCAGAGGTATATATTTCCAACATAAAGTATGTTTCCCGGGCACTGAGAATAGTCTCAGAACTGACCAGGATTTTAAAGAAAAACGGCATAGTGATCATCATAATCGTGTTGACGTTGCATTAGAAACCTTGAACATCGGTTGCGTAACAAATTTTCCCATAGATTATATGCATTGCGTATTATTGGGCGTAACAAAGCAAATTCTTCAGTGCCTGGTCAAGAAAAAGAAGCAGAAATTTTCTTTGAAAAAAGAAGCGATTGAAGCTATTAATAATAATTTGCGCTGAATTCGAATGTGTCTGCCATCCGATTTTCAAAGAAAGCAAAGAACTTTGCAAGAAATGGATCATTGGAAAGCCACAGAATTTAAAATGTTTTTATGCTACACTGGTATGTAAATACATATTATTTTTATCTCCAATCCGAAATGCATAAAACTTTCAATCATTTCTTAGGTGTATTGGTGTTGAAAGATAATTTGAATGAAATGTACTATGCTCACTTTTTGTTATTGGTATGTGCTGTTCGTATTCTAAGCCATCCAGAAGACTGTCACATCAATAATAACTGTGCCTCCGCGCTCATCACGGAATTTGTGCAGCAATTTTCTGAGTTATATGGAACTGAAAATATGTCTTACAACGTACACAGTTTGTTGCATTTAGCTGATGATGTGAAGAAATTCGGGCACTTGGACGGATACAGTGCGTTTGAGTTTGAAAATTTCATGCAAACGATGAAGAAGATGGTTAGAAAGCCATTTTTTCCAATTCAACAAGAAGAAGATGGTTAGAAAGCCATTTTTTCCAATTCAACAAATCCTGAATAGACTTAAGGAAAAAGATTGCTTTCAAGAGGCAAAAGCTGAACGAATGTACAACGAACTTTTTAATATATCTTCAATGTACCCAAACAACTACTGCATTGTTAATAATGAAGTGTTTAAAATCGTGCAATTATATAACGATATTGTAAAAGGACAATTAGTATTACATTTAAACAACTTTTTTGAGTATCCTGTGCCGTCATCTAAATTTTCAATATTTTCATGCAATGAAAAGATTCTTTCTGAACATTTAAAAAGATTCAAAATTATTGAAATAAAAACAAAGTGGTTAAATTAAAACTAAAAGAAATTTGTGTTTATATACCATTACAACATGTATAACACCCGCATTATTTATTTCAGATAATGGCCACCGGTAGTGAGGAGGAAACGCAAATTCGTAATATAAATCTTTTATAACAGTGCGACATTTAAGTAAAACCACCCGAGCAGAAATTTGTCAGGGCTCAAGTAAGGCCCTGATCAGGTTTGCCCTAACCCGGATCAGGCATTTGTAGGGTTGCCTGATTGGGCCCTGATCATGAGTGTAACGCTTTTGCCCTATCAGGTGCTGATTGGGATTACCGGATCAGACCCTGATTGGCATAATCGGATCAGGCCCTGATTGGGATAATCGGATCAGGCCCTGATTCGGATACCCGGACCAGACCCTGATATATATTTATATATTATATACATAAATTAATCAAATTAAAATAAAAAAATTACAATAGAAAAAATTAAAACATACAATACCATCTTAATCACTATTATTATAGTCTTTCAGCCGAGAAGCGAAAACTAAAATATACATGAAACGATTTTAACTATATATTTCTAAAATGGATAATACTCTAGTGAATTTTAACCAATTGAAATTTCAGCTAGGGGTCAATACAAAAAGCCTGATCAGGGCCGGATATATTCAAATAAGGTTAACCCTAAAAGGGCATTCTAAATCCGGCCCGGACACATTAGATTGCGCTAAGAGGAATTGCCCTTGTAGGACTGACCAGGCCCTGATCACGCCCTGACTGTATTCAGGTTTTCCTTAACTAATTTCTGCTCGGGCAATTTCTTTTTAATTCCAGAATATTCCGATCTACTTGTGTTCGGCGACGACAAAAATGAGAATTATATGAAGCTTATAACAGTAAACAAAAACAACAAACCATTTACTAGCACACAAAAAACAATAGCCGAAAAAGTTTTATTATCAAAACAATAAAAGCAAAGAATGTCTTAAAGCACTAGAAACGAATGAAAGAAGTGCTACGTCAGGCGACCAAATTATCTCATATGCGTCAACAGACTCAGAAAATTCTAACAATCAATCACCAATTAAGCCAGCAGTTTCTAGTCATGAGCTGTTGCTTCAAAATAACAATTTGCTGAAAGCTGCATTAAGAGAATTAAAATATTTACGTAGAGAACAAAAGTGCATGCGTAAAGATATTGATAAGTTAACGAATGTGAACAGCAATAACGTGAAAAAAAACTCATCGTTTTCACTGAACATTCCGCGAGGTACACCGGAGTCGTTTTTAGAATTGGAGGAAGAAGCTAAGACTGAAAACGGCGAAAGTGCTTTGGTATGGAATTGTCGGAATCGTTTCTGTCTTTGAGGTCAAAATATTTTTTATTTTAAATAATTTTTTTTAAATTATTCAGAGAGGGATATTGAATGGAATCCAAGACTTGTCTTTGGAAAAGTACGTGCGGTCGAGCTTGAAAGCTATTTTATCTGACGAAGCAGCTGTAGCTGGTTTCGTGGTTTGGGGACAACAACAACAAAGCTGTCCATTCATTTCAAATCATCAATATAATTAAAGGTAAACCATTTAAAATTTAACATGGGGTTTCCGATGTTGTTGTTGTTGTAGCGACGTGTTTGGTGATAATCTTCCGACTCCATGTCCAGGTTCAGGAACTCTGCTACTGCCCTTGGGCGGTACCACAAATCTTCCTTCGTCAAGTTTGTAATATTTGCAGGACAATTAAATAGGTGGTCTACATCGTGTGGCGTGTCCTTACATGCGGGACACTTGTCAATAATTTCAGGTTCAACTCTGCTCATGTAGTTGTTTAGAATGCGTGACCAACCGGATCTTAGTTGAGCTAGGATGGATCTGGTGCTAGGGGCAGTTCGACCTCTTCGGCAGCTACTTTTGGTGGTTTTCCATTCAAAACACGATTTGGAATATAGTTCTTTATTGTATTTTCAACCGTTTTGGTTTGGAGTGTGTTTAAGCCAGTTCTATATGTACATTCGTCTATGTTACCAGTAATCTGGCTATCTCTGACATCTTGCAGAAAGCATCTTGCTGTCTTCCTTATGTCTCTAGGTGGTTCGATCGTAGTTAAGGTGTGATTGCAAGGATGTTGCTCTTTGTGACAGGCCAATAGATATTGTTTGGTTAGCTTTTCATTATGTTCACGGACCGGCAATATGTTACTTTCCTCGTGCAAGTGATCTAGGTGAGCCATCAGGTGACATCCGGTTGCGGTTCGCAAGGCAGCATTTTCTGTTGTTTGTAACTTATTCCAGTGAGTGTTGGCAACTTGGGGAGTCCATATGGGTGCAGCATAATTTAAAATAGGTCTTCCTATTGCTTTGTATGTTGTTATGATCGTGTTTTTATCTTTGCCCCATGAACTTCCCGCTAGTGCTTTTAATGCGTTATTCCTGTTTTTCAATCTTGAGTTTATTTCTTGTGCATGAGCGTTGAATTTAAGCAGTGGGTCGAATGTTACACCCAACAGTCTCGGATTTTTTACTGTGGGAATAAGTATGTTGTCTATGCAGATGCTTAGTGTTGAATTTACCTCCTTCGTCCACGTGGTAAAAAGTGTAGATGTAGGCTTTTCAGTGGAAAGTTTTAGTTTTCTGCTTTTAAACCAATCATTCAGAATATTAAGGTAGGTATTCAGGATATTTGTGAGTTGTTGCAGGGTATTACCTGTTGCAAGCACTGTGCAGTCGTCTGCATATGACGTGATGGTTATTCCTTCTGGTGGAGTAGGCAAACTGCTTAGGTAGAGATTGAATAATGACGGTGAGAGAACTCCGCCTTGAGGAACTCCTTGTCTTAGCACTCTCTTTTTTGACTTGCAGTTACGAAACTCAACATATGTTTGGCGACCTCTGAGGTAATAGGGGTTTCCGATCATTAAGTCTACTACATTTTTCAATTCAGAATGTGCAACGGATAAATTTCCCAATTCGCGGGCTACTGATGTCCTTACTGTAGTCAAAAAATGGTTCCAGTATGCCAAAGACTGCGATAATAAAAATAACTTTTAGTTCTCTTAATCTAAAATAAACCTATCCATCAAAATTATTCGAAAACGAATTAATTATAGTAAAAATACAAGACTCTAAACTAATAGACACATTAATAATCGTGGCACTTACGAAAGAACAAGTTGATAACATGGTAGTACGAATAATGAGAGAAGATTACAACGGTAATCCTTTAATTCTAGATTCAGTATTAGATTAACTAAAAATACTTGAACTATCGGTTACTGAAACAGAAAGTCAAGCCTTGTTGTTATCACTAATAAAGTCGAAAGTCATACGAAGAGCTCGCGAGGACAGGTGACAGAAAACGCATCATCAGTTAAAGAAATAGTAGATAGCTTAAAATTAAAGGACTGCCCGAGTAGAACATTAACTACGGTTTAAGTACTCAACATTCTCAAATCAATCTATTTTTTTATTTTAATTCTTCTTTGGATCTAAATAAGAACTTGTTATTCTCGATTAACTTATTGACGCCTAAAAATTCTATAAAAATACTAATTATATACAGTATAATACTATATAATACTATAATACTATACAGCGGAGAGCTGTTAAATTGATCGGCAACTCGACTCTTACTAATGAGCTTGATTCCTTGCAACATAGAAGAGACGTCGCGGATTTGACGGTATTTTACAAGTATATTATGGACGAATGGGCATCTGCGGAGATCAAATCAATTTTACCTGAACCAGAGAATCAATAGCAGCCCATCCTTTACGGTTCAAATGACAAGGTGTAGGTAGAACTGTCGCTTTTCAACGCGATTTTTTTAACAGAGTTTCTCATCTCTGGAATGCCTTACCGGCGTGGGTCTTTCCTGATAATTTTAATCCTCAAAACTTTAAGATCAACGTTAATAAATTCCTCAAAGAAAATTGAATAATACTTTCAAGTACTAGTTCCCTAGGATCATGGTATCTTCGGATATTCAGAGACGTTGATCTATATTGGTTAACACTAAACATTGTAGTGATCTTCAGATCACTACAATGTCTCAAGCCTTCTCATTCATACAACCAAAGTTCAATATTTAATCAATATTCAAAAATCCAGTTAAAGAACCTTAATATTATTTCAAGCAATATTCATATTTTCCGTTAGGCAAAACAAATTCCATTTGAAACAAAATAGCTTCAATAACTTCACTTCTCAAAACAATTACGAATCTTTGAAAATTTTGTCTTCAAGCAAAAGCATTAGACAAAATTTTCATCAACAATAAAATCCAGAAAAATATTATTAGTAACATTGTAATAATTCATATTACTTTAGGATGCAATCCAATCTTTTAATAATAACTTTTCCACAGAAAAAGATTCGTTCTCATAATTCTGCAAACACAAAATATTTCCAAGCAATATCATAGCATGATGCATACGAATAATAGTAGATTCTTGTATGAGCTAGAATGAAGGCAATTCTTCACGAGGATGAAGTTTCCCGGAACGAGCGTAGCGAGTGGAGGGAATCATCCGAGTGAAGAATTGCCTTCATCCTAAGCGAATACAAGATACTATTTTATCCAGGACTACAAATATTTCAAATAATTTCATTCAAGTTTGCCTGTAAAAGTTTATATCGCCATATTGAATGAAATAAAAAACAAAACAAAACATGTTTGTTTATTTTAGATTTTATATATGTATTGTTCTTGTTTTAACTGGTTTATATTACTATACCAACAAATCAAGTTTTTAATTTGTTAGGGGAATTTTTAATAAATTAAGTGTAATGAAATAAATAAAGAAGAATGTTATATATAAAAAGGAATGAATACAATTACAATGAAAGATATACACATGGAAAGTATATATTCTCTTTAGTAGTCGTGGATAAATATATTTCCAATATGCAACGGAAATAAATAAATAATAAAAAACAACTTTATATTCGATATGAAGAAAATCAAAGAAAAGAAGTTCAAATCAAAATCTCAATGAATGCAATCTTTTGTTATGCGTTTAGTTTTTTGCAACAAAGATTATGCATAAATAGATGGAAAATCCCAAAGAGTTAGTTAGTCGGGTCGCGATTTTAATAAAATTAATTAGCCCTCGAAAAAAGGGAGGAATAACGGAAAACGAGTGAATTAATAAGTGTGATTTCTTTTTGTGAATTAATATTAAGTGTTGAAAAATTAAGTTCTGTTTTTTAAGAAAAAAAATAATAAATAAAAAAATTATATTTGAATTAAATAGTTTCTCACATTCGAGTCTATAAAAAAAATAATAAATAAAAAAATTATACTGAAATTAAATAGTTGTTCACATTAAAGTTAATTAAAGAAAAAAATAATGGAAGCAAATAAATATGCAAATTTATTTATATTAAGGTGTTTTTGTTGAAAACGTGAAGAACTGAGAACAAGGAAAAATTCACAAAACTAAGAAGAACAGCTCACAAGTAAGTGCATTTAAACTATATAAAGGAAATCTCTATAAGAGAGGAAGCTACAACATGTCTAACATTGAATAAAAAAAAAAATAAACATCTAACTAGAATCTTAAAAAACTTTTTTAAGGCTATTGATTCTTAAAATACTACTTTACACCTAAATAATCGTGCATGCAATAATTTTTCAACACCTTCCTAAGTGCTTATCATATTCTAAAAACTTGATAAATACTAACAATTCTATCCAAGTAAAACATTAACCCTTATTTGAATCATAAAATAAAATAAAATACAATAAAGAATAGAAATACATTGATATAGTTTGTTATTATCTGTCAAAATAAATAAACAAACTATAGAGATCGTTTTTCGTCTGTTAATTTGTTGCAAACTTGTTAAATATTTATAATTTATTAGTATTAATATTTACTAATATTTATTTGTTAAATAATCAATATTAAATTAAAATTGTAAGTATCATATGTACATAATTTGATTTGTATATTAATATTAATTAATTTGTGCATTGTAGTGAAAAATGGCTGCTGAAAAATTAATACGGTTGAACATTTTAATGGGAGGTTGTAGCTTAAATGAGTCCCCTTTAAGCGATTACAACGATTCAGATGATGAAAGAATTTTGGGATTAATCAGTTCAGGTGAACGTCAGTCTAAGCAACGGGCAAAACACTTCATTGAAGATGTGGTACGAAAATATTCTAGTGAAGAGGTAAGTGTTCACATTTAAAAAATAAATTGCAGCATGAGTACAGTTGTTATTATTTTCTAAATTAAGTATATTTACATAATTTATTAGTAGTTTCTTATGCAAAAACAAAATATCTTTGGTAACATCTAAGGTAGTTGCAGAACCAGCACTTTATTATGCCAGACAAATTGGAGTTCAAATATCAGATAGTGGTGTAATATGTTACTGATTTTATCTTTATTTGTTCTCAATTTCTAGTTTTTGCGTAATTTCCGCTTAAAAAGAGAAGTTGCTTATCAAATGATAACCAAATTCGAAAATACCATACATTACAAAAAAGGAATAGCTGGTCGAAAGAGTGTGACAGCCGAATCACAGTTTTTAAGTTTCCTTTGGTTCGCTGGTAACAAAGAAACCTATAGAGAGGTTTCCAATTTATTTAACATAACACCGTCAGCTCTTTGTAAAAATATAATGCGTGTAATGGAATCTTTTCTTAAGGAATTATCCCCAGAAAAAATTAAAAATGCTGAAGAGTTTGAAAAAGTAATCTTAATTCAATGATATATTTTTGACGATATTTATTATTTACATATATTTAGCTCGCTGGTTTTCTAGACGTTGTGGGCAGTATAGATGGTTGCTATATATATATATATATATATATATATATATATATATATATATATATATATATATATATATATATATATATATATATATATATATATATATATATATATATATATATATATATATATCAGAATGCCGGCACACAAATTTATATCAACCTACGTAAATAGACATGGGTTGATTTCATTGACTTTTTAGGGTGTTTGTGATGCCAAAAAGAAGTTTTTGGACGATTCGGTTAGCTACTCTAGCAAAATACATGACTCAAGAGTTTTCAAATTATCGCCTATTTCCAAGAGACTGCCAAATATATGTGGAAAAAATACCAGATTTTAGGTGACGCCGCATATCCTCTAATGGAATATTTACTAACTCCTTATAATGCTTATGGATATCTCAATGCTCAAAAAATTAAATTTAATAAAATCCATTTCCAAACTAGGGTGAAGATATAAAACACCTTTGGACTATTAAAACAAAGGTTTAGGCAATTAATAAGGTTAGACTTCTTTACCGTCAAAAAAATGGCTAATTTTATTCTGGCGTGCTGTGTTCTGCATAACCTTTGTACTGATAATGATGATTTGTGGACCAAAGATGACTTGGAAAGAAGCCCAGTAGAAAGATTCAGTGGAGCTGGCCAAGATCAACATGAAAGCGATATGTCAGAAACATTGCTGCGGCACTACGGAGATCTTAAGAGAACTAATTTAACAGAACATTTATAATATTTTAATTAAAAAAACATTTTAAAATAATCAAAAATTATAAATTTATTTTAGTTTTTAATTAAAAAAATTTTAAAATTTCCAAAAAATTTATTTTTCTATTTTATTTCTTTCCAGGAACTCAACAACATTGGAATATGATAATTTATCAGCACAACTATTAGAAAATGTATTAATTAATTAACATTTCTATCAATAAATATGTTATTTCTTACACTTATTATTTTAATTTTTTTCCGACAAAACTTGCCTCAGCATTTCTGTTCTAGCATCGTATGCATCAGTTCTTGCTTGATATGCTGCTAGCATTTGCTTCTTAATTTTGTTGCTTTCTTTGAACTCTTCCATAATTTTATCGAATGAATATTAAATCAAACAATATTAAATTTCATAATGAATATTAAATCAAACTGATAGAAACAAGAAACCGCAACATATCTTCAGTTGATTTCATCACTGATCCTTTTCAAAAAAAAAAAAAGATCAGTGGTTACATCAACTTTTTATGAGAGGGGAGGGATATAGTGATACAGATTTATGCGATGACAAATAGTTGCGAGAAGCTATATCTTGCAGTTGTTTTCTCATAGCATAAATTCATAAATTCGGGAAACCTATGTTCACCTTTTATTTCAAAATATGAGTTAATTTGTATTCTGAAATATAAAACTCATGGTAAATGCACTTTAATTAATACAATAAAAATAACAATTATTGCATTTGATTAAAGAGCAATTCGGCAAAATTCAGTTATAATGAAAATAATTGTTTTAAACCGAAGCCATGTAAATGAATACAAGTTTCCTGTTTTTATGTCGCGTATGGAAATTAACCAATGAAAACAAAGTCTGTATTAGCTCGAATTCCAAACTAACCGAAAATTTAGATAAAATAGAAAGTTTACCGCTACAGAATTTGAATTTAAAACAAAAACACGAAACAGTAAATAATGACGAAATAGTTAAAATACTAAACGACTCATACGAAGTAAAACCAAATTCAACCCCTTTTGTACGCAATCTTACAGAAAATGCTCAATTACCCAAATCAGGTATCCAAAGTTTCCAGAAAACTCTGACTAGCCCAATTAAAATTCAAGAGCCCGATCCAACCCTTTTTGTAAACAATCTCACAGAAAACGTTCAATTATCAGTTAGACAAAGCATCCTAAATTCTCCGACTAACCAAACTGGGTCAAATACGCCCGACAATAATCCAGTCAAATCACAAATTATATCAGAAATTATTTCAATGCCAATTTCGTATTCCAAAGATCTAAAACAAAACATCTCCCGTGATTCGAAACATATTTCTATAAATATTTCGAAAACAACGCAAATTTCATCAAAATCAACTAAATTTAAAACTAAAAGTTATACGTTCTATAAGCTGCAAACGATTACATTGAAATGCCATAGCAATTTTATTCGTCACAAAAACAGAATCCAGATATCAGAAAACAAAACCAGTTCTAAGAAAAATCAATATTTGCCTTCAACGACCGCATTGAAATGCCATAGTAATTTTATTTGTCACAAAAACAGAATCCAGAAATCAGAAAACCCAACCAGTTCTAAGAAAAATCAATATTTGCCTTCAACTATGGTCGTGGAAAAGAAATCAAACAAAAAACCAAATATCAAATTACACAGCCGCCAAAGTATATCTAAAACGATTAACACAAATATAAAATTACAAAAAAACAAAACCGATCAACACTCGGTTAAGTTTCAACCAAGCAATCCCTATCACTCTGACATCAAAAATATTAAAACGATGAACCGATCTGTTACGATAAATTACAATGACCCTATTAACAAAATAATTGTAAACAACCGTGACCATAAAAATTTTCAAAACAAGAAATGTTTTCGTACAACGCCACCCAGACGTATTGAAAATCGGATACACTGTCCATTACAACTTTCCAAACTGTGGAGATCAATTTTACTATATCTTAGCCTTTTACGGATTCATGTAAAGAAAAGTGCTACCTTACAACTTACACTACCGATAATAATCAATAAAATACAACCTCATTCTTATTCGTCTAATTCAGTTGAATTACTTGAAAACTTGTTCCAAAAATTTCCAATACACCGTGTTATCTAACCAGTAGTATTTATAAGAGAGTCTACACCCCACTCCAGAACGAATTCAGGTTCTGAATTGGTGGATTGAAGGAAATGTATGCCTTGGTAGTGAGATTTAAATATCAACGAACAGTCGAGGATACGTTTCCTTCGGTCGCCACACTGTTCTATTTTTTTTTCTCCCTTATAAACTGACTACTTGGTAATCCTTAAATTCAACATCCGTAAATACACATAACAACAACTTAGTACAACGACAATACATTACCTGGTTCATTATCAATACAATTAATAACATTATACGGAACCTATTAATCGCGTTATTTCAACAACACGTCGTGTTGATTGATTATCAATTTCTTTTATATTATCTCGGTCAAAAAAACAATCAATATCACAATTCGTATTGCTTAAATTCATAAACAAATTCTTCTACTATAACTTGTAATAAACAAACAAAAGTAAAACTCATATAGTTGTAATTGCATTTTTTATTTTTATTGATACTATCAGATACAATCAGATATTGAAAATGTTTTGAACTGTGATGGTGGTGGTTATCATCTGTTTATTTAACATGCTACGATTTATCGTATTTTATAGTTTACTGTCATTTCATTTTCTTTACATAATTTTGCTAACTGAAACAAAACAAACACCAATTATATGTGGTTGATCTTTCCTTTTTATGATTAAATGACGCTCCCAAACTGGTTGTTGTATTAAAAAGCGATGAAATTCCTTTGTTTTGGAGAATGAGACGGCTACAGTGGGAGGTATACGGAATTTTGAATAATCATCTCCTTCACACCTTTTGTTTAAATTATATTTATAGATTGATTTTTGATAATGCTAGTTAGTTAGCGTTGAATTTTATTTGAAAATTTAAGTTCGATTATGATTTTATCATATGATAGAATCAAAAGTACGATTTGATGATAAAATCATTTTTAGTTCAATTTCAATCATAAATTTAAAATTGTAAATTAAATTCTTGTGGAGTCGCAAATTAATTATTAAAATTTAATTTAAATTGATTAATGGAGTTAACATTAAAAACTTGTGTTCATTATTATGCAATTATGCAAGGTATTTGCTTTTCGAGTAAATTTTGTTTTTACTATTATTTAAAACTAAGTTTTATGTAAAAGATCTGCATTGAATATTTAATTAGAAAAAAATTATTATCTGCTACCAGTTGATATAAAATAAAGATCAGTTAGCTTGTTTTGTTTTGAGTTCTATAAATGAATATAATAAATGCCAGTGTGTCAAACCGGATTAAGAAAATTATTAATTGTGTTGTGTTTGTGCACAGAAGTTTTGACAAAAGAACCTGCGGGGGATGGTTTAACGGATTTATGTTATAGGCCGAGGTCAGATATACCATCCGCACGGTGCGAATGAAATAATAGTATAAAATGCGAAAGGCGACTAAATGATGATACTACATCATATTGGTGTATTGCAATTGAATATTATGGAATAAAGTCTACGCGTTTGCAAACCAAGGTTGATATTGTTGATGTGAAATCGAAAGGCGAGGTGGAGGTGGGAACTGATCTAAGAAGGAATACATATATACGACATACGAGCACGAAAGTCGTTTCAACGCTGAATCGATTTCTAATAACTTAAGGTTAGATTTAATTTTTATACATATATATAACTAAATTTTCTTTTGACTTGTTTTTTTTTTGAATTGTATTGTGACCAAAATGTTCTTATAAATTAGAGTCCTATATTAGAGATTTTTCGGTGTAGAGTCCACACCTGTACATTGGTGTAACATTTTTAAATATTATATAAAACCCTTGGATATTTAGATGCCTTGAGCATCTATTATTTAATTTGTAAAGTCCAGGCTTTACAAATATTTTAGTACTAGCATCTCGTAAAAACACATACGACAAAGAAGTTTTCAACTTAATTGCAAAGTTTTATACAACCGGTCAACTGTTACATGTTTTTAAGGACAAATAAATAATAATACAAATAAATATCAATAAATTCGAAATAATTTGTCCACAAAATTACTTACTAACGACAAAATTTTCACACTTAAAATAAAATACAGCTCTTTGATATTACCAAATTCCGCCTAGACCTCACACTAACCTAAACCACAAGTTAATCAAACAAACCTATTTTAAGCCTACTATTAACTTAAACCATAAGTCAATCAAAACAACCTATTCTAAACCTAATACTAACCTAAACCATAAGCCAACCAAACCAACTTATCCTAAACCTAATACTAACCTTAACCATAAGTCATATCAAAACAACCTTTTCTAAGCCATATACAGGAAAAATAATAATTAACAATAGTTTTAATATTAATACTAATTCTACTATAAATAAAATCAAAACAAATAATAATTTTACTATCATTAATCCAGTGGCGGATTATGCCTTTAAGGGGCTTGAGGCGGAACAAAATTTTGGGGCCAAATTTAAGATTTTACCAAAAATTTTATATGTATTTCTGACTAAAAAAACATTTTTACTCTTTAAATTTTTTGATAAAAATATAGAAAATTTGATAGAAAATTTGAAAGAAATCCAAAATCATTGATGAAAACTTAAAACTCAAATATACTTCAAATACCCAAAAAATACTTGCCTGGATTTGATGTTTTCATCAATAATTTTGCGATTAATATAATAACAGCCCATTGCAAATAAAGTTTTAGTATTAATATTCATTCGTAACAGTGGAATTTTTCAAAACAAAATGTTTTTTCTTTTCATTTCTCTAAAAATTCTACACTTAAAGAACCCAATTTCTTGCCTAAGCCAATTCCTAGAGTTTCGCACAACATGATGCGCATAATTTTTCGTAAAAGCATGCATCATTCGGAAAATGCTTTTACAAATTAATACAAACAAAGCATCTGGGCCTGATCGAATTCGCCCAATTATTCTTAAATCCTTTGCTAAAGAGTTAGCACCAAACCTTACTAAAATCTTTTATTTATTACATAAGAAAGGAGTTTTTCCCGATATATGGAAAACAGCAAGCGTACAACCAGTTCCCAAAAAGGGTAGTGAGACTGATCCAACAAATTACAGACCCATTTCAATTTTATCGGTTGTTTCTAAAATTTTTGAGAAATACATTAATTTTAATATTATGAGCTTCTTAGAGTCTTCCAAACTATTTAATGAAAGACAATACGGGTTTCAAAAAGGAAGAGCGACGGGAGATTTACTTTCCTTTGTCACTCATGTATATGGAATAAGTCGCTTGAAAATCATGGAGAGACTTTCGATATTGCTGTTGATGTATCCAAAGCATTTGATAAAGTTTGGCACAATAATCTTATTTGTAAATTAAGATGTATTGGTTTGGATGAGCAACTTACATCTTGGATACAAAGCTTTATTTCCGAGCGGAAATTTCGAGTCAATGTTGATGGTGTTTCATCGGATGTCTTTTCAACTAATGAAGGAGTTCATCATGGTTCTGCTTTGTCACCAACTCTCTTTCTTATTTATATTAACGATTTGTTGGATTTAAAAATTAGTCCTATCCATAGTTTTGCTGATGATAGCACGTTTCATGCGTCTCATGAAAACCCTGTTACGGTGCTATGCGCTGTTACAAACCGAGATATTATTGAGAGAAAAGAAAACCCAGTGTGGTCCTTTACCATGAAAAATCTCCAAATAAAGTTATTTAACACATCATATTCAAATAAGACAAGATAACCTAATTCAATTTATCCAAAAAATATATGAAAGTTTTAAAATAAAGATGACCTTTCAGTATGCGAGTCCAAAAATTTTTATACAATCTCGAATGCACTAATCCCGTGAAAACACTCTACTTCGGTATCTCAATTTTCCTTTTGCTTTCTTATCATTTCTATGTTATTTAATTACTAGAAGACCCATATATTTAACAAAATCCCACTGGTTTGTTTTTCTTTGATTGTATGGTAAACTACGAGGATCGAAGCCTATAGTTCAATAAAATACATAAATCCACTTACGGTTTATCCAGTCTTTGTACGAAACAACCTTCAACACCCTTTTTTACTTCATAAAAAAACTAAACAATTTCACTATCGTTATGGTTATGTATATTTTCCTTTCTTTTTTTTTTTGAACCCATAAGTTAATTTTATACTTAATTTAATTTACATTTGGATAACAAAACAGTTTTTGTTTAATAATAAGGTTGTCTTGACAATACATATATGATTTTTTTTTTATTTTTCTATTATTTAATATAAAAACTTTTCTTTATTTTGAATTCACCCCAAAAAATTGGTTTATTAACCGGAAAACACAATTCACATCCATGAAACCTATAACTATTGAGACGACCAAATCGCGTCCACAACAAAAAAATTAGACCTTAACGGTCCAATTTACTAATACCGATCATAGAAAAAAACTTTAATTATTCGGTTTTTTGAAATATCACGATCAAAGGAAAACTTTATTGGATGTTTTTATATTCGCGGTTTTAAATTATATCCTACTCTGGATTAATTTTTGATTGAAAATCATTCACAAATTTTTTTTCGAAATTTTGATTACAAAAATCAATTAATAACTGACCATAAGTTATGAAAAATGCTTTGTTTAAATAATCTAAACGAATGGGAGTGAAGGAGATGACCATTCAAAAAATTTGTATACTTCTTTCCGTTGTAGTGGTATTATCCCTTTTCAAAAGAAAAAAATCAATCACGATCATTATAATACTGTCTCAACAATCGCATTACAAAACTCATATATCATTTAAACTCTGTTTCATTTGATTATCGGATCATGAACAGAAAAGACAACCATATCTAATTTTGTGTTTGTTTACGTTGCAGTTATTAAAAATTATAAAGAGAGTGAAATAACAATAACCACGAAATGCAACAATTCGTTAACAGTTTAATTAAACAGCTGATTACAATCCCATTATTATTACAATCCCAAACATTTCAATATGAGATTGTATCTGATAGTATCAACAAAAAAATAGAAAAATGCAATTACAACTATATGAGTTTTACTTTTGTTTGATTAAAACAAAGTAGAAGAATGTTTACGAATTTAAGCGATGCTAATTGTGAGATTGATAGTTTTTTAATAGAAATTGATACTGAAGCAACACGACGTGTTGTTGTAGCAACGCGATTAATTAATGGTATTGATCATGTACCAGGTAATGTATTTTCGTTGTACTAAGTTGTTGTTTTATGTAGTTACGGACGTTGAATCGTAGGATTACCAAGTAGTCAGTTTATAAGGGAGAGAAAAAAATAGAACAGTGTGGCGACTGAAGAGAATGTATCCTTGACTGTTCGTTGATCGTTAAAATCTCACTACCAAGGCATACATTTCCTTCAATCTACCAATACAGAACCTGAACTCATTCTGGAGCGGGGTGTAGACTCTCTTATAAATACTACTGGTTGGATAACACGATGGATTGTGTCATAACAACCCTGAATTATATTCACCGTTAGCGCTTAATAACTGTAGATCAAATTTGATAGATTCATTAAACCAGGACCTTAAAATTATTTTGGATTGGGGGTTTGCTAATAGTATTGAATTCAATACAAGTAAAACACAGACTTGTCATTTTTCTAGATTATCCACATTCCACACCTAATCCGTTTCCATTACAGTTCGACTCTAAAGATCTTGTAGAGAAAGAATCTGTTAGACTTCTAGGAGTTGAAGTTGAAAATAATCTGAAATGGAATTCTCATATTTTTAACCTAACTAAGAACACTGTTCAAAAATTGGGCTTTTTGGGACGATGTCGTAAGTTTTTTAATAGCGAACAGCTTCTTTTAATTTACAAATCATTTATATGTCCCTGCATGGAGTACTCTTCATCACATATGGGGTGAGCTTATTATAGTAGTTTGAAGTGCCTTGATTTTGTTCATCGCAGAGCTGTTAAACTGATTGGCAACTCAACTCTTACTAATGAGCTTGATTCCTTACAGCACAGACGAAATGTTGCTGATCTGACAATTTTCTACAAATACATTCTGGATGAACGAACTTCTATAGAGATCAAATCAATTTTACCTGAACTAGCAAACCTATCGCGTAACACCAGAGCTAATGTTGTGTTGTGCTCACGATTCTGCCGGGTGACGTTTCTGGAGTTGAGGTGGGTTGTCGGGAAGTCGGGACTTGACAGGTCAGACAGTTAAACCGACTGCATTACCAGCAAAGGCCGAAATCCTGATAACTCGCCTCATATTACTCATTCTCCAAATATAATATTACCTATTTCGCGTTACATAAGTTTTGTTCAACATGAGTCAAAATAGAAATCAGTTGCAAGTGTGATAACTCTCTCTTATCGGCCAGCGTGTAATTTTGCATTGTGTTTATGTTTTGTTTTCATTTTAATGTGTGTACAATACTATACCAATTTTCTTTTTTTTTTTTTCAAAACGACAATAAAGAAATAAGAGAACGATAACGCACCCTGTTTTTTATAAACAAAAAAATGTATATCATATTAAATGTGATCAGGTTATCTTTCTTTGTAAACTTTTTACATCTGTTACACATTTAAATGAGACAAATTTAAACATGATCCCATGATTTTATCTTATAATTATTTTTTTTCTGTGACGGGAAAAAAGTTTAACATTTTACTTCTGCTGACAGGTGCAAAAATGCTACTTTTCATAAAATACTTTTTTCCCCGGGAAAAAAGTATGTACTTTTTTCCCGGATAGATAAAAATATATATATAAATACATATATACACATAAATGATGAATATTATGAATATTTATGAACATTTATAACTATTTTAATGTTAATGAAAAGTTATACCGTTTTCTTCTTGATGTTAATAACTGGTTTTGACAAATAAAATGAAACTTAATTTTAAGTTTTTATTCAAGAAAAATTCGTATGGTGTGGTGAATATACATATTGTAATATTTGTTTAATATTATTTTTTCAATAATTATATTAATATTTATCCAGTCACAGAAAAAAATAGTGTATTATACACGGGAAAAATTGTAGATTTTAGCTCTCGGTTTTTTGTCTCCCTCCGCTTCGCGTCGGGAGACAACACAACCTCGAGCTAAAATCTACTACTTTTTTCCCTTGTATAATAAATAACTATTTTTTTGCATTAATACTACAACAAAAAACGTGTGCGTTTTATAAGAGAAACTATTGAAAGAGACATAGCTTCAATGAATCACCTTTTGTCCTTCTTTAGGATAAATTAAAATAATATTTATACGAGCACATTTTGCTTATTCGGGGTCAGTACGATTTTATCATAAAATCATGAAGTTCAATTTTGATGATTAAAAACGAAAATATTAATTAAATATTTTGTCTATTAACGGATATATAAAAAAAATTAATAAATAAATATAATCATTTCGTGTTTGATTATTATTAAATCTATTTCGGGATGTATTTTAAAATTTAAATTCAAGGCGCGATTAATACTTTGAGAAAAAAAATGATTCATGTTTCATGAAATAAAATTATGGTGGAAATCATTATAATACATATATATTATTTATATGAAATCAAAAAAAAATTAGCAGTGTAGTTATTTGTTGTGTGGGTGGATTAGCGAAATAAAACGAATCCTTAGATTAGATGATGGCCGATGAATTCACCTGTTTTCAGCATAATTCATAGTATTGGTGTAGAAACAAGACGCGTTTCTAAAGAGGCAATTTTGGAATTAAATTTTTGCAAAATAAATAAAGCCCGGAATCACCTAAGCTTGGTTTAGAGCTTAAACGAAACTTTCATCAAATTCATCGTAGTCGGGTTACATCAAAATCCAACTCGAAATAATAAACAAAAAAAACGCTAAATAAAAACAAAAATTCATTACATACATATAACATCACATCAAGGAAATTTATCTTTTTTTGTGCTGATTATCAAGACATCATTCTACATAATTAGTTAAGGTATTTTTATGTCTTTTTTATGATTCTTTGAATTATTTGATTGTTTGAATTATGTTTAGACCAAATGGTCTTATAAATTAGGTTTTTTAAATATTAGAGATTTTTCTTCGGCTAGGCCGCATTAAGCTTTGGTAAAATTAATATCCCGGATAATACCTGTATCCCAGATACAGTTGATACAGTTGTAGCCCATCCTTTTACGGTTCATATAAAAAGGTGCAGAACTGTTGCTTTTCAGCGTGATTTTTTCAACAGAGTCTCTCATCTCTGGAATGCGTTACTTGGGTTTTTTTGATAGCTTTAATCCTCAAAGTTTTAAAGTTGGCGTTCATACATTTCTTAGAGAAACTTAATTTATTCAAACTTAATCCCAATCCCTAGTTGGCATGGTATTTTCGGATATTCAAAGACGTTAATTAATAATTTATTATAATTAATACTAAACATGCCTAACTTATAATAAAAAAGAAAGATACAAATTGGAAAACGAATACATTAAAAAATTATAAAACTATCAAATTAGAATTATTAAAATAAATACATGAAAAAAGTAATACCAATTGACAACCTAACACTTTTAAATGTGGGATAGTATAAAAAAAATCTGTAGGTTTAAAAACTTTGGTTGAATGAACTCAGTCATCTGATATTTGAATACCTATAAAATATCATTACTATTTGTCGCGAGGGGGCCTAAGGTGCATGTGGGGCCCGAGGCAGCCGCCTCTCCCGCCTCTATGGTAATCCGCCACTGCATTAATCTTAAACATATAAATAAACACATACTAAGACAAACATTTTTAAGCAAATCTGCGAGCTAAGCAAAATAAAAAACAATTTTCTTTTCAACATTTTACCGAATATAATAATTAAATAATTTAAACGATTATAATTAAGAATATATAGAATAATCGGCCGTAATTCTAGAAGTAATTAATAATAATTTAATAGAAGGAAGATACAAATTCTCCTAATTATTCATTCATTTATCATAAAAACCTCTTAAAAAAGAATTTGACCTGCATCAAAACATATGAAACAAAAACAAAATGCATTTATCTAAATAAAAAAAAACTATAAACATAAAATAAAACAGCAAAGTACATATTAGATTTCAATTTTTATATTTCAAGGTCTAACATACAAATTAATTATTTTTACATAAGCACGAAATTAGAGAGTTCAATTTTTTTTACACATTCTATTATAAAAAAAAAACATTTTTAAAATACATAATGAATACATAAAAACAATTAACATATTTGCAATTTACATTTTCAAGTTCATCAAATTTTATCATACATAATATAAATATGGCATCTCCAATTAATTAAAAACAAAAATCTCTAATTTCGTTTTTAAAATTTATATAATTATACAGTAATAAGTCGGCAATCATTTTTTTTTCAATAAAAATCATATGCAATTTCAATAAAAGTATTTGAGCTTTACTAGAGCTTTACTAAATTTTTTTTGTCTATACTTTAATGTGCATTTAAGCAAACAAAAAGAAATCAATAAGATAAGAATCAATAATAGGTCATATCACATATGTTCAAAATTTTTAGACTTAGAGAAACATTTAATATTAAGGTATATACTTGTTAGTCTTTGTATTTTTTATATTAATTTCTCATTTAATCAATATTTAATTACGGCTTACTACACATTAATTTTCGCAATTACAAAGAAAACAGTAAATCGGAATATACTAAACAAGAATAATTCTATTACTATAAATACGATAAAGTTCAATCGATAACTCGAAAACTATATTATTTTTAAGTAATTCATAATCTACGTTTTAATACTATTTTTAATCAATACTAGCTAACGCAATAACTATTTGAACGTTTAATATAACCACAAATTCAGATTTATCATCCTAGATTTAGCAATTTTATCTTAATAACAATATCAGTTCGCGATTTAACATACAATAATTAGCTCTTAAAATCTATCAAACAAATTTTAAATCCAAAACAAGAATCAAAATTAGCATTTATGTTTCTATTGAGTTAAGATTATATTCACAGCATACCTTTACTGCTTGAATTAATAATAAATATTTTATATTAGCCTTTCTAACTGACCCATGTACGAATTTCAAATTTTCTTAAGCAATCTTTTAAACGAACCGAATATCTTTAACTCACTAATTATCACTAACATTACTCCTACCGATTGCTCGGTACCATCTTTTTACCAAAACAAAAAACAGAGTATAGCAATCAAACGCAACCAGAAGTTCTATGTATCATATTTTAAAATTTTTATCTTTATAAAAATTATTGAAGTATTCCAACTTAACTTGATTTACAAACAAATCTAGAATTCTTGATTCAAATTTTTTGTTTTATTATTAAAACTTAACTATTTCTCAGCGGAGTTCTAGTAAACATGCTTGTTTTCTTTTTCGTTTTTTTTAACATTAATGACAGGTATATTTGTACTATCTCTCTTATCTAATCACTATTCCAATCCTTTTTGCAATAGCAAGTCTCTAAATTCTTCGTGAACTAATCTGCCTAATTAAGTACATACATTAAACCCTTAAATAATTAATATTAAATCAAACTGATAGAAACAAGAAACCGCAACATATCTTCAGTTGATTTTATCACTGATCCTTTTCAAAAAAAAAAAAGGATCAGTGGTTACATCAACTTTTTATGAGAGGGGAGGGATATAGTGATACAGATTTATGCGATGACAAATAGTTGCGAGAAGTTATATCTTGCAGTTGTTTTCTCATAGCATAAATCCATAAATTCGGAAACCTATGTTCACCTTTTATTTCAAAATATGAGTTAATTTATATTCTGAAATATAAAACTCATGGTAAATGCACTTTAATTAATACAATAAAAATAACAATTATTGCATTTGATTAAAGAGCAATTCGGCAAAATTCAGTTATAATGAAAATAATTGTTTTAAACCGAAGCGATGTAAATGAATACAAGTTTCCTGTTTTTATGTCGCGTATGGAAATTAACCAATGAAAATTCTCAAGGTAATAGGATTATTGAAATACGCGCTGTAAAAAACAATTGCCCTTCCAGAATTTTAAACTGATGAGTTTTGAATTAGTTTTTTAAAAAGTCAGTCAGTCTTCAAGCGTTACGAAGTGAAGTACTCACACAACCGTTACCATAGTTAAGTCAATATTCAACCGTTACGAAATCAAGTAATCATCAACCGTGACTAAAATTAAAAAAAACACACAACTGTTAACAAGTCAAATTCTAAAACGATAACGATTAATAATTTGTTTTTTTATGACCATTAGTCGTCAACTTTTATTTAAATAATTCAACCTTAGTGATAAAAAATCTTTTAATTTAATTTAGTGATAAAAAAAATCTTATTGCAAATAAATTATTGCAAATAAATTTTTTTTTTATTCAAAGTTAGGCATGTTTAGTGTTAATTATAATAAATTATAAATTAACGTCTCTAAATATCCGAAGATACCATGCCAACTAGGGATAAGAATGGAATGCAAATTAAGATTCTCTGAGAAATTTATGAACGTTAACTTTAAAGCCTTGAGGATTAAATTCATCAGGGAAAACCCAGGAAGGTAAGGCATTCCAAAGATGAGAGACTCTGTTGAAAAAGTCACGTTGGAAGGCTACAGTTCTAAATACAGTGCTTTGTGCCAAAATAATAAATTTAATAAATAAATATTGAAATTGTATATAAATAAACATTAAAAATAAATATTGGAACAACCTTTCAATAAAATAGTGGTTTATTTAAAAATATTAAAAATATTTCGTTTTTGTAAAAGACTTTTTATTACCAACCAGCAGCCAAATTCTGTAATTGTGAAGCGGTGAAGTGATAAGTTTTTTAATGAAAAGAAGCGAAGAAATTTTTGACACTTCACCGCTTCACAGTTACAGAATTTGGCTGCAGTTTGGATATATGAAAAATTAGCGATCAAATAAGTTTTCAAGTAAGCTTATTTGATCTCTGACTTATTTGATCGCTAATTTTTCATATATCCGAACTGGTCAGCTAGAGTTCTGATTATTTTTCATTCATATATTTAAAAGAAAAATTAAAAATTACATGCTAGCATTTCTCATTACCACTTTTTGAAATCATTGCTTCTACGTCAACAAAATGTCTACGCAAAAACTTTATTTACAAGCGTAGCGAAGCACGCCGGGCCCTCCTAATTATTATAATTAAAATAAAATCACTTTCCGTTTTGGCATCAGAGACCTGACAATTTAACCAGATAAGTTAAAAACAAATTTATTACCTTGTTTTATATCATTTAAATAATCAAAAAAAATATATATGTGTTCGTTTTCATTGTTAAATAAATCTCATTTATTGAATTAAAATAGTTTAATTATATACTTTTATACATATATATTGAACTTTATTAATACTGTAAATAAATTAATTTTTTAAACTATTACTATATTCTTGGTTTAATAAAGTTTATAAATAAATTCAGTTGTTAACTTAAAAATTAAACTATATTTAAATTTTACGCTGAAAGTAATAAATTTAATGAAACTTTGATGTGATTCAAATTTTTTTTTGATGTAAATTGTGTTCTTGATATAATGTTTAATAAATATTTCAAATAATAGCAATAACAAATAATAACAATTATAGTGCAGCATTTTTTTGATTCATAGTGATATAAGTGAATAATAAGTGTGTTATACGAGAAATTTAGAATTATATATTAAATATTCATATATTTGGGTTTAATTATTCGTGAATACACCAGTGGGCAAATAATTCTGAATTCTCGTTGCGGGAAAGTGTTAACGTATTTTTTCAACTACAATTAAGCCCAACAATTATACTATTTAGCACAGCAATAATTCTACGACATTTTGGTAGTGTGCAAACAGTAGTGGCACCACATTTTGCAACACAAATAAATAGTAGTGTTATCCTAATTAATTATCACTACAGTTCGTACGTTTTTGAGTACGAGCTCTTCTTTCCGTTATAGTTGGAGTTGGTTCTATAATTGACAAACCTTCGTTTTCACTTGAAACAGAATTTGATTCATTACTGGGACAATATGAGTCCAGTATATTTGGTGGAAAAACAGAGTCATTAAGAGAAGCGATTTCACTAATTTCATTTTCAAATTGCAGCTCTTGGTACACTGCTCCGCTTTTATTATTATTTTCGTAGGTTTTTTTTTCATTTTATTACGCATTTGTACCGTGATTCCACCTGCCCGGGCAAGAACCTAATTTTGAGCTGCTGACTTAACTCACCAGTCATAAATTCCCATAAAAGTTTTTTGTTCTTGAACTTTTTTAATGGGCCCACTTTGGCAAAGTTGCCTGCGCATAAGGAGAGCAACCATCTAGTTTGCCCATCGGTCCATTTGAAGGGAGATTTCAAATTTTCTTCTTCCGTTGATTGTCCTGCTTCTGAAAATGATTCTGCTGTTTTTGGTTCTGAAAAATGTAGAATATTATTTTTGAAGTTTTTTATTTATCAATGAGTCAAACATACCATTTTCTACGTTTTCTGTTGGTATTTGCAGTTGAAAATAGCTTGCAACAGCGGTTTATACTACTCTCAATATCTCGTTATCTATAAACGTTTTAGAGAAAACATTTATTATTATTACAATTAAAATAGGTCGTTACATGATATTTTAAAAAAATGTGTATTCCACATATGCTACAAAACTAAAGATAGTACACTTACCTATTTTATGCCGAATAAAAACACAACCGTTTTCGAATAGAACAGACCCGTTTTCACCATACACTAAATTGTAATCACTAATGTTAGTTGAAAGTAGTTGCTCCATAGTTTAAAATAAATTTCAGTTTTTGAATTCACAAGTAGTAGTTCTTACAATAAACGATTATTTTAAATTCAAAGTGATTGAACTACAGAAAAAGTATCTTATTTTACAGATTTGCAATTTTTACATTTCAAAGGTTCCTAACATAAAGATTTATTAGTATATATAAGCAGTTCATCTATCTGGCTAAGAAGTAATGTTATTATCTTCGCATCTCTTTCCAAAAATTTTGTAGTATACATATTGAATTGTTAGCTGATTTTTTCCATTAATCGGTCAAATTTAAAAAAAGTTGTATTAAAAGAAAAACAAAACTTTTTAGTTACTATTGTCCGTTAATAGTCGTTAATTTAGGATTACAAAAAATATTATAATAAACATGTCTGAATTCAATTTACCAAATTCGTAAGCAAATTTCTAAATGTAAACATAAACGACCCAAATATATTAACATAAGCAACCCAAATTCAGTGACAATTCACAAATACACCAACAAAATTAGATCACATTTTTTCGTGTTTTTTTGTGAAATTTCAGATTGCTTTTTCACTCTGGACAAAAAGAATTCGATATTAAATTTGTAACGTCAGCCCATACGTCCAAATAAAAAAAATCGTTATAAAAATTTTCGGTTTCCATCAAAAATAAAATTCAAAGAAAAACTTTAAATTTAAAAATTCGAACCTTCAAATTAACGCAATTCCTTTAATCAGACAACATTTAAAAAAAAACACATCGAAGATTTAACGGAATCACATTGGTAACACCTTTCGTCAAAAAAGTGAAAAAAATTTAATATACTGTCATGCTGGATTTGACATTCATTCCGTGTTCAGATTTAAACGATCTCGTTCAAAAATTAAGAAAAACATCAATAAAATCTTTTTTTCAAAAAAGATTCCAAGTTTGTTAAACTCAAATGTTATGGGTGAAAAACAAATAAATAAATGTAAATGTGTAAAATAAATAAATAATAATAAGATTGTTATATTAAATATAAATAACAGATGTATAATGGTGGAAATATATTGAGTTTGGTTCTATCAAGAATTATTCGATTGTTTTTTTTTGTCTTAATAGAACTTTTAATAGAACTTAACATATTCGTTTGAAACAAATACAAAAAAAACAACGAATATTAAAAAAAATACAAAATTGCGTTTGAATTTCTAGAAAATATTTTTTACATAAAAAGAAGGATGCAAATATTCAGTTGCAGCGTTGCCGTGGGACTCAATCAAAAATTGGTCAATTAGTCTTCGCAAAAGAGTGTGTTCTTAGTATTCTTTAGTTAATTAGTAGTACTTTTAGTTAATTAGTGATGTATAAATAAAATGTGTTTTAGTTTTCAAATAACCAAACGTTTTATATAATTTCTACATTTAGACTACGTTCCAATCATATATATAATACACAAGCGACGAAAAAGTGTAGCCATATCATAGGAAAGAAGAGAATACGAAAGGGAAAGAAGAAAAACGAAAAACGAAACAAATAAACAAATTTTTTTAATTTCTCTTCTTCAAATTTCAATTTCAGTTTATGCTTTGCTTGCGGAGTGGATAGACGTATTATTTTGGATTTAATTTATTTCAGGCTTAAAAAAATATTTGTTTTAAAATTTCAGCTGTGTTTAAATTCATTTTTTCGGAAAATTAAAAATAAAATTCATGCATAGGGAATGATTTAAAAAAAATTATTTTAAGTTTCCTTTCTTCTGAATTTTAACTTTTATTTTAGCCATAATTTTCTTTGTTTTTAAATATTTTCTATTGATTAGAAACTAAGAAACAATTCATAAAATTGATTTGTTCGTTCTTTGCAAAACAAGATAGAGAAATATTTCATGATGTGTTCGATTTGACTGAAACAGCTGAATTATCTAAAAAATTGTATGCAATTGTTGTTGTTTTTCCAGTATTTTCAGTCAAAGCGAACGCACCTAATATATATCTTTCGTTGATTTATACATTTTGTCTGATATAAAATTGTATAGGGAAGGAATGAAAATAGGCATATTATTGTGGTTATATGGATTATATTCTTGAAGACTTTTGTGTTTAGTAATTATTGAGTTTGATTAGAAAGTTTTGTTGGAAATTAATTAATAATGAAACGGTCTTTGAATTAATTTATTTATTGGTTGTCCTCGATAAATTTGTATTATTTACTAGAAAAAAATTTAACCTAATTTTATATTTTATATGCTGTATGGGATAATGTGGGATATACTGTGGAATAATGTATTACGTCAAGTATTTTGGACTATGTAATATTCAAAGTTTCTGGATTATAATTATTTATTTCTATGGAGGCAGGGGCCCTATTCTTGAACACATGTATGTGAATTTCGACCATATTGTGAAGGTTGTATTCAAATTAGATAATATTGTGAAAACTGAATTTCGTTTTTAGTAATATCGTTACCGTAACCGTTTAATGTTATGCAATGCGAACTTTCCAATATTGCAAAATATGAACATTTGTTCGGGAATAGGACCCTAGAATAAGTTAAAGATTTGTAGTTAACATTTTTTAGTTGTATTATAGATTTTATTTAAAGTGGCGCAATTTTTGTTGGTAAATGTAAATTTTTTTAATTCGGTAATAGCGAGGCATAATGCTGTTGTTATACCGAAAATAATTAAAGGATCATTACCGGCATGGCATTAACGGTAATACTTTTATCGGTATTGGAAGCCCTTATTAGAGAGTTGTGGAAGATGTTAAATTAGGTGAAATATTTATAAATTTCTAAATACAGTAGAATTCGGTTATAATGAACCTTGTTTATAATGAACACACGGTTATTATGAACGGTTTTTTTGGTGCCTTGAATTTACATACATTATTTTTTCTTCTTTATACTACATATAATGAACTACGTTTATAACTTATAATGAACAACAAGCATGTTCCGAAACATAAAATGTAGTGCAAAAACATTCGGTTATAATGTACGTTGATTCTTGTTTCATACTTTTTGTAGCATATAAACGAATTGTTGAGTTTATTTGTTTTTTATTTTACACCTTTTTCTCAGCCAAATGGATTAAAAGAAAATTTTTTTAAATTTTCATTGTTATTATTTTTATTTTTAAATTTCTTTTTTATTAAAACAATATTTCGCCTACAGCGGCATTATCAAGTTATTCAAATATTGTAAAAACACACAAAAAATCAAATAAATAAATAATTTTTTCAAAAATTTTCACTATACATTTAACATTTATATCACAGCTTTTCAAAATACAATAAAATAATAAATTAAAATCGACTGTTTAAAACATTTTTTATATACTAAAGAAAGCATATAAACGAAAGAAGAAATGGGAAAAACATTATACGATTGATACGGTTTAGAATTAAGATGTAAAACGAAAAAATAACACTGAGTAGATCTACTGTAGTTTTGTATAGTTTTTATATTTTTCTGTTTATGATTATTTGGGAAGCACACATTGATGTGAGTTGCTGTTTTTCATTTTAACTAAGCAAGTACTAAACGTTATTTAATTAAAATTATTTTAATTGTGTTGTACATAGTATAAAAACATAAAAGTCTTATTAGTTATAATAGTTTATAGTTAATAGTTCTTATACATATTTCAGATTTATTTGAGGTACAGCTTGTAATTAGAGATTGTTTGTATAATGGAACGAAAACGGAACGCCATATCTGTCGCCAAATTAAAGATTTTAAAAGAAGTTGATGAAAAAACGCTTAGCTATCAAGCTATAGCAGAAAAATATAATTGCGTAAAGGGTTCCATTGCCAATATTGTAAGCAAACGGAAAATACTGGTAGATTTAGGTGTGAATTTGAAGTGTAAAAAAATAAGAGAGGGTAAATATTCAAAACTTGAGTCCGTACTTTTGGTATGGATCAAGCAAATGCGCACAAAAGCTGTACCTTTAAGTGGAATACTTTTAAAAGGAAAAGGTTTGCACTTTGCACAAAAACTACATATTAACGACTTCAAACCAAATGACGGTTGACTAGATCGCTTTAAAAAACGAAACGGATTGGTGTTTAAAGAAGTTGTAGGAGAAAAGGGTACTGTTCCTGCAGATGTGTGTACTGATTGGATCACAGAAAAGCTACCACGTATTCTTGATTGATATAGAAAACAAGATGTTTTCAATCTGGATGTAACAGGTTTATTTTTTAAATTGCTTCCGAACAAGGCCATCGAATTCAAAAATAGAACTTGCTCAGGTGGGAAACTGTGTAAAGATCGAATAACTGTTTTAGTTGGGAGTAATTCTGATGGTTCAGAGAAGCTACATCTGTTAGTAATAGGGAAAAGTGCCAAACCGCGATGTTTTAAAAACATAAAAACGCTTCCAGTTATATACAAAAGTAATCGGAAAGCTTGGATGACACATTATGAATGGGAAGCATATTTGAAAGAGTTAGACAAAAAATGCTTAAGCGAATCACGAAATGTTTTGTTCATAGCTGACAACTGTCCATCACATTTTAATTTGCCACATTTACGAGCTATTAAATTGATGTTACTACCACCAAATACAACTGCAATCTCGCAACCAATGAACCAAGGGGTAATTAAAATATTAAAAGGATATTATCGCGAATTTGTTGTTTGAAAATTGATAGTGGAATTGGAGAATGAAGAGGACGTTTTATCAATAAACTTCAAAGTTAATCTTTTAGATGCATTACACTTTATTAAAAGAGCGTGGGACAAAGTAAAACCTAAAAGCATTGAAAACTGTTTTTGCAAAGCAGGGTTTTTCCCAAGTCCTTCGAATCAAGAAATTAAAGAGTTAACTGACGACACAATGCGATTTTTATGGACCAATACGCAGTTAGAGTCAATGATAAGTGGTATTACAGTAGAGGAGTATATTGAGGTTGATTCAAGCATTTTTACATCTGAAGAAGTAAATGATGATGAGATAATAAGCGACGCTCTTGATATGGATTCTGATTATGAATTGTTGGGACAAGACGAAGAATTTCAACAACCATCTCAAAAGGATATTCGATGCTCAATTAATATAATAAGATTGGCATTAAGTTTTAGTGATGGAACACAAAATGAATTAAAAAACTTGCATTTTATTGAAAATCGACTAGACCAGCTTATAGAAACAAACATGAAGCAGACTAAGTTAACAGATTATTTTAATAAAAAGGTGTGATTTCCTATCCATTCAAACCTCGTGTAAATATATGATTTACTTATGAAAACATATTACATATTATTGAAACTCCTTATATATTATATATCCATATATGTACATTTGTATAACCATAACTTCCTATTTTGTTCTAGTCTCAAGTAAATTAGTAATTAAACATTTTAATGAATTATTATTATAAATGAATTATAAATGAATAATTTAAAATTTATGTTTATGTATTATAAAATATTATAAAAAAGATAATGAAATTAAAGATTGTTTTTTTTTATTTTGAGTTTTTATTATGATTGTTTAAATGGTAAAAATTATCTACCTTTGATATTCGCAAAATATAAACATATGAATTAAATACCCAGCAAAAACGGTTATTATGAACAACGGTCATTATAACCGAATATTTGGCTATAGTGAACAAACGTTTATAATGAACAAAAAAAAAAGTCCTTTAGTCGTTCATTATAACCGAATTCTACTGTACGTGGATTGAAAATATTGTGTTAGGGTTTAAGAAGTTTGCTTAAGTGCATTTTGTTTTTTAATCTATATTTAAACCCGAAATCAATAAAAATTGCCGCTGATCATATATATAATACACAAACCACGAACAAGCGTAGCCATATCATAGGAAAGAAGAGAATACGGAAGGGAAAGAACAAAATACAAAAAATATAAAAAAGTTAAACGATTAAATTAAACGAAACAAACGAAATTTCAGTTTATGCTTTGCTTGAACAAGACATTGCAAACAGAGTTTATGTTATTAATTTATGAAAAAAAATTTTGTGCAAATGCACAGGGGTCCCCTAGTTGATACTAAATTGTACTAAACGTGTTAAATCAATTTAATTCAAAATTTTTATTTGACTAAATCAATATTTTGTTTATAAATGATTATAAAGAAATTGATATTTTTATCAATATCGGACAACTTAATCACACAAATTTAAATTCAAATTGCGCGATTTCGTTAAATCACATTTAGATTTAGCAGTTTAGTACAATTTAGCAGCTAATTGGAACCCAGTGTTAGATTCAATTATTTAAAAAAAACAAACAGTGTACTTTTAAAAAGAAAAATATATTCTAGTAAATAGTGAAATTTTGTGATAAATTAATTAAACAAACGATTATTTTATTTGCATACAAAATTTGTTACATTAAGTGAAATAAGAAGTTAAAAATTCATTTAAATAAAAAATTTGAAAAAATTTTATTTAATTCTATAAAGATGTCCAATAAGAAATACGCATTGATATGGTGGGTGAGTTCCCAAGAAAAAGATGTGGTAGCTTTGTCAGTAATTCCAAAGAAAGATAGAGTAATGAATAAAATGATTACATTATCCTGGAAAGACGATAAGAGTAAAAAGAAAGCTCTATTGGAAGCAAAAATATTAGAAATCGGTTGTAAGTATATTCGCTTTGTAATATTTAATTTAAATTCTTGAATGTAGTAAGTTAAAATACGAAGAATCGATTATTTTATATGCCATAATTATTTAAATTATTATATGCATTCAATTTGACTGATATAACTGAATTTTATAGAAAAAACTAGAATTGCATAAAATTTATAAGATAACTCAGTTATACTTCAGTAAACTCAAATGCGCCTGAAATCGGTACAAACTATGTGAGGTAGTGTATGACTTATTTTATATATTTATATAATTGCTGTTAGGGATTTTTGGTTCTTGTTTATAATTTTATATGATTTTTTTAGGTGATGAAAGTGAACTTCATAAAACTATAGTCACAGCGAATGGCGAGACATGACATGACATGGGAATAAAAATAATGCCCATCGAAATCATAGAAGAAGAACGAAAAATTAGTTGTAACGCTCGCGTGATACGGTTGCTTAAAGATTAAAGCATAGTTCAATTTTGTTTTTTTTTTTCTTGTATTAAAGTTTAACTGGCTGGTAAAAGTTAAATTACTTTTCATTTGGAATTCCAATAACAAACTTTTCCATTAATCAAATGCTATGTTAATTTTTGGTTGTGGCATAAACTTTCCAAAATTTCATTAATTGAAGATTGGGATACTAATTGTGATTCAATATGTTTTGGTCGTTTCTTTCTCTTTATTCACTAATACACATATTTTCCTGGACATGGATTGATTCCATTTATTTACAAACAAAAAAAAACTAAATACATGTACATGTTAATTCACGAAGTATTTACCACAAATGGTTTTTTTTTTGTATATATGGGCTGCACAGATGTTCAAATTGGTAATTGTGGTTGTTGTTTTTTTTCAACAAGTCACATTATATCAATTTCAAGTTCCTTATAATTATTCTAAACAACTTAACTTAAATGATTTTCATATCGATACTGGAGCGGCGATGAATCAGCAGGCACTATCCTCACACTAAAATCGATCAATATCTTGATCGAAATCCTAGCATACCTAGTTCCTGGTTGGTTAAAATATCGGGCCGGGCTACAATTCTAAAAGGAATTATATTGTTAATTTTTATGTATTTCATACATTTTTCGTGGATGATTGTATAATTACCAAAAGAAACTCCTAACTATTCCAATATTAACTTGAAAAAAAAAACTGTTTACATTCTGATTAATATTTATATGTCAAGTGACATTTAAATTAAATTGCCTAGGTGATTACATTAAGCTTAAAACCCTAGACGTCGACGCATATTTTTTTCCACCAACTTACGTTTTTGTTTTGTAATAGTTGCCGGCTGTGCTTTCTCTTTCTATGAAAAATATATTCTGATGAGAACAACAAATGAACAAGAAGACATAAATGGGTGGAAAAAACATGCGGTGGCGGGTCGGTGTTAATATCTAGTTTGGTAAACAAGCATTAAAAATAATGTTAGAATAAGTAAAGAAAGAATTATTTTTCTTTAAAATTTCGCAGTTGTAACGAAACAAAAAAGTGATAAAATTGATCAAAGATAAATAAATGGAAGGTATAGTTTTTTATTTTGACAAACCATCAAAATAAAGCAATTTTTGTTCCGATGGCGTGGCGTGGTAGTGTTGGGCGTGGTTGGAGTGTAGACGCGAGTGGTGCAACTGCAGCGGCCATCTTAATTGCTGGCACAAAATTTTTAATTAAAACTCAACAACTTACGTTGAATATTGTACCATATTGATATTATGCCGTTTCAGCAACCATTAAGGTCGTTTCATAACAACATACACCACTGTTGTTAAATTTATATACAACCGGATATTAAATTCAGATCTTACGTTTAATATCGTGCAATATTACTACTGTGCCGTATCAGCAACCATCAAAGTCGTTTTTATAACAGCATATTCCGTTATTGATAAAGCCATCTACAATTTTAACCAGACTCAAGATTTTAAGTTGATTATTGTACCATATTACTATTGTGCCGCATCAACAACATCAAAGTCGCTTTATAACAGCATATTCCGTTATTGATAAAGCCAACTACAATTTCAACCAAACTCAAGAACTTACGTTTAATGTTGTGCCATATTACTATTGTGCTACATCAACAACATTAAGGTCGTTTCATAACAACATACACCATTATTGGTAAATATATATATACAACTGGAAATTGAATTCAGAATTTACGTTGAATATTGTACCAAATTACTATTGTGTCGCATCAACAACATTAAAGTCGTTTTATAACAGCATATTCCGTTATTGCTTAAGCCATCGACAATTTTAACCAGCCTCAAGAACTTACGTCGATTATTGTACCAAATTACTATTTTGCCGCATCAACAACACCAAAGTCGTTTCATAACAACATACACCATTATTGTTAGATATATATACAACTGGAATTAAATTCAACAACATACGTCTAATTTTGCACCGTACTAATATTGGGCCGTATACCAACAACATTATCCTCGTACCTATCTAAGATATCATTAAGAAAGCTGTCATCGAATATCATCAAGTACACCAATCAACGCATACAATGAATAATTGAATAGACGTAAAAGCAGGAGCAAGGATGGGGTCTCGCCAGACACATCTGGGAGGTAAGGTTACCTGATAGTAATATTTTTTCTTAAATTTAAATCGAACTTGACCTGGCTAGAGAGAGGTGTCACCCATGATTTTGTTCTAAAATAGATCCTACCCAATTATAGTAGGCCTGTTATGACCCTGCCACCGGTTAGAGCTATTGGCTTATAAGAAAAATGTCAGCAGGCTTGGAAAAGCGAAAGCGATTCCTTACATAGTCAAGCACAGAAAATTTCCGAGACTGTTTCCCGTTCTTCTAAAAAAAATTGAAGTGAAAATAGCGAAAAGAAAAACAGCACTTCAAATTCTTAACGACGATTTGCCAACTTTGCCTAAAAAACAAAACCGAGAGCAAGAACTAGATGTGTTTGGGAATACTCATTATTGTTCTCAAACTGAACCATATCCAAACGTGTTGCAGTATTCGAAAATACCAGCAGCGATTCCTGTATCCAATGGTGAAAAAGATGAAGATAACAATATTTCAAAATCGCGCAGCATTCATCAGTGTAGTGATTTAGAAAACATGAGCTGTCTGGTCTAAGTTAAAGTGCCATGCCTTTCCATGTCATGCCTAAACCATCCTAAACATTACCTTTTACAGAGATGCCAACGGAACAAAGTAATAAGAGCGCAGAGAGTAGCTTTCATAGTGATGGTGATGAGTCAAAAATTGAAGAAACTTCAATAACTTTGCCATTCAGAGGTATATTATATTAATAAATAAAATAAGTGGTTTTGTATTAAAAATGGTTTAAAATTAAATTAATTGAAATATTTTATTTGTATAGTTACTCCATCTTTTGTTAACAAATTAAAAATTTGGCATGACAGTCTCGCTGATCTCACCGAAGAGAACAAATTGAAAGAAGAAGGCCGAACAAAAAGAATACTAAACTTCGAAGTAAATTGTTTTTTATCATATGATTATGTCTGAAACATTTTATTATTTATAGTGAATTCTTTTCTACCTGTTACAAGTTTAACACCGAATTATTGAAATTTGTATTCTTTTGTGAAAAAGTGCAATACAAAAAATAAAAATTTCGATAATTCGATGTCGGAACTTGTACCGAACAAGTAGAAAAGAATTAACTATTATTGTGTTGTTTATTTACTCCAGATATCACCAATATATATAAATGGAGGTAACTCAAAAGTGGAGCTATATAAAGGTTGTGGAATATGGTTAACCAAAGCTCAAGATGAGTGGATTAATTTGAGGGCACGAATCCAATTGACGTTTACTCATAAGAGAAGTTCTGGCAGCTGTTTATGTCAAACGCCTAGCAAATTACTCTGCAACTGGTCTGAGAAGCAAACGACCCAGAATCAACAAAAAACTGTAACGAAGGATTATTTAGTAAGTACATCAAGATTATATCAAAGTTTAGGTTTTAAAGGCATTTTTTTAAAATGAAAATAGTAAATTATGTACCATATCATTTAAGCACATATTTAAAACTAAATATATTTACAGAACGAGTAAATGAAATATCATTAACACCTGTTCAGGAAACTGTTTTCATTAACTTTATTAACAAAGAATGTGGAAATCGACATAAATCCAACAAAAAAAAAGATGAAAATGAAGATAAAGAAAATTAAAACTATATATCAGATAAGATAATACAAACCACATATAAGATAATATATATTATATACCATTGTGATGCCGTCCACACACCGAATTAGATTCAAATTTTTAAATAAACGCAACGGTGGTCAAATTTCCCAAAATAATAAATCTCTCATAACAATATAACGAAACAAAACAAAAGGGAAATTAAGAAGAGTCTAATCTGGCAATTCTCTTTTTTTACAAAACGAATGACATTTTTGTGATTCGTTTTGACATTCATTCCATGTTTAATTTTAAACAAAAAAAACATCACAATTCAAGTTTTGATTTCAAAAGATGAAGATCACATCTTTATAAAGGAAAAAAAGAAACAAATGAAAATTTTGATAACTAAAAATATTTTGTAATCTCTGTTATTATTAATTAATATAATTCATTTTTAAAAGTAAATAAAAAAAAAAAATTTTAGTGTTAGATGGTTTTTTTAAAAATATTTTTCTTCGCAAGTTTCCTTTGCTTTATATTGAATAAAGAAAAAAAAACAATAACTGTAACACTTACCCGAGCAGAAATTTGTCAGGGCTCAAGTAAGGCCCTGATCAGGTTTGCCCTAACCCGGATCAGGCATTGGTAGGACTGCCTGATTGGGCCCCGATCACGAGTGTAACGCTTTTGCCCTATCTGGGAATGTAACACTTTCGCCCTATCAGGCCCTGATTGGGATTACCGGATTAGACCCTGATTGGGATAATCGGATCAGACCCTGATTGGGGTATCCGGACCAGACCCTGATATATTTATATAATATATACATAAATTAGTCAAATTAAAATAAAAAAATTACAATGGAAAAATATTAAACATACATACCACCTTAATCACTATTATTATAGTCTTTCAGCCGAAAAGCGATAACTAAAATATACATGAAACGATTTTAACTATATATTTCTAAAATGGATAATGCTCTAGTGAATTTTAACCAATTGAAATTTCAGGTAGGGGTCAAATACGAAAAACCTGATCAGGGCCGGATATATTCAAATAAGGTTAACCCTAAAAGGGTATTCTAAATCAGGCCCGGAACAGGCCCACATCGGATTACCCTAATAGGGATTGCCCTTGTAGGACTGACCAGGTCCTGATCACGCCCTGACTGTATTCAGGTTTCCCATAACTAATTTCTGCTCGGGTATATTTGTGAAATTCTAAAACTGGTGAACAAAGCTATAATAAAATAGAACTCCAATATGGTTGGAGATAAGCTGATTTAATTGATCCGACAAAAAAATATTATATTTGGTGTATGCTCGAATATCAAAACTTATACGTGGATACCTGTTTATTAAACAAGGGAGTAGAGATATCTGAGACAATCCGGAAATATAATATTGTTAAAATCTTGTGTCATCGAATGCTGGAATTTTGTGACCTGGAAAATATATATATTAGGGGAGAGAATTTGAAATTATAAAGAACAAACTGGGAGAAACTGAGGGTGGAAGTTAATAACATGCTCTTTTGCTGGAAGACTATAACTTGGATTGGAGCAGCTGTGAGTTTTTTTCATTAAATATTTATGAGTAATTAAATGGAATTCTTTAATTTTTTTTGTATAATGCTAGAGTAGATATAGTAGTATAAGAGATTCCCATGTCGTATAAATTAAAAGACGATTCCGCTATCCGGTATTTAATATAATTGTTGTTTAAAAGTCCTGAAATAGTGCAAAGTGTTGTTTAAAAGTCCTGAATATAGAATCCAATTCCGGGTACCCGATACCCGGTTCCCCGGGAAACCCGCAATTTTTAACCGGTTCTGACATCAGCCAAATACCCGGTTTTCGATTCTGTATTTTTTAAACAAATTTTATATTCATTCTTAAAAAAACAACGCAAGCAAATGTAACAAATAACCAAAACAACGTTTTTTCTTTTTCTTCTATCAAGAAGACGTGTGTTTTTCCTTTATGCATTAATACACCATTCATCCGATCATCATGAAACTTTGGGAAGTTGTTGTGTATACTTGCGCATAGGTAACTGGCTAATTTTTACTTTTAATTTTTAATTTTTAAAAAACGGAACCTCAGGACCAAGTGAATAGCAAACGGTAGCAATGCATTATTACCAATGAATTTAGTATATGTTCGGGAACATATGTAAAATTCAAAATTTTGAATCTATGGGTGTGACAACCGCGCGTACTTTAGTACCTGCTATTGGTAAATCATTGGTTAACGTAAGATATCGTAGACCACTGGCAATGGCAGTTAGATGTCACTGATATAAGGGGATAAGTGATAAGTGATTTTAGTTGTGCTGGCGGATTTCAATCCACGATAGCACCCTTAGTTTTAGTTATGGAATATTCTTTGACATGCTTCTAAGGTTTTGATGGACTAACGTTTTGATGGAATTTTTTTATATTTTTTTTAAAGAATGAACTTTTGTGCAATCTCGAAGATATGAGCCCAATTTTAGCTTTGTTCCTGCAAATTTAAAAAAAAATGTGTTTTATTTTTGTTTCCTCCATCCTATCATGAAATATTGCCCTATGTCGTACATTATTATGTGAAAGGATTTATTATTTAGATTTCCTTTCTTTAAGAAGAATATAAAAAACAAAAAAGCTAAAAAGAAATTTGCGTTCATCAACGTCTTAAAAAGCATGATGTTGTGGAACCTAGGTCTGAAAAGGTTTTTATGTGTTGTTGTGACACATATTGTGATTCCAAATATTTTGGAATTGCACACATTTTTTTGAAATTTTCGGTGAAAAAGATGATGAACAATGCCATTAAAGTTACGATTTTAAATGGAAAATTTGAAGGAGAAGATGTAGTGTTGCCAATGATCCCAACAGATATGGTATTTCAATTCAAACGTTTAGTTTCCAGTGCAACTCGCATTTGCAATGACGATCAACAAAGCACAAAGACAGTTACTGCAAGTATGTGGACTAGATTAGGAGAATCCGTGATTCTCACATGGACAACTGAATGTGACTGACGCGTTAGGAAAACCTTCTGATTTATTCGTGTATGCACTAGACGTAATAACAAAAAATATAGTGTACTCACAAATATTTGAATAAATAAATAGAATTAAAACGAGATTTTGAAATTTGTTCCATATTAAAGCAAATAAGTTGCAATAAAAATGACACAATGTAAATTGTATATTTTCATAACGAGTTTTCCTGAATTCCCTTTCTTATGAGATAGCGGCAATATTCGACGGGCATAATGTTAAATAAACAAAACTTTTACACTTTTGGCGTAAAAAATAAAATTTTGAGAGATTTTGTGAGTGATTAAGATCATCTACAGAAAACGATGACATTCTTCAGAAATACATTAAAGAAGAATTTGGTAAAGAAATTCAATTAATGATTGATGTAAAGACACGATGGAACAGCCTTTATCTTATGCTAGAACGTTTTTATAAAGTAAAAAACAGCATTTTAGAATCGTTAATCGATTTTGATGACAACGCTTTCACCGATAAAGTTAGCTACGGAAGCACTATGTCGCAGTCATGCAACATTATTATCAGCTGATGCAACCATGGAGGCATTATCGATCATTTGGGCAGCAATGGCAAGTTAGAAGCCAAACTCGAATGAATTTATTTCTCATTGGATTTATCAAAGATTTTTTGTTGAATAAAAGGATTTAAAAAAAAATTGTTGAAAAAATTATTTTTCTAAATTATAATGATTTTTTAATAGTTTTTAATTTAAACATTTTCAGAACCGGTTCCAGAACCGGGTACCCGGGTTTGAAAAAATCTAGCTCCGAAAAACCGGTTCTAAAAAATGCTTCGGTTCTGGATTCTCTAGTCCTGAAATAGAACAAAGTGGCGCGCGAAACAAAGACCAAGGGGGTTTTGTTTACTAAAGTAAAATACCGTAATTTAACGGTTATTAAATTTTGGCGCAATATTGTATATATTTATGGATAAAACCAGTTTAAGGTTTTTCTTTTATTTGAATTTGATAAAACCAGTTATTGATTGTATAATATATACCGTATTACGGTGAGATTAAATTTGACAAAACCAGTTTGGTTTATTTTTTGTTTTTAATATTTATACGTAGGATATTGAGTACATATAAGTTAATATATACTATACATAAGATAATATTTACCATATATAAGATATAAGATAATATGAAATATATGTAAGATAATATGATAATATGAGATAATATAAGATAATATGAATATACATATTATAAGATAATATGAACTATATATATATACATATATATATAAAGGAAAATATGAACCATATATATATAAGATAATATGAACTATATATATATATCAGATAATATGAGGGGTCTAACAGCAAAACCGGCAATATTCATTTTTTTGACAAAATAGCCTGAAATGTCGATTTTACCAATTTATATGAGGATAATACAAACATGTTTTCAATTTGTTTCAAAACTGATTAAATCCCCATCAAATTGATGTTGAAAAAAGGTATTTGATTGTTGAAAAATGGTAGTGATACAAAAGTCGCTCTTTACATTTATATATTCATTCCATAAGGAGTGAGTTAATGAAAATTCATAAAACTTATTCCTCTTTTACTCTCTTTGTTTACCCGGGAAAAAATAGAGAGATCTAAAAAGATCTGACTAGATCTCTTTTGATCAAATTAGATCTAATGAGATCTTTGTTTTGAGTCAATAAAATGAGAGTTTGATCCTTTCAGATCTAAAGAGATCTCTTTAGATCAAGGTAGATCTTCAAAGATCAAAGAAAAAATATAGAGTTTGATCTTTGAAGATCTACATAGATCTGAAAAGATCTCTTCAAATCTTGATAGATCTTCAAAGATCAATGTAAAAATTTGCGTTTGATCTTTGATGATCTACCAAGATTTAAAAAGATCTCTTCAAATCTGCAAAGGTCAAACACTAGTTTTTATATTTGATCTTTGAAGATCTACCACGATTTACAGAGATCTCTTCAGATCTGCAAAAATGTGAAAATAGAAAAAAAGTTTAAAAAAATATTGTTCAGATCTAAAGAGATGTCTGCCAATTTTCGAACAACTAAATATTTATTTGCATGTGACGATTATATATCTTTGCATATTTAATTGAGTTATTTTCATAACTAGTTATAGACTAAGAGCCCGCGACGGCCTGACCTTCGTTATTTTATAAAAGCCGAAAGTTTCTCTGCGCATACCCCCTACTCAGATAGGAACGATTACCGACATATAAAGTTTGGATCATAGTGGCTTTGGCAGGGAGCAGGTAACAAAGGGGCCTCCAAAGTTTCGTGAAAGTATAAAAGCTAATTTTTTTATATATTCTTCGGGATAGTATTAGAAGTCACGTCACCCATTGTCAGACAGATACTATCGTGGAAACCCCCTGCCAGACACCCTTAAACTTTAAAGTTTAAGGGTGTCTGGCAGGGAGTTTCCACGATAATAAGTGTCTGGCAATGGGTAACGTGACTTCTATACTATCCCGAAGAATATATAGAAAAATTAGCTTTTATACTTTCACGAAACTTTGGAGGCCTCTTTGTTACCTGCTCCCTGCCAAAGCTACTATGATCCAAAATTCATATGTCGCTAATCGTTCCTACCTGAGTAGGGGGTATGCGAAAAGAAACTTTCAGCTTTTATAAAATAACGAAGGTCTGGCCGTCGCGGGCTCTTAGTCTATTATCATAATTGAGTTATTTTCCACTTTTTTGTGCTTCTTTTAATTTTTCTGAAGTCGGTTCGGTTCTATTTTTTTTAAAAGTTTATTTTAATAAATGGGATCTTGTTAGATCAAATAAGATCTTGATAGATCGAAGCAGATCTAAATGTATCAAAGAAGATCTGCGTAGATCCAAGAAGATCTGCATTTTGGAACATATCCATACAGATCTGTTTTGATCTAAGGAGATCTGCACAGATCGTTGTAGATATGTTCCAAAATGCAGATCTACGCAGATCTACTAACGCAGATCTGTTAAGATCTCTTCAGATCTCTATATTTTTTCCCGGGTATTCTTTTGCTTATGATTGATCTTCGTATAAATAACAAATTTGATCTCAATACCGTGAGCCTTTTTTTTAAACAGTTTTACCTATTCTTACTCCTCTCTGTTTTTATTTAGATTTGGCTTTGAGGATGTAAATTATAAATAAATAGTATCATCTTATTGTTGAGGTTTATGGGTTGAAAATTATTGTTTAGGATATATAGTGTAATAGTTATATATGTATAGGGTTAGATAAATCAGTAAATTTTATGATTGAGTGGGAGTAAGTAATTTTTTTTTGTGACGAGCAAGTCTTTATACCAGGGTTGTGCCTTAGACAAAATAGATTACTTTACATGTATAGATTACGCATAGATTACGTGTAAATTACGCGAGATATTTTCGTGTAATCTATAATGTAAACTATAATGTAATCTATTTAATTGACATGTGAATTCTAAAATTTTTTAGCAATAAATTAACTTTTTTCAAGATCGCAAGATCTTGTGTTTGACAATATTATTGATCATGTCTTTTGCAAAAAAAATTTCAGTAGGGATAATTCAATATTTCCACATATTTCTTCTTAAATCAAAATTAATAGATTACGCCAAATTTACATAGATGACATAGATTACATTACATAGACTACATGTAATGTAATCTATTTTAGATTACGCGTAAAGGAACAACCCTGCTTTATACAATGAAGTATATTTATTTACAATTCAAAGAGTAAGTCTTGTACAAAATATTTTTTTTTAACTCACTATTCAATCGTAAAAGAATGAAGATATGAAGGAATGAAAATCAAAATTCTTTTAGGATTAAGAGTAAGAGTAGGAAAGATTTTTTTAAACACTGGTATTTAGTAGCAAAAGTGGCTATCTCCACTAACCTGTGAGTTGCAACGAGTGCTATCTCTAAATCGACCAATCACAAGAGATCACGTGGTTTATTATCAATCAGCTGTCTCCTTATCTTGAGTTAATTGGACATGAGGTTAAATAATTAAGGTTTTGGTTTTATTTTTTGTTAGTAATTGTTTTTATAGATTGTTTCTTATAAATTTAATAAAAATAATTTTGAATTATATTGTTTTATACTGTGAAAGTATTATTATGGAGTGCTATGCAGAAACTGTTTCTGCAAGGAAGAGTAGAAAGAGAAAAAGACAACCGGAGAAATGGAAAAGAAATCTTGCCAAAAATAACAGGTAAGTTTATTATCAATAATGTACCTATTTATTATAACATTTTTGTATCTTTAAACATATTGGTCGCAAAAACTAATATATTTTACAATGCTTAATGGACCAGAGGTTCAGCAAGACCTGTTTGACATAGTGTTAAGGTTTCGAAAACATAATTATGTTTTCTCTGCAGACATCGAGAAGATGTACCGGGAGATTCTCATACACCCAGAGGATAGGAAATACCAAAAAATATTTTGGAGAATAACGGAACCGAAAATATACGAGAATACCAGTTAAATACGGTTACTTATGGCACCACCGCAGCACCATACTTAGCCACTAGATCATTAAAACAATTAGTGATTGATGAAAAACCACGATTTTCTTTAGCTTCCAATGGCACATTAAACGATTGCTACATTGATGATATTTTATCGGGGACAGATAGTTTAGATCATGCAATACTAATTCAGCACAAATTAATAAGTATAATGGCTACAGGTGGTATGAATTTTAGGAAATGGTGCTCCAATTCTCCAAAGGTTTTAGAAAAATTGCCGACCGAGTATATTAATGTAATAAAAGATGATGAAGGCATTAAAACCTTAGGAATGATTTGAAAACCCAATTCAGATCAATTTTTATTTAAAATTACAATAATAGATAATTTTGAAATTATAAAAAATTCTGTGTTATCTCAGATAGCGAGACTCTTTGATCCCTTAGGATTAATCGCACCAATCCTTATGTTATGCCCACAATTTAACATGATATCTAACAGGTAGCATTTTTAAGAGGATCTACATCAGCTCCAGAACATATTCAGGTTCTGTACCAGTGGGATGACAGGAAAATAGACTTTTGTAGTTAACGGCTACGGCCTACTGACAGTAAAAGCTAAACTCCTGCTCAATCACCACACTCTTCCATTATTCTACTTATAATATGACTACTTGGCATTTTTCATCAACATTTACAATTAATCAGTAACAACAAAGATTAGATTCTCGTCAATGCATTACATATTACATTTTCGTAAAATTAATTATTAAAATTAATTAATAATTTCATAAAACATTCCTTATTTTCATTTGTGTAAAAACGTTCATAGCAATTAGCAAATAATTGAAAAGGGAAGGTCTCGATTTTGAAAAATATTAATCAGGAATTCAAAAACCAGCTGAAATAAGTAGATAACTGGTATGCAATAATAATATAAATATATATTTGTATATAAATATATACAATATTTCTGTTTTTAGTGTAATGAAAATTAAAAACAATTAAGTTTGGATATTGATATTCTGGACCGATTCTGAAGATACTACTATTGTGAGTGAACAAGACCTTGGTAATATAATAAAGCCATCTTTTATTAAAATAGGGTGGATAGGAGATCTTCCTTGGCTAGAAGATAACTGTATTGAGTTTATATGAAGGCCGAATATTAAGAATTTCAAGTAAGTAATTATTTTGAATTTTTTATTCTTTAAATTTTGTTTGCAAACTCCGTTAGAATAAATCACGAACGACAGAATGGAAAACCAAGCACTTGGGTAATATAGATCGCCTAATATAGATCGCCATCATATATGAATTCAACTACATCTTTTATTAGTGTATTTAAAGAATGGTGTAATGAATATTTGGAGAATCAATTGAATTGTCTAATATTAGGAGATTTTAATATTGATTTACTTAAACCAGAAGGAAGACAAATGAAAAATACCATCAGTGATGAAAGCTTAAAACAACTAATTTGTGTACCTACCAGAATAACGAGAAATAGTGAAACTTTAATAGACTATTTATTGGTAAAAAATTACTGCAAAAATGTGACATATAAAGTAGATTTGAATAGTAAAATAACAGATCATGAGACTATATTAGTGAATATTAATATTAATGAAAAATTTAAAGAAAATATACAAACAATTAAGATAGTAAAATATGATAAAAATAGATTTGTGCAATATCTATACGAACATTTTTTAAATGATGACTTTCCAGTGTTGGACCTGCATAAGAAATCTTTATGTTTTGAACTTATTATAAAAAAATGCATTGATAAACTATATGTTAGCATGACTGTAAATAATAATAAGTGTAATTTTGGTTGGTATAATGATTACTTGAGTGATCTTAAAACAAGCAAAATTGAAAAGTATATTAGAGCTGTGTATAGTAATAATAATAAGACATTATGGAGTGAATATTCAGAAGCATGTAAATTTTATAAAAAAGAAATTAATAAAGAAAAGAATAAGTTTATTGAAGAACAAGTAGCTAGTTGTGGCCATGACCAACAAAAATTATGGAAAAATATTAAGAAATTTGTGTTAAATGAAAATAAAAGTAATGATATTAATGAAATCGATTTAAATGGTGAAATAATAAGGAAAGAACAAGAAATCGCAAACAAATTAAATGATTTTTTTGTTGATAGTGTCGTAGAAATAAATAATAGTATACCATATGTAACATTTGTAGATAGAATACCACAATTTGATTGTATATTTAACTTTGAACTTGTTACAGAAAATGATTTATTAACAATACTCCAAAAACTGAAAAATAAAAAGGACTTTAACGGAGTTAGTGTCAAAATGTATATAGATTCATTTTCGATTATTGCTCCTTACTTGGTGGACATAATAAATTATTCAATTGAATTAGGAGTGTTCCCTAATGACTGGAAAACGTCAATTGTAGTCCCCGAACCAAAAATAAAGAATGCAAAAAAATGTGAAGACTTTAGGCCAATAAACATGCTTACAGTACATGAAAAAGTTTTAGAGAAAATTATCTACTATCAGCTTGAAAGTTACCTATTTAATAATGATATTATTATTCCTGAGCAATCTGGATTTAGAAAGGGACATTCCTGTGAAACTGCATTGAACTGGATAATTTTCGAATGGAAAAAGGAAGTGGACTGTGGAAATACAATTTTTGCCGTTTTTTTGGACTTCAGGAGAGCATTTGAGACCCTGGATCGAGATATATTACTTGGTAAACTTGTGCATTACGGAATTGAAGGTAAAGAAAATAATTGGTTCAAAACATATTTAAGTGAAAGAAAACAAAATACACGTTTAAATGGAACATGTATGTCAAATACAAAGTATGTTACACTAGGAGTACCGCAGGGCACAGTTCTGGGTGTTTTGTTGTTTCTGATTTATATTAATGATATTAAAACTGTTTTAAAATTTTGTAAAATTGCCCTATTTGCTGATGACTGTCTGATATATATAAGCGGTAAGCATGTTTTGGAACTCGAACAAAAACTTTATCAAGATTTAAATAATTTATATGAATGGATTAACATGAACAAGTTAAAGCTAAATATAACCAAAACAAAAGCAATGATATTTAACTCTAGAACAGAACCAAATTTAGAATTTAATAATACAAAGATAGAAATAGTACAAAATTTCAAATACCTAGGAGTGATTATTGATAGCAAACTTAAATTCGATGACCATTTGAATATGATTTGTGGTAAAATATCAAAAAAAGTAGGGTTTCTAAAAAGAATTCGAAACTCAATAAGTAAGAAAACTGCGACTATGCTCTACAATACATTAATATTACCACATTATGATTACTCTTCGACTATTATCTTCAGTGCTACTAATGAAATGTTGTCTAGACTACAAGTACAACAAAACAGAGCTATGAGAACCATTTTGAGGAAAGACATCTACACGCCTATTTTAAGATTGTTAGAGGAACTAAATTGGATGAATGTCAAGCAACGAAGTGTCTTAAAAGTTTTAATTTTTATTTTTAAACTCAAACACAATTTGATGCCAACATATCTCTATGATAATATTAATTACGTGAATGCTTCAACGAACTACAACCTAAGAAATGCAGATGACTTCCGACTGCAAAGATTCAACAAAACCTCAACACAGAATACAGTGATGTACAGAGGGATAGACATTTTTAACAAACTGCCTAACAACATAAAAAATGAAGAAAACTTAAAAAGATTTAAAACATTAGTAGAGATTTTTATTAAAGAAAAATATTGATTGCTTTTAATTTGTCTTGCTTTAAAAAGAAAATAATAATGATAATGTAATGATAATGATAATGTTTTATTGTAATTGGAGTTACCTACATTATTTTAAATTTGAAATTGTTAAACTTAAGGTTTTTTTATAAACCCATAAATAAATAAATAAATAAATAAAATAAATGTTCAGCCTTAGGTGAACATATTCAAATGAACTTCAATTTATTGTTTTGAACTTTGTTATTTCCAACTACATAATAAAGTAAAAAACAAGCAATCAGAATTTACAATTGTATTACACAAAAAAATTTATGTAAGTTAACACAAAATTGCTATTTGGTCAATATATAGAACATCAGCAATTTTAATTACTTATTTGTTGGTATAATCAATGTATATTAATTTGTATATAAATCACAAATTTACATGAATAAAATATAGTTTTCGAACAGCTATCAAGGTATTATATTGTTATTGTCATAGCACCCACCAGAGGCTAGCGGATAACAGTCTACTAGAAATCGAATTGTGTTTATTCTGATTAAGATAAAACATTGGTCCTTCGAAACCAAAAAACAACGGGCACCTAAGAAAATACTGGGATACTGTAGTACAGCCAACGGGTACTATAAAATAGCGCAGCCAACCAACAATAGGGCGCTGAAGCTGAGCCATCAAACTCAAGTGGCAGAACATCCAACGGGTACTACAAAATTGCGAAGCAACCAACCAACAACAGGCACTGACACGAGCCATCAATCAAATAGAGCTCAAACCGCACATATCGCAGATCATCAATATTCAACAAACAGGCTCATTTAAGCCACTGCATTTACCAACCAAGCAGCAATGACGAGCTTACAAGGTTTGTTACTGAAACACAATTCAGTAGGCGAGAAGATAGATCAATTAAATACGAACTATCGTAAAGACGGCAGCAACCGTAAAACAATAAGCTATTTAGAAACAAAAATAGCTACGCTAAAGATACTATATAGTGATTTTGTTGCTACAGATGACGCCATCCGTGCAATGCAGCCACCGTTAGACATCAACCATGATTATTTCGAGACTAGGCGTAAGACAGTGGAAACTTACGACTTTCTAATCAATGACATGCGTAAAAGATTAAACAACGGGCCACCAACTACCCCGATACAGTCAACATCGGAGGACAAAACGAAATTTCCGACATTCACATCGTCAGAGGAGGTGGAAAAAACAACAATGGGGGATGGCAGAAGTTCCAACACTACAGATAGGAAAGAGTTCGAGCAGGTGTTAAAACTTCAAAATATTAAGATGAGAGCCCTTTACATGGAAATAGAAGCAGCTGAAGACGCATTAGCGCAACAAGATCCAAAACAAGCACTTCAGCTTGCATTAAGATATTTAGAAAAGTTGATGGAACAAATCATGAATCTCGACGAAAAAATTAACTTAGAGGCTTCAGAAGAAGATGAAATAGAATTAAAATATTTCAAAGAAAATTACTTCGACAACTGTAAGCGGGAGTTACGACATCCCGGATGTCTTAAACATATTTCAAATTCCTTATTCATTTTTTTTATAAAATAAAACAAACTATAAATTTGATAATAATTAAATATAATCATATTTCAATTTTATTCTCATAATAAAAATTGTAACATTTACATAAATTTCTTAATCTTATTTTTCATAAAGTAAAAATTCATATTAATCAAATTTCAATTTTATTTTCATAGAAAATTGTAACATAGAAATTAAAAACTAAAATTAAATAAATTCTTAGTTATCACATTACGATTTTATTCTCACAGTAAAAGTTGCAACAAATGCAAAAACCATTATTTCATAACTAACTTAATTAATTGAAAAACTAATGAGAATTAGAATATATTTGGATTAGAACGAGTGAACATCGTTCATAAAATAAATTGTATAATTGTATTTTTTTTAATTGATTAAACTAAAGTGTTTACTATATTTTAAATCCAAGACTTTTATTTTTATCGTTTGAGAACCTCAAACCTATAATTCGGGCACATGATCAAACAGTGGTAAAGATAACAACAAAAATGGAAACCGACAACAACAACAACACCAAGGCAATAGATATTCGATTACCAGTCATAGAAGTCCCACATTTTTATGGTGACAATATGAAGTGGAAAAGTTTTGCTGATACGTTTGAAAAATTGGTACATAAAAATCAATTGTTGACGGATACTCACAGGATCAACTATTTAAAGGGTCATTTAGGAGGTTCAGCGGCTTGGATAATAAACCATTTGGAATCAACAGCGGAAAACTATGCACTCGCTTGGGACATATTAAATAATCGCTTTAACAACGAACGAGTTTTAGCGGCAACATATTTTAACCTACTAATAAATTTGGTAGTAAAAACCGCGGCAGGCGTTAGAACAATGCACGACACCACAAGAGTAGCCATTCACAACATCAATAGTATACTTTCGGATGAAGCAAAATTTGATGCGTTAATAATACATATACTTATGCAGAAATTAGACTGCGAAACCATCAAAATGCATGAAACAACGTTAGAAGAACCAAAAAGGAGTCAAAATTTGAATCATTTTTTGTTGTTCATGGAAAAACGGTTTCAATCAGTAGAAGCAATAGGAAACAAGCCAAATCGAAGTACGATATCGAATAGCCGACCACAACATCAATACGCCATAACAACACTAGCAGCAACAACATACAAATGTGTGAATTGTAAGGGATCACATAACATTGCAGCATGCAGATCATTTTTACAGATGTCAACAATGGATCGAAATAAAACATGCACAATAAAAAATTTATGTAGAGTATGTCTAGATGATCATCATGTCACAAGAATGTGCCATGTAGAAACAAAATGTTGGGTATGCAAAGGTAAACATCACACTCTTTTACACACTAAAGAAGGCGCAACTACAAACACAAATTTACACCCGCAGAGCAATCCATTAACAGCACGGAGTCCAACGACCCAACACATAACTCTAGTAGTAAAAACACACTTGGTAAATAACACAACAACTGCAGCTCAGGTGATTTTAAGCACAGCGTTGGTAAAAGTTCCAACAAATTGTTGTCAGCCAGAGCTACTCAGATTTCTAATTGATCCAGGCTCTCAAGCATCGTTCATAACTCAAGACGAAGCATGGAAATTAAACATACAGAGCAAAAAACACACGTTGAATTCAGAGGTGTAGGCGGAATTAAAGCTGGAGTTACAGAACAACGAATCACATTTGAGATTGAGCCAAGATTTTCCTCAAATTTTAAAACAAAGGTAAGCGCATTGATAGTAAATGAACTAGTGGGGAACCTGCCAGAATACCGTTTTAATGCATGGAAGTGGCCTCATATCAACAATTTATTGTGGATAGATCCTAACTATAGCATGCCTAACAAAATCGATATATTGCTGGGTGCAGATTACTACCCTGCAATAGTACTGAATGATGTAATTAAAGGTGCAGCTGGGGAACCAATAGCACAAAAAAAAAGAGTTGGGATAGATTATATGTGGGTTAGTTAACCACAACGAATCTCAACAGTGCAGTGTTTAATAACACGAAACAGAACTAGACAATAGGTTGAAGACTTTCTGGGAGATAGAAGAAGTACAAAAGGAAAGGTCATTAACAGAAGATGAACAACGTTACCAGGAATTGTATGAGGAAAACCATAGCCGTGATTCCAGTGGAAGATATACAGATCGTATCCCATTCAAAAACAATCCACCAGTATTGGAAACCTCAAAAACCAGAGCACTAGCCAGATTCCTACAATTAGAGAAAAAATTCGCAGCGTCACCAAAACTTGCCGACGATTACAAAAAATGTATCAAAGAATACATTTAACTAGGCCATATGCAACTCTGTAAAGGTGAAATGGCTCCATCAGAAGAATACTTCATGATCATACCACATCATAAAGTAAAGCAGTACGACCACAAAGTCGTTTTGTTGTTTTTGATGCATCAGAAAAACAAGCAATAACAAGAGCCTCAACGATCAACAGTTGATTGGGCCTGTGGCGATAACACTAATCAAATAACAACAACGACAATACTAAAAAAGTTAATTCAGCGGAAGTCGAATTGAATCCAAAATAATTAATTACCATATCAAAAAAATAAATTAATCTTAATTTTGCGTTCGTTCGAAAAAGTTAAACCAATTAAATCGATATTGTAATAAAAAGAAACACATGTTTAAGCCTATTGTTTTCAATAAAATTATTGTTAAAAATTAATTCATAAAAAGTGATTAGTTCTTTTATTTAATAGCAAGACTATATAAATAGTGCGAGGTCTAGTTTTAACTGCCTCACGTGGTGACCCCGATTTAAACACGCCGGTACAGTTCAAAATAAAACGACCATTACGCGTGCTTATATATATTGATTAAGAACGCCGGTTCACTTATAATCAAATTGCCGACGCAAGTGAATAAAACAAAAAAAAAACAAACAGTGCAAATCTTCACAAATTATAATTTCAATCAATACAACGTGTTTTCAAAAATGTTTATAACAATTTATGCAACGAATAATAAAGGTGTTCCACAGGGTTCAAATTTAGGACCATTGTTGTTCAATATTTATATCAATGATTTAACTCTTCTCAAACTAATTGGACATTTACTATTGTATGCTGATGATGCAGTCTTGATTTATGAGTGTGATACTTTGGAAGATCTAAATGATGTGATGCAACGGGATTTAATTCAGATCCTAGGATGGTTTAACAAAAATCTTCTTAAACTTAACGTATCTAAAACTAAATACTTATTGCTTGACAATAAAAAAATCTGTAATCAACAACTAAACTTATTTAATTTATCGTACGAAAATACAAGTATTGAAAGAGTAACATCATTCACATACCTTGGACTTAAAATAGACTCGAAGTTTAATTGGAATTTGCATATAGATAAAATAATGTCAGCTATTACACCGTATATATTTGCTATCAAAAGAACCAGAAATTTGCTTCCACAAAAATCACTACTAAATATATATTATGCTTATATCCACTCCCATATATCATATTTGAATCCTATCTGGAGTGGAAGTTCAGAATACAAAATCAATGAACTTTTTGTAAAGCAAAAACGAGCAATAAAATACTTGTTTCATCTACCGATTACTTATCCTACTAGCCAATTATTCAAATCAGTTATATCATTGCCTGATACAATAAAAATATCATTGCCTGATACAATTACTTATTTTAATCTATAAAATTACAAACAATTTATTACGACACAATTTTTTATTGCAAACGGTAGCTGATACTCATAATCATTATACAAGGCGGAGATCCCAATTTCAGATCGGTTCCTTCAAAACCAATATGAAAAACCACAATGTCCTAAATCGCGGACTGACTCTGTTTAATTCCCTTCCTTCTAATATAAGACATGAAAATACTTTATCTGCTTTCAAAAAACATTTGTACAAATATTATAAAATTTAACCTGTATCAATTGTAAAAATCGGAAATTATTATTTTGAATGTAAATCACGTAACTTTTTTTTTATAATCAATATTATTAGCCTTTCATTTTAATTTAACTTAAGCTGTGGCTTATTTTATAAGCACCTTAAATACTTTATTATTTTGAATTTGGATTGAAAATCTATTACTTATAGATAGAAAAAAAAATATGTCTATATCTGAAAATAACTTAATATTTATTGTTCTAAACTAATTATATTTATATTTATTGTTCTAATATTTATTGTTCTATTTTTAAGTTTATCATCTATAAGTTAAGTTCATCACGTTCTATGTAACATAAATAGACTAGATTTGCTGTACAGCCTCAATAGGCTCTTGCAATGTAAAATTAATTTATTGCAAAATTAAAAGAAAAAAAAAATTGTTTTTTTTCCTTAACTAAGAAACGTTAATTTTACAAAAAAAAAAAATACATTAAATATCACACAAACAGTGAAACAAAAAATTTATCAAACAAAAAAAAATCTAAAGTTTAAAAATTGTCGCAAAGTATTGTTATAATCTATAACCAACAATACAAAAATAAGTTCAATCAACAACTATAGCTACAATATACTATAGTCACAGCAACATTTATTATACCTAGGCAATTATAGCCCAACAAGGGAGCTTCGGACGCGACGCCACATCATTATAGTCAGAAGTACAAGCAACAATCTTCGAAATTTTCATCACAGAGTATGAAGCAGCAAGGGTTCGTCGATTAAAAAACATGTATATTTATTATAATTATATCTAATAATTTGTTTCTGCTTGTGACAAGACCTATAATTTATTTTCTGTATTTACATAAAAAAGAATAAAGAAAGAAATATTAAATCAATTTGTATTGGTGAATCAATTAAAAATTTGTTCTTGTGATTTTATTTCTATTAATCCGATTTGTTATCATTAACTATTAATAATTATAAAAACTGTTTAGTTTCATCTAAAGTTTTGCAAGATCTTGTGTATTATAATTGATTAATAATTTGTTTGGTTTTCAATCAATTGTACCGCTTACAGTCCCGTTTTTGATTTTATTAAAATTTCAATGCCATTTGAATTGAAAAAAACTAAATGTTTAATGTGTATAAACAAGAGCTCGTTTTTAAAATCTGAAGCTGAATCTACTAAATGTAGTGGTTGTGATTCTTATTATCATCCAGGTTGTGCTAAGCGTGCTGGCTTAAATAGTGATGCTTCTATAATGAGATGTTGCGGTAATAAGGATGAAATTAATAAATTTAACTCAACATTTAATGAAGTTACCGTTAGTGATGATGATTCTGATAATATTGCTAGTTTTAGTGATCTTTGGTCTAAAATTAAAACAAATTCTGATCATAACTTTAAGTTAATCAATGAACGACTTAAATATGTTGCTAGCAATTTAAATGATTTTAAATCATTAATGGACAATGAGATTGAAGGTATTAAGGATAAAATTCTGGATTTAGATAATCGCTTAGAAACTATAGAGTCATCTTCTTCTACTGATCTAAAAGTTAGCGAAGAATTTTATATTGAAATGAAGGATAGGATCACTCGCGAGAAAAATCTCATTATTTATAATATGGCTGATAGTAATGATGCAGATAAAGTCGATAAAGCTACTTTGATTGATATGTTTAAAAATTCACCGGTTACACTGAATGTTATCAGAGTTAGTCGTCTTGGAAGGCATTTTTCTATTAATAAGGTTCGACCTCTTAAAGTTGTTCTTGGATCAGCTGATGAAGTGCATTGTATCTTTAATAATAAAATGAGTATTTTTGGTAGTGATATAAAAATCTCAAATGACTCTACTCCTCTGCAACGATCACAGTACAAGAAATTACAAACTGAAATGAAGGAAAGAACACTTAAAGGTGAAAGGAACCTTCACATTAAAAGAATCCAAGGTATATTATCAATAGTTAATAAAGATAAACATCATTCCACGAATCATGAGGCCTCAAAAAACTAAATTTATTTTACCAAAACATCAGGAGCATTAAAGGTCGTCTTATTGAATTTAGAAGTACTCAATTTTTATTACCAACATACGATATAATAGGCATTACCGAAACCTGGCTTAATGAGGATATTCTTGATGTTGAAATTGGCTTGGAAGACTATAATATTATTCGCTGCGATCGGAACAACTTTACTAGCTCTAAAAGAAATGGCGGTGGCGTTTTACTGGCCATTAACAAAAGTTTTCATAATCAAACGTCAATTCAACTTAACATTAATTCTGTGGAACAAGTTTTTGCAAAAATAGACTTTGGGAATCATAAATTAGTCATTGGAATTGTTTACTTTCCTCCGAATACGAAGTTTGATATTTACAAAGAATTTTTTGATGCTCTACAGGACTATATTACTCTTAATTGTTCTCTAAGTATGTTTGATAAGCTAATTCTGTTTGGAGATTTTAATTTGCCGGGAATTGATTGGACTTCCATGTCAAACTTGTCAACTGGTTTGGGATCTCATTCATCTAATAACATCGCTTTATCAAGTAATTATATTATTAATTTTTGTTCTATTTTTAATTTATTTCAAATTAATACTATTAAAAATAACTGTGGTAATCTTTTAGATCTGGTTCTCACTAATGATAGGTTGATTAAATGTAATTCTTCTTTGGATTTTTTTTTTGAGAAGGATGTTTTTCATTGTCCGTTAAATCTTATTATACCTAGCTCTCAATCAGGTTTTTTAGCATCAAATGAATATTTTTTTAACTTTAAAAAAGCCAATTATGACCAAATTTATGAGTGTTTACTTGATTGCAATATGGATATACTGTTTGATGATAATAACGTTAACATTAATAGTTTAGTTGATAGGTTTTATGCATTACTGAATCCAGTTATTGATAAATACATTCCTAAGTTTTCTGTTAATTCAAACAGTTATCCGTTGTGGTTTTCTAAGAAACTTGTTGAAAGTATCAAACTAAAAAAAAAATATCATAAAAGATTTAAACAATATAATTCCGATTACTACTACCAATTGTTTAAGTTAATGAGGTCCGAATGTCTTAAATTAGTTAAATATGATGAGCAACAGTTTATATCTAAAATTGAAGATGATTTATTGGTCGATCCTAATGCGTTCTTTAAATTTATTAATATTAACAATCGATTCCGAACTTTGCCATCTAAATTTTATTATAATGGAATTAGTGCCGATTCTGGTAATGAGATTGCTAACTTGTTTGCTGATAAATTTAGGTCTGTATATGGTAACTCTGATCTTGATTATTCCTCCATTGATTTCAACATCTGTGATAACATTTCATCTCTCTCTTTTTCGGAACATGATATTGAGGTATGCTTTGATAATTTAAATATCAAGGCATCACCTGGGCCTGATGGTATCCATCCTTTCTTTGTTAAAAAATGTCAGCATATTTTAGGAAGTTTTCTTCTTAAACTGTTTAACCTTTCGTTAAGTAGTGGTTGTTTCCCAACATTGTGGAAGGTTAGCTTTATCACACCAGTTCATAAACAAGGTGATCTTGCTGATGTTAATAATTATCATAAATATATCATTGATCAACAACATGGTTTTTTTATGAGAAGATCAATAAATACTAATTTGTGTCTGTATGTGAATTATATAGTTGATGCAATTTTAAATAACAACACCGTGGATAGCGTCTATACTGATTTTGTTAGAGCTTTTGACTTGGTTAACATTGAATTACTTATAACTAAATTATTTCATTATGGTATATCAGGTTCTCTTTTAAATTGGATTTGCTCTTTCTTAAATAATAGAGTCCAAAAGGTTAAAATTAAGAACTATATTTCCAGTGACATTGCTGTTCTATCTGGAGTTGGGCAAGGAACTCATCTGGGGCCATTATTTTTTAACTTATTTATCAATGATATTGTTTCCTGTTTCGAGTTCTCCAAGATTCTTTTATTTGCTGATGACATGAAAATTTATTCCGTCATCAGGGATCAAGTTGATAGGACCAATTTTCAATCTGATCTAGACCGGCTTTCTAGATGTTGTTTTAAAAATGGTTTGCATCTTAATTTTAATAAATGTTATCAAATCTCCTTTAATAAAAAGAAGATTGATTTATTTAATTATTCCTTTGGCAACAATTTGTTGATAATTTGTGATAAAGTTAAAGATTTGGGAATTTTTTTTGACTCGAATTTATCATTTTCATATCACATTGAATATCTATGTAATAGAGCAAAGCGAATAGTTAATTTTATTAAAAGAAATTCGAAACAATTTTCTTCAATTTCGGCTTTCAGAGTACTATACTTTTCCTTTCTATATCCTGTGTTAATCTATGGTTCAATTATTTGGAATCCCTATTTGAAATATCATATCAAGGAGCTTGAGTCGGTTAACCACTTGTTTTTTAGGTATGTTGCGTTTAAAACTGGCATTTCGTTTAGTTTTTTTAAACATGATTATAGATTGATACAAAGTTCGATTAATATCTCTAATTTAGAGACGGCCCGTTTAAGAATTGATATTATTTTTTTGTTTAAGATTCTCAATGGGCTTCTTGACTGTGGGAATCTTTTATTTTCATTTGGTTTGAAAGTCCCTTCTAGAATTTTTAGAAGAAGCGATTACTGTTTTGATACTTCGGTTGTCTCAAATAATTTAATTTTTCACTCAACTACTTTTAGGCTTAGTTTCGAGTTTAATAATTTTTTCTCTGACTTTGACATTTTTTCTGGGTCATTGGGAAGTCTAAAGAAGGAATCTAAAAGATTGCTAAGTTATTATTGATGTTCTTCACTTTATACTTTTTGTTTATGTATTAATTAATATATTTCTCTTTTGATTGTATTATTTGTTATAATGTATAAATTTTTATCATAATTTATTGTATTTTGGTTTTTTCATTTTTTTTTTTCTATTATTAACATTTTGTATGAATATTTTTTGTAAAGTTTATTCAAGGGCCTCGCCCGTAAATAAATAAATAAATAAATAAATAAATATCTATTTTTTTCATTTTATTCTTCTACAACAATCAACTTATAAAAAAGAATAAGAAAAAAAAATTTTTCAACAAAAAAAGTTTTGATTACAGTTTTTTTTATTTTAAATTTATAGAAGAACAATTTTTTTTGATAGTACATATTACATTGAATACGTACTTTCGTTTTCAACAATAATTTGTAATTGCTACGCACATAAATATTGCATTTATATAGAGTTTAAATTAAATTAATTTTTCATATACAAAAAATTAGTTTTATCCGATAGAGATCATAAACAAAATTTTTGTTTTATCTAATATTTTAATAAAAATAAATAAAACAATCTCTAAAAATAAATTAATTAGCTACATATTTTTTAAATAATAGTACATTATGATGCTAGGACGTAAAGCTAAAGATTTTGGACGGACGTGGAGTTTGCAAATCGAGGCGCTAGCCGAGATTTGCACCCACATTAAGTCCAAAATAGCTTACGTCCGTGCATCATATACATACTATTTTTTATTCGGCGCAAGCAAAATATTTTAAGAAAAGTTGTTTATTCTAAATTAAAATTATAAATTTTCATAAATTTTAAAATAAAAATATGTGGAACAAGTAACCTTTGACAAAATATTTATTATTTTTTCCAAATTATTGTGTAGCTATGACAACAAATGATAACAACTATTTTAATTGGATAATGAAATTTTGAATTTGAGGGTTGCTTTGATAAAAAATTTTATTTTTCATAGAATTTAAACAAATACGAATGCTTTTTACTTTTTTGGACGTAGCTATCTATGACAACAAAATAAATAGTTGAAAAGTGATACTTTAAAGCCGCAAATCAAAGTAATAAAGTAACACTTTAATATGTAGGCGAATAAAAATTTATTTTGTTCAAAAATTGTAACAGCTTTCGTGGGATTAACTTAATTTTTCTTTCACTTTTGAGAATCTCGCGCATTTATAAAAAACATTTTTTTGGAATGTTTACAAATTGATTTTCTTTACTGGTGGTACAAATACATATACTCCTTTTTCCGATTTGAGTTCTGGTTTCTGGTGTTTGATTCGTTGTTCTACATAGTACTAAATTGTAATTTAATAGGCTTACACCAAAACTTTTATTTCACAACACAAGTTTAATAAAGATAATTTGGATTTACATTTTCTTTATTGTTGTTTTACGTTCTAAAGCTATTGTGTACCACATATCAAAATGTCATCATCAGATGAGAAAGATGACAATAAAGGAACCTCAACCGCGGGTAGTTCCAAGAAAGAAATTTTCAATATTAATAAAATAAAATTGCCTACGTTTTGGCACGATCAGGTTGAAGCCTGGTTCCTTATCGCGGAAACAACATTTAAAAACAAAAAAATCAATAAGGAAGTTAATAAATTTAGCGCAGTACTCGCTGCTCTGCCGCAAGATGTTGTTGTTAACATAATGGACGTCATAAAAGCATCCGCCACAGCAACAAATCAATATAATTTCCTCAAAAAGGCAATTTTAGAGCGACACTCTATTAGTGCAGGCAAGCGCTTGGATATAATTTTGTCTGGTCTTCAAGAAATGGGAGACAATACTCCATCAGAATTTTATCGCAAGCTCGAATCAGAAGCCGGCGATTCATCATTGGTCCACAAGGACCGTGGGCAGACAAGGATATTACGGAAATCCTTCCAATTGCCGACAAAATCTGGGAAGTTGCTCAAGCCACGTCTTCATCTATTGCTGCAACTTCGCAGTCAACATCCCACAGCAAGGCAACGCCAAGTGATAGGGATTACGACTTTGCTAATCTCGAGTCTCGACTCAAACAACATCTAAATAAACGATTCGATGACTTTGTAGCCGACTGTCTCGTCAAGACATAGGTTATAGAAGTCGTCCTTCAACTTCAAAGCGAACTGCAGTTACAGACGCTCTTCTAGATCTCGTCACCGATCTTCTTCTAGATCACGAGATATTTGTCACTATCACAGCAAATTTGGCAACAAAGCAAGTAAATGTTTACAACCGTGCATAATACAAACAAGATGCAACAGCTTCGCAATCTAAGGACTCGAGAAACTATTAAGTCCTGCTGTTACAAAGGCTAACAGTGGGATCTACAATTCACGCCGTCTTTTTGTTAAGGACGATGAAAACTTATTACAGTTTTTGATCGATAGTGGTGCTGAAGTCTCAGTACTACCCCATTCTACTTTTCCTCACGGCAACAAGGATCCCATTCAAACGCTAACTGCTGCTAACGGTACAGCTATTTCCACATATGGTACTAAGTTGTTGAAACTTAACATCGGACTTAGGCGTACATTCACACACACTTTCATACTGGCAGATGTTAACAGGCCTATAATAGGTGCTGATTTCCTCTCGAAGTATGACATTTTGGTCGATCTGAAAAAACGGAAGTTAATTGATTCTAAAACATCCCTACATGTGAATGCAATTATCACTAATTGTAATACGCCTACACCTAAACATTTCAGCGTCGACAATCAATTCGGCACTCTCCTGAAAAAGTTTTCGTCACTTACCGAGGCACCAAACTATGGCCTCCCAATTATGCACAATGTGAAGCATTACATTGTGACTAATGAAAGACTTCCGTCCATTAATCCTAGACGCTTGGACCCGACGAAACTCAAAGCTGCAAAGACTGAATTCGAACATATGGTGGAACTAGGTATTTGTCGTCCTTCTAACTCCCCAGTCTCCTCTCCTTTGCACATGGTTCAGAAAAAGGACAAGGACTGGCGACCTTGTGGAGACTACAGACAGCTTACTGCTGCTACTGTTCCGGATAGATATCCCATCCCCAATATACAAAATTTTTCCTTGCAACTAGCAGGATGCAAAATTTTTTCCAAAATAGATCTGGTAAGAGCTTATCACCAGATACCTATGGCAGATGAGGATATCCACAAAACGGCTATAACTACACCTTTCGGATTGTTCAAGTTCACTCGTATGCCTTACGGTTTGCGAAACTCAGCACAAACATTCCAGCGCTTCATCAACGAAGTAACAAAGGAACTGGATTTCGTCTTCGTCTATATAGATGATATCCTCATAGCTAGCCGCTCCGAAGCAGAACATCTTCTGCACTTGGAGAAACTTTTCACTCGCCTAACCGAATATGGCATCAACATAAAAGCTTCAAAATGCATCTTCGGCCAAAAATCACTTGATTTTTTAAGCCACTCTATTTCGGAAAACGGCATACTCCCATCGAAAGATAGAGACACTGCCATCTCCAACTTTCAAGGTCCAACATCAATCCGCCAAATACAGCAATTCATAGGTATGGTGAATTATTATCACCGCTTCATACCACGTTTAGCCGAATTGTTAGCGCCTATTCACGGGCATTTGGCATCACTGATTAAAAAAGGCAAGAACAAATCGAATTTTTCTTGGTCAGAAGACTGTGACGAGTCTTTCATGAAGGTCAAAGAATCTCTTGCCGCCGCTACTCTTTTAGCACATCTGTTGGACAAGACAACACACAGTTCAACATAACATCAGACGCTTCGAACACTGCAGTCGAAACTGTACTACAACAGTACAACAATGGATGTTGGGAGCCACTTACATTTTTCTGCAGGAAACTCACTCCTACTGAAGCAAAATATTCTGCGTTTGATAGAGAGCTATTAGCAATCTATTTCGCAATTAAACATTTTCGCTATTTTGTCGAAGGTCAAAATTTCTCTGTCTACACTGATCACAAACCTCTGATCACAGAAATTTCCTCCAAAACTTTAAGAAGTCCACGACCACTACGTCATTTAGATTTCATCGCACAGTTCACCACAGACATACGACACATCAAAGGTAAAGACAACGTCGTCAGTGATAGCTTATCACGTTCTGGTGAAGAATCTTCAACAGAAATCTACACTTCTACTTTCAACTTGAAAGACTTACCGAAATTGCAACAGGAATGCAGCAGATGAAGCACAACTTACCTCTAGAGGAAACATTGTTGGCTACAAATTAATTAGTGCTATTTACCATCAAACATATGGATCTGTCACGTATGTTAAGTCAGAAATCATGAACTGCACCCATGTACTTACACAGACGGACAACGACATTCATCTTATTGTTGTTGATATATCGGACATGAAGATTGTAAACGTATACAAGCCTCCTAATACAGGATGGCCAACTGCTACCCTACCATTATTTCACCACCCAGCAATATATACTGGTGACTTCAATAGCCATCACACCCAGTGGTCCAAACAACAATCAACAACTCAAACAACAATTCCAATGGTATACAACTGACTGACTGGGCGGATGATAACAACATGTTCCTGGTATATGATGCAAAAGACATGAAAACCTTTAGATCTGCTAGATGGCAACGTGATTACAATCCCGACCTTTGTTTTTCCACAAAAAACGAACAACGTAGCCCTATTCCAATATCTAGGGCTGTCTTACAAGGTTTTCCACGCTCTCAACATCGTCCAGTAATCCTTGAGGTTGGAATCCAAATCCCACTCGTTAACTCTACTCCTCAACCTAGATGGAATTTTAACAAAGCTGATTGGGATAAATATAGGTTGAAGTTGGATGCAGTGATTCGCTGGATCCCACCCACTCCTAAAAATTATGATAGGTTCGTTGGAGCCATCATCTCAACTGCAAAGAAATGCATCCCAAGAGGCTTCCGTGAAGAATACATTCCTGGCTGGAGTAGAGAGAGCGATAAACTGTATGAGGAGTACCTTAGTATGGGTAAAGCAGACGTGGCTGATGACTTGATTTACTCACTGGACGCCGCGAGGAAACAAAAGTGGATTAGCGCTGTTGAAAACATTGATTTTTCCCATTCAAGCAGGGAAGCATGGAGTCTCCTTCGGAAACTGGGTGGCTCAAACTCCATCACTCGCGCTAACAATGAAATAAATCCAGAGGACATTGCAAATCATATCGTAAACATGTCTCGTTCTTCTATTAATCGCCTTCATAAGAGAACAATTAAACGTAAATTAAAAGAAATGAAGCGCAATTGCTCGTTTCCATCGAAGTATGCGAACTCTTTTAGTAGCGAAGAACTGGATTCAGCTCTGTCCCAAACAAAAAACGGAAAAGCAGCGGGCTACGATGGCATATTTCCAGAATTTCTTAGAAATGCGGGAAAAAATGTAAAACAATGGCTATCTAAATTTTTCTCGATTATCCTAGGAACCGGCAATCTTCCAAAACACTTTAAGACTACGAAAGTGATAGCGATACTTAAGCCAGGTAAATCATCCAATGAACCAGGAAGCTATCGCCCAATCGCACTTTTGAGCACCTGCTACAAATTGCTAGAACGGCTCATATACAACCGTATCGCACCGATTTTGAATGACCAGATCCCAGTCGAACAAGCTGGTTTCCGTCCCAATCGCAGCTGCACTGACCAACTGCTCGCTTTAACATCCTACATCGAAGCTGGGTTTCAAAAACAATTAAAAACAGGCGCAGTATTCATCGATCTCACTGCAGCATACGACACAGTCTGGCGAATTGGGATTATATTTAAGCTGTTCAATGTAATACCTTGTAACACCATCTCACGTTTAATTAACAACATGCTGAGTAATCGTGTATTCAAAGTTCATGTAAATAATTCCTGTAGTAGGTCCAAAATGCTTAACAATGGTTTGCCACAGGGTTCCGTCCTGGCGCCATTACTTTTTAATTTGTACATCCATTACATGCCTGACACAACAACAAAAAAATTTGGGTACGCGGATGACTGGACCCTGGCCACTCAAAATAAAAACATGGGTGTCTTGGAAGATTTGTTGTCAACTGACCTGGCGATAATGAATGACTATTTTCGAACGTGGAGCTTATTTCCTAATCTAAGTAAAACCGAGAGTTCTTGGTTCCACTTAAACAACAAACTGGCAAAACACGAACTATCAGTGTTATTTAACGGCACTGTCATTAAATACAATCAACAGCCAAAGTACCTGGGCATTACTCTCGATAGAACTCTTTCTTTTAAGCTCCACCTAGAGAATACGTCAAAAAAACTTAAAACGAGAAACAATATATTGCATAAACTGGCAGGCTCGACGTGGGGTGCTACTCCAGCAACCCTCCGCACAACTGCTCTAAGTCTGGTTTACTCAGTGGCTGAGTACGGCGCACCAGTCTGGCTGAATAGCACACACACTAAAAAAGTTGACTGCCAGCTGCATGCCGCGATGCGTACTATAAGTGGGACTATCAGGTCCACTCCTTTACCTTGGCTCCCTGTGTTGAGCAATATCGCTCCACCTGCACTCAGACGCTCGCATGCACTCATGCGTGAACATAAAAAGGTAACCAACATCACGTTACTCTTGCACGAATATTACGGTGACCACACTCGTTGTCGATTGAAGTCAAGAAAGCCTCCACATAAAACTGCCAGCAACCTGCTGGCAACTAATTTTAATATCTTGGATGCCTGGGACACCTAATGGCATCATAACAACACAACTGGCCTTTCTATTACTGACCCGACTTCTACCCAACCTGGTTTCGATCTGCCACGTCATACCTGGACTACATTAAACCGAATAAGAACGAATAAGAACGAATCATGGACGTTGTGCTGATTCTTTCTACAAGTGGGGCATTTCAGAGTCCCCTGAGTGTGACTGCGGCGCTCCACAACAAACTATAAAACACATTGCAACTGTGTGTCCAATTCGACGTTGCAATGGCAACATCTCAGACATCCATTTGGCAACTCCCGATGTAGTAGCATGGATAGACTCGCTCGATGTAAACATCTAATGTTCAAATGTACTGCCCAATGTTCAAATATTTTAATATTTTACTTTTTAATTTTTAACTAAAAGACGCGCAATCATATTGATTGTAAGCTCATTTAATTTGTATTTATGTTTTGTTTTATGTAGATTTCATATGAAAATCTATCTATTTTAAGTTTTATTTTTGTTTTTAATGTGTCACAACAAAAACCATACGCTAAATAAAAATTGCAACAGGAGGACGATGAACTTAAGAAAGTGATTAATCCTGACAAACCGTCAAGATCATCAAAAGTTAAACTTAGGTTCATACAATCATCAGGCAGCAACGACAAAATCTGGTGCGAGACATCTTCTGGTTACAATCGACAATACGTCCCACACAGCACCAGAAAAACGATTTTCGATAACCTACATGGTTTATTATCACATTCTGGCATACGTGCAACGCGCAAATTAATAACATCCAGGTATTTATGGCCACGAATGAATGTTGACACAGGGATATGGGCCAAATCATGCGAATCGTGTCAACGATCTAAAGTTCATAGACACACAAAATCTGCGATTGGTAAATTTGATTTACCAAATTGCAGATTTGAACATATCTACATTGACATCGTTGGACCACTACCACAATCAAATGGGTACAGCTACATATTGACTTCAGTAGACCGCTTCACACGTTGGCCAGCAGCATACCCATTAAAGGACATGATAGCAAGTACCATTGCTTGAACATTATTGCAGGAATATATCTCTAGGTTTGGTATTCCTTCGGTCATAACGACAGATCGTGGCGGACAATTCGAATCCAATCTGTTCACCGAGCTCACTAAGCTTCTAGGATCTCACCGAATCCGCACAACTGCTTACAATCCTAAAGCAAACGGTCTTGTCGAACGCTTCCATCGTCAACTTAAAGCATCTCTTAAAGCGAGATGCAATACCGTTCATTGGAGTACTGAACTCCCACTAGTTTTACTTGGCATTAGAACTTCATTCAAAGAAGACCTCGACTGCACACCTGCAGAACTAGTGTATGGTCAAACTCTTAAGGTTCCCGGCGAATTCTTCGTCGACTCTCCAACAGCCAACAGTTCCGATACTTCTGAGTTCATTAAAAGATTGCGAAGTAATATGCAAACGTTAATTTCTATTCCTCCAAGGCAATCTAATCAGACCGAAATTTTCATCCCCAAAAATCTCGACAGCTGTACTCACGTTTTTATCCGAGTGGACAAAGTAAAAGGACCCCTTAGTACACCTTACGAAGGACCGTTTACAGTTGTACGCAAACTGCGTAAATTTTTCATCGTGGACATTCACGGTAAGAACACGACGATTTCCATCGACCGAATAAAACCAGCATACAGCATCTTTTCGGCAGACAGAAAACTACACGTAACCAAACGTGTACGTTTTAATGTAAAATCGGTCTAAAATTTATAATTTTAAATCTGGTGGGGGAGTTTATGTAGCGGTAACACTAAACAAATAACAATTAACAACAACGACAATACTAAAAAAGTTAATTCAGGGAAGTCGAATTGAATCCAAAATAATTAATTACCGTATCAAAAAAATAAATTAATCATAATTTTGCATTTGGTCGAACAAGTTAAATCAATTAAATCGATATTGTAATAAAAAGAAACACATGTTTAAGCCTATTGTTTTCAATAAAATTATTGTTAAAAATTAATTCATAAAAAGTGATTAGTTCTTTTATTTAATAGCAAAATTATATAAATAGTGTGAGGTCTAGTTTTAACTGCCTCAGGCCAACACTACAGGATGAATTAATATCAATCCTATTAAGATGGAGGAAACACAAGATAGCATTCACTGCAGACATTGAGAAAATGTATCGTCAAATAAGAGTACACAAAGATGATCAAAGGTATCAAAAAATTCTATGGAGAGAAAATGAGAACAAACCAATTCAGGAATACCAATTAACAAGAGTAACCTTTGGAACCGGTAGTGCTCCTTATTTAGCTATCCGCACTTTACAACAACTAGCAACCGATGAGAAAAAATTATGTCCAATAGCAGCCAACGTTGTGACCTACTAACTGGGCGTGTTTCGATTGAGCAAGCACAGAAACAACAACAACAAGTTATAAACCTACGAGGTAATGGTGGTTTTCAGATACGAAAATGGGCGAGTAACCATTCTAGTCTTTTAGAACAAATACCAAAAGAATCAAGAGCAATCGGTACAATGGACATCAAATTGGATGAAACAATTAAGACTCTTGGCATATCATGGAATCCAGAGACAGATACATTTGGATTTGAAATAAATATAACTAAAATAGAGCCCACTACCAAGAGGAAATTATTATCCGAGGTGTCACAATTATTTGATCCACTAGGATGGTTGTCACCAACAATTATAGTAGCAAAAATATTACTACAACGACTTTGGTTAGCAGGATTAACGTGGGATGAACCATTACCAGTCGATTTATCATTAAGGTGGAACAGTTACAAGAACGCGTTACCTGCGCTTGAACAAATCAAAATCCCAAGATGGATAGGAACATCCAACAATTCACCCATTGAACTGCACGGATTTTGCGATGCATCCGAACATGCATATGCAGCCGTAATATACTGTTACCAGAGAGGTGACCCAGTAAGAGCAGTACAACCCCAACTATTAATATCAAAAACAAAGGTTGCACCAATAAAAACAAAGCTAACAGTTCTTAGATTAGAGTTGTGTGGAGCTGTATTGCTGGCAAGGTTGATGTCAAGAGTAATCAAAAGTTTACAAATTCAAAAAACAACAACGTATACCTGGACAGACTCAAAAATCGTACTGGCGTGGATAAAATCAGAACCACATCGATTTAAAACATTTGTGGCAAACAGAGTATCCGAGATCCATAGTCTATCTAACCCATTACCATGGAACTTTATTAATTCATCTGAGAATCCAGCTGATTGTGCATCAAGAGATGTGGAACCGGAAAATCTCGCAAAACATGAACTTTGGTGGAATGGCCCAAAGTGGTTAACGATCAACCAAACCAATTGGCCGATTTATGTTTCGGTAGCGAATCTTGAAGATCTTCCAGAAAGAAAATTAGTAGCAACAGCCAAAGCAATGATTGTAAAAGATCACGAAGATCTATTTGATGAACTATACGTGTTCCTGCCGAAGCCGTGAAGGATCATTCATGGAAACAATAAATCGAGATTATAATCTAAAGGATCCTGTAAGCATCAATTATCAAACAAAATCAAAATTATTTTTATACATTAAATTCAAATTAGCTCAACTCTATGAGTTCGGATGTCATACAAATCAAATTAATGCTTACAGGATCTGACGCTGAAGACGATGGCGCTATTGTCACAAGAAAAAATTGTATTATAAATTGACAGCCATTGCTCCAGTTTTTATTATTATTAATATTAACTTTAATTTAAAACCATCACATTTAAATTCTTTGTGTTGTGAATTAGTAAATGTTTAAACTATTATGTTTTTAAATTGCTCACTCAAAGAAATAAATTAATGAGATTATTAAGTCTGTCTATAATTAGTAAAATTAGTAAAAAATATTCATTGTTTCGAAGTTTGTAAATTTTTTCAAAACTAAGATTGATATTATGTTAGTTAGTTTTGGGCTATTATTTTGAAAACGTACATCGAAAAAAAACAACAATTTTTTAAAAATCTGAAATTTTGATATTTTGTTGGTATTGACGAAAGGAAAAAAGTTATTTCTGCTTTTATTTTTTGTGTACTCTGAATCGGAGTTATGCGCGGTTGAATTTTGAGGCTTTTTCACGTAGTTTTTGGTAATGGTGGCAATGTTTTGTGAATAGGTGCCACAAATTTCATCCGACTTACGTACATTTTTGCAAGTAAAAAGGAAAATAATTGAATAATTGAAATAAGTAAGTTTAAAATTAATAACTTTTCTCTTTTCCGCTAGGCGGCGCGTAAAACCTTGGTTTACTTCAAAGCTCATATCTCAAAAAGTAGGCTTTTTTTTTTTTGTTTTTCACAAATTTTAAAGTTAACATATGCAGCTATGAAATTGAGAAATAAAAAGTCAGCAATTCAATATGGATTTTTTCTTACGATTTTTTAAAGTTTGGTATATGAAAAATTCACATGTGTTTTTTTATTAAGTTAATAATCCTGTACTAAATGTGGATCTAATAAATTAAACATTTCATATTTTAACACCTGCAATAAATTTGAACCATTTTTTGTGTATTTCTGATTGAGAAACAGGTTTTTATTCAGAATAAGAATTGGAGATCCCAATGGTCGAAGATTTTGTTATAATTTCAACATCACCAACACTAACATTAAAAAAAAACATTAAAAACATATTTTTTCTATAAACATTATAATTTAATCAATATTATAAATAAATACATTAAAAAATTAATTTATATATTTTTTTTTGCCTTTAAATTGAAATATTTATGATCATCAGAAAAAGAAAACATTTTGGCAATTATTTTATCGGGTACCGGATAACACTACATCCGGTAAAAAACAGTGGAATCCTTGAGTTCTTTGTTTTCTTCCAAGAACATTTCGTAGATGTCGGTGAGGGTCCATAACACCAACCGCTTTGATTTCTTAATTTTTGTCGATCCTTCTGTAATAGTAACAACATCTTTAAGGCCAGGCATTGTTCTACTAATTTCCTCTGATAAGAAGTATGTTTGAATTTGTTTTACTATATTTTGTGACAAACTGTGCACTTGTTTGCTTTGAGGCCAACTGTAAGGACCTACTGTTTCCAACAGATCCATGGCGAATTCTACCAGTCGCCTTGATGCATTAAATTCATCCTGGAAACGTTGATTTGACCAAAATTTACGTGGTAGTGTTGTCAACAAAAACACTTGTTTTGATTTACAGCTGGCATCTTTAAACTCTTTTTTAAGGTTCATAAGCCATGATGTGATAACACTTTAACTTAATCTACTTGAAATATTCTTTGACATATTGCCGATGTGACACTTGCAATTTTTTTATAACTTCCTGTTGTAATATGATTTTGTTTGATAGGAGATTCGGCTAACCTTCCAAGAACATTGTTAATATCTTCTAAAATGTCATTAAGTAGTTCAGGAACTGGTGGAGATATAGTATCAACCGAAACTGGTGATGGATCTAAAGATGCTAGAGGTATTTGAATATTTTCATTCGTTGGAACATTTTCAACATCCTGATTTATAGAAATAATTTCACTATCGATAGTTTCCGAACATGAAAGCTGCTGTATAGAAAATATTAGTTGCAAATGAATTTTTATTCATTTTAATAAAATAATTAAATTTACCTTATTTTTATAGATATAAGTGCGACATGTTTCACATATAAACTGGTCATCACGCAAAGTAAAATTTAGGGTCGCAGCTTTTTGAATAATAGCTGGTGTGACCAGTTTCACATTTTTTGATGTCCGCTGATGATTTTTGAGACCGTACAAGTTACAGCACAATTTGAAAGGCATTTCTATTAGTATCTTTTCTAAACGTGATGTCTTCTAAATATTTTGGAATATAATTGATTATAAGGCAATCCAATCAATATATATATACCCTTGAAATAGTTTTGACATAGGTAGAATCAGGTAAAATTAGGTAGGTACAATTTAATATATTTTGATTGGATGCAAGTATAATTTGGTCAAAACCGTTTGTGGGCGTCATTAGAAATTTTAAATGTTAAAATTATGAGCCTCTAATGAGATTTTAATTAGTAAAAAGGGGCTGAATAGACATTTTTTAAAATGAATAAACATTTTACACACCCTTTTAATAATTTAAATTCCTTTATTTTACCACTTAACTTGAATTAATTTTTAATAAGTTTTTAACCATTTAACCGCACAGAAAATGGTTCAAATTTATTGCAGGTGTTAAAATATGAAATGTTTAATTTATTAGATCCACATTTAGTACAGGATTATTAACTTAATAAAAAAACACATGTGAATTTTTCATATACCAAACTTTAAAAAATCGTAAGAAAAAATCCATATTGAATTGCTGACTTTTTATTTCTCAATTTCATAGCTGCATATGTTAACTTTAAAATTTGTGAAAAACAAAAAAAAAAAAAGCCTACTTTTTGAGATATGAGCTTTGAAGTAAACCAAGGTTTTACGCGCCGCCTAGTGGAAAAGAGAAAAGTTATTAATTTTAAACTTACTTATTTCAATTATTCAATTATTTTCCTTTTTACTTGCAAAAATATACGTAAGTCGGATGAAATTTGTGGCACCTATTCACAAAACATTGCCACCATTACCAAAAACTACGTGAAAAAGCCTCAAAATTCAACCGCGCATAACTCCGATTCAGAGTACTCAAAAAATAAAAGCAGAAATTACTTTTTTTCTTTTGTCAATGCCAACAATATATCAAAATTTCAGATTTTTTAAAAATCAAAAATTTAAAAATCAACAAAAAAATGTACGTTTTCAAAATAATAGCCCTTTTGCGTTTTATATAAATGTTTGCACAAAGGTGTTTGTAATTAAGTTTAGTGCATTACATCAAATTGTTAACTTATTTAATTAACTGTTGTGCGTTGCAAATAAAAAATAATTCACTTTATGTGAATAAACATTAAAATAAAAAATATCAATGAAGGAACGTTCGAGATTTTTTTGAATTTGTTGGTTGTGATCGACGACGATGGTGCATCCAGTTCAGGATTCAGGTTTGTTTTAGTACGGTGGCTATTGAATTGTTGTTTTCCTTGCAGGCGATACACCTTGCAATCAATACAGATGTCGGCATATATAATTTTAATTACTTTAATGTTTTCTTCGATAATTTCGCCGTATTTTGAGAATCAACTGTAATCGGTGTGTCATATAGTAGTTAGTTGCATTTTTTGCTGATCGAATCATCCTAATATAATCCAGTCATTTCATTGATGTCCTCGAATTTCGTCGCATATACGAAATACAACTGCAAGTCTTCGTTACCACATGTTATTTCATTGAATTCATCGAGTATTTCGTCTCACACATATGAAATATAACTGTAACCTTCATTGTCATATGTTGGTTGAGTTTTCATTTTGCTGTTTAGTCATCGTTGTATGATGATTCAACTCTCATCTGATTTCATTATACGTCATCGCAATACTTGAAGGCCAACTATAGTCTTCATTACTATAAGATTATTGATTTTTCAATTTGCTTCAATCACCGTTATATGACTCAACTATTCATTTTGACGTCATCATACGTCATCGCATATATTGAAGTACAACTATACTCGTCTTCACTAGAAGGTATTTGATTTAAACTTGCTGATTGATCACCGTTATACGTGATCCAATTGTTGTACTCGATTTCGTCGAATGCTTCATCGCATATTGTTTGAAGGTCAACTATAACCTTCATTACTATTATTGTTTATTGTCAACTTACTGATTAGTCATCGTTACATATAATGATTCAACTATTCATTTGATTCATTTGATTTGAGATACATCATCATATATTTGAAGTACAACTAAATCATCGGTACTTGAAGATCAACTATAACCTTCATTACTATTATTGTTTGTTGTCAACTTGCTGATTAGTCATCGTTACATTTGATGATTCAACTATTCATTTTGATTCATCATACGTCATCGCATATAATTGAAGTACAACCATAATCGTCGTTACTAGAAGGTGTTTTGGGTTAAACTTGCTGATTGATCACGGTTATATGTGATCTAATTGTTGTACTTGACTTCATCGAATGCTTCATCGCATAATTTTTGAAAGCCAATTATAATCTTCATTACTATATGATTGGTTGTTGTCAACTTCCTGATTAACCATCGTTTTATGCTGTAAGGCACTGAAAATAATACGTAAGGCACAGAAATCTAAAAAAGATTCAGAGAATCTTCATTGCAAACGATTCATTAATAAGCTGAAGCTAGTAAACTACGAATCAGTCGACAATATTTCACCTCAAGAAATTCAAGAAGCTCTTCATCATTTAGTTGAGAGCGTTCAACAAGGTCAATTTGGGAAAGAAATTTACAACTTAAAAAACAACAAGCCAATTGATAATAAAAGTAAATTGCTGTCACTCACACCGTTTGTAAAAAATGGATTACTGAGAGTTGGCGGACGACTGCAGAATCCAACAACTTGGTCATATGATGAGAAACATCCCATCATTCTACCACATTCACATCTAATAGTTAAGTTAATAATCCAGGAAAGTCATAAAATAACAATGCATGGTGGGACCCAGTTAACATTAGCACACATTCGTGCAAAATTTTGGATAATAAATGGAAGAAATATTGTCAGACAACAAATAACTAAATGTTTAAGATGCCACCGTTTCAATCATACCATTAAAAATCAACTAATGGGCAATTTACCTGAAGCAAGAATCGTTCAAACTAGACCATTTTTGTAGGCAGGTGTTGATTACGCTGGACCATTAAATGTTAGAGTATCAAAAGGAAGAGGCAATAAATCATACAAAAGGTACCTTGCAATATTTGTTTGTATGGCAACAAAGGCCGTCCACATTGAGGTAGTAAGCGATTCAACATCTGAAGGTTTCATGGCGGCATATAAAAGATTTGTATCACGAAGAGGAATATGCATGCACCAAAATATTTAGCGACATCGGTTCAAATTTTGTTGGGGCTAGTAAACTAATGGAATTAAAAACACCCAAAACAGTAGAACAAATGACGTCAAACATAGTAACATCAACTGCAGAACATGGCACTAAAAGGCATTTTATTCCTCCTGGAACCCCACATTTCGGTGGATTATGGAAAGCCGCAGTAAAATCTGTAAAATATCATCTGAAACGAGTGATAGGAGAAACAACACTGACTTTCGAAGAGTTATCAATATTAACATGCCAAATAGAGGCTTGCCTCAATTCGAGACCAATATCGCCAATGACCAACGATCCGAGTGATCCAACATTTTTAACTCCAGGTCATTTTTTAATTGGACAATCTATTTTAACCCAACATGAAGCCAGCGTTTCTGAAGAAAATATAAACTCATTGGCTTGATGGAAGTTGGTTCAAAAAATGAAAGAAGATTTTTGGAAGAAGTGGTCACAAGAGTATTTGCACCAATTACAACAACGAGCAAAATAGACTACAAAAACACCAATCTTAAAGATAGGACAACTACTTCTTGTACAAGACAAAAATATTCCACCATCTAGATGGATCAGTGGACGTGTTTAATATCGAATTACGTGTAATCAGAATTTACAATTGTATTACACAAAAAAATTTATGTAAGTTAACACAAAATTGCTATTTGGTCAATATATAGAACATCAGCAATTTTAATTTCAAATACTTATTTGTTGGTATAATCAATGTATATAAATTTGTATATAAATCACAAATTTACATGAATAAAATATAGTTTTACGAACAGCTATCAAGGTATTATATTGTTATTGTCATAGCACCCACCAGAGGCAAGCGGATAACAGTCTACTAGAAATCGAATTGTTTATTCTGATTAAGAATAAAACAGGTAATAAGTATGTATTGGTATAACAAATATTGTTGTTCTTAAATTGATTCGGTTCCCATTTTTTGTTTGATATCCATAAAGCAACATTTTGTTTATCTTAACACACATACAATAATGAGTCTTTTTCTGGCTGTTCGTAAGCATATAAATGCAAACAATTTATTAATAAATATAACTTTTTTAGAAAACAAACAATATTTAGAAAATCTTATATATGACAAATCCGGTAAGATTATTACAAAAGCATTTCCGGAAAATATAGCAAAAACATTAATGCCCGGTTGCTTGAACATTTAAATCTCCGATAACTTTTTTAATTCTCCATTTAATAGACCAAGCTCCCACGACACTTTAGTCTACCTCACATGTAACCTCTGTGCAATTGGGTTTAGCTTATATAACCTTTTTCAGAAAATATCTATCCAGTGGCCGACTTTCTCTTTTACGTTAATTAATATTTTTAATTAATTTTTGTAATCACTAATTACAAAAGCCTACTTATTTGGAATGTAACCTCGCTGAAATTTCTTGATATAATTGAGACTTTTGTATAATTTAAGAAAACCTTGGTCTGCCTTGAGATTTTTGTTTTAAAGTACCTGGCAGACCTAATTGAATGGATGAAAAATTGATGCCATAGTTACCCCACATGTAACCTCGCTGAAATTTCTTGACATAATTGAGACTTTTGTTTAGTTACAAAAAACGTTGGTCGGCCTTGAAATTTTTGTTTTTAAGTGCCTGGCAGACCTAATTGAATGGATGAAAAATTGATGCCATAGTTACCCCACATGTAACCTCGCTGAAATTTCTTGACATAATTGAGACTTTTGTTTAGTTACAAAAAATGTTGGTCGGCCTTGAAATTTTTGTTTTTAAGTGCTTGGCAGACCTAATTAAATAGATGAAAAATTGATGCCATAGTTACCCCACATGTAACCTCGCTGAAATTTCTTGACATAATTGAGACTTTTGTGTAGTTACAGAAAACTTTGGTCGGCCTTAAGATTTTTGTTTTTAAGTGCCTGGCAGACCTGATTGAATGGACGAAAAATTGATGCCATATATACCCCACATGTAACCTCGCTGGAATTTCTTGACATAATTGAGACTTTTGTTTAGTTACAAAAAATGTTGGTCGGCCTTGAAATTTTTGTTTTTAAGTGCCTGGCAGACCTAATTGAATGGATGTAAAATTGATGCCATAGTTACCTCACATGTAACCTTCTCCAGATTTTTGTATATAAAAGAGTACATCTTGTCTAATAAAAAAACATCTGTCGGCCTCGCAAAAAACATTAATAAATATAGCCGACGTTATTTTTAATAAATGACATCGCGCGCGATAATAATGCATTACACCAGCAGTTTGAATTTTAGAATGGTTCGGTAACAATTTTCAATAATTATATTTTTTGACATTTTATTGTTAATAATTTCGATGATATTGATAATTTAATAATAAACAATTTTCATGATTATTATAATAATCTGGAACATTCTTACTATATACTTCCATACATGCATTAAAAAAATACCTAAAACGCAGCAATCTTTGAAGTTTCATATCTCTTTGACTATTTTACACACTTTTTTGTTTTATATACAATTTGTTTATTGCTACCATCGAGTGTGAAGCGTAAAACTACATTGTTCGACGTACTTTTAAGTGAAAAAAGAGTTTTACATATTTTTTCAAGTCGTTTAATTTTTTAATATACATATATAAAATAATTCGTTTTTCTAAAGGGTTGTTATTATGAATAATTTAAAGTTTAAAATCTGTTTTGTATGTGAGGAAAAGGACAAAAATGTTACTATATTTACAGACAATAGTAATCCAGGCTTCAGATACCGACATACTCATTATTTTATTGGGTAATTATTATAAATTTTTGAACGTAGAAATATGGTTACAATGTTTTGATAACCATAATGACATTTTATATTATAATTGTTCACGTTTGGCAGAAATATTAGGTGAACGATTATGCCGCAGTCTGCCTGGGTTCCACGCTTATACGGGATCAGACTATACCTTTGTTAAGAAAGGTAAAATTCGGCCGTTCAATATTTTAGAAAAATCACTCAAATTCCAAAATCTCTTTATATCATTGACAACTGCAATTGATATTTTAGACGACGACAAAATGGAAAATTTGCCGGCGTTTACAGTAGAATTCTACAACATTAAAAATTGTAAAACTGTAAATGCTGCGAGATATGAAATATTCCAACAGTTCTACACTGCTAATAATCAGCATAAATATTTTTTAAAAAACTAAAAAATTTTGAGAGCTCTTTAATTCCTCCGTGCTGGCGTTCTCTTCAACAAAAAGTATTACGCACTATTTTTATTAACTCTATGTGGCAAAACACCACAAATGCTGAATGCATGGTTTATCGTCCTGAGGAAAACGGTTGGCTTCTCAAAGATCAAAAATTAAAACCACCTTGGAACAAAGGATCATCACTTCCTCAACGCGTAGAAGATGTTCTTCTATAGGACGATAAATTCTATGAGGAAAATGATGACGACGATGACAATGATCGAACAGAACTGGATTGTTTTGATGATATCGACGGATGACCGCTTTCTTGATGTAAATATGAAAGGACTTAAATATTCTTTTTGTTTTCTACTATTATTTACTAGCAAAATATGATAAAAATTATAAAATTAAATATGAAATATTAAAATATTATTTTAAAAGTATTGAATTATAATTGTTATTGTTAAAATTATTTGTAATAAAAAAATCTCTTATATTAATTTCTTTTATCTAACTTTTTATGGATGTGTGGCAGTATATAGTAAGAATGTTCCAGATTATTATAATAATTATGAAAATTGTTTATTATTAAATTATCAACATCATCGAAATTATTAACAATAAAATGTCAAAAAATATAATTATTGAAAATTGTTACCGAACCATTCTAAAATTCAAACTGCTGGTGTAATGCATTATTCTCGCGCGCGATGTCATTTATTAAAAATAACATCGGCTATATTTATTAATGTTTTTTGCGAGGCCGACAGATGTTTTTTTATTAGACAAGATGTACCCTTTTATATACAAAAATCTGGAGAAGGTTACATGTGAGGTAACTATGGCATCAATTTTACATCCATTCAATTAGGTCTGCCAGCACTTAAAAACAAAAATTTCAAGGCCGACCAACATTTTTTGTAACTAAACAAAAGTCTCAATTATGTCAAGAAATTTCAGCGAGGTTACATGTGGGGTATATATAGCATCAATTTTTCATCCATTCAATCAGGTCTGCCAGGCACTTAAAAACAAAAATCTTAAGGCCGACCAACGTTTTTTGTAACTAAACAAAAGTCTCAATTATGTCAAGAAATTTTAGCGAGGTTACATGTGGGGTAACTATGGCATCAATTTTTCATCCATTCAATTAGGTCTGCCAGGCACTTAAAAACAAAAATTTCAAGGCCGACCAACGTTTTTTGTAACTAAACAAAAGTCTCAATTATGTCAAGAAATTTCAGCGAGGTTACATGTGGGGTAACTATGGCATCAATTTTTCATCCATTCAATTAGGTCTGCCAGGCACCTAAAAACAAAAATTTCAAGGCCGACCAACGTATTTTGTAACTAAACAAAAGTCTCAATTATGTCAAGAAATTTCAGCGAGGTTACATGTGGGGTACCCATGGCATCAATTTTTCATCCATTCAATTAGGTCTGCCAGGTACTTTAAAACAAAAATCTCAAGGCAGACCAAGATTTTCTTAAATTATACAAAAGTCTCAATTATATCAAGAAATTTCAGCGAGGTTACATTCCAAATAAGTAGGCTTTTGTAATTAGTGATTACAAAAATTAATTAAAAATATTAATTAACGTAAAAGAGAAAGTCGGCCACTGGATAGATATTTTCTGAAAAAGGTTATATAAGCTAAACCCAATTGCACAGAGGTTACATGTGAGGTAGACTAAAGTGTCGTGGGAGCTTGGTCTATAACTAGTTTTGCGTATTTTGATCGCGATTGGACCTTTAAATAAGGCATAGATTCAATTAAGTTTTCTTATCTTGTTATTCAGTTAAATGTTTGTTTGTTTTTGTCAAAAAACGGCGTGAAAAAGGTTTGAGAGATATTTCTTATTGACGATTTAGCTAAGTCTCGTTTAGTAAATGTTCAAGCAACCGAGCATAAGTAAAGTAAAAATTGATGAAAAAAATGTATTTATAGTTGATTTCTTGTATCATTTTCGCAGCAACACCAGAATGCATCGGATTCATGGATGCAATTTGTACAGCGCTTAAAAACAAAGTTTCTCCAGAAAATGCACTTCTCCGTCAAGAGGAGTTTAAAATAATTAAAAGTATTCAAATTGTTTTCCTTAAACTTACATGCTCTCCACATTTATGATTTTAATCCGTTCCTATGTGGTGGATTATTAAATATTATAAAGAAATACTGCTTAAGCACTTATATCTACTTGCCTTTATATAAGAATTAATGCATACATAATATTGATACATACTAATTGTCCTTTTTTTATATATTTTAATAGGTGGAATTGTGCCCGAAATCAAATATTTTTATTAATGAAACTGACAAAAAATGGGCAATAGCCCAGTCAAATAGCAAACCACACGCTCTCGTAATAAATATTGTTTTGTTTCTTGTTACGGTAAAGCAGTTATTGAAATTTGGAACCACCGACAATTTTGTTAAGGGATTCAACTCCGCTGTTAGAAAAGCGGTATTACGTAAGTTTTTTGTATTATTAATAGGGCAACCAAAAATATGCACTAGCATGTTTTTTTAACAGCACTTAATTAAAAAATGATTAAGCTTGAAATCTGTTTCAAGTAAAACTAAGACTTTTAAGCCCTACTTGTTAGAGCATATTTTTGCATATTTTACTCTAAAATGCATATAAATGCATATATCACCAAATGTGCATATTTTTGCATATTTTGCAAAACCATGAGTTTTTTTAGCTTTAATACATATATTTAGGGAATATTATTCCATATTTCACCAAAAGTCCGTATTTTTGTATATTTTTAAATAATTACCATTTTTTGTCTAAATTGATGGTGAGAATATGCACAAAAATATGAGCATCTAAAAATTGGGCACATTTTACCATCGCGGCATTAATATTTAGGGTCCTGTCCTTTGAAAATGGAACACTAGTGCCAAGATTTTAGTGTTTACTGGACCTTTACAATAGGTTTTCTGAGCATCTATAGGTCCTATCAACCTAAGGTCTTAGAACGGCCATAAAAAGCTGTTAATCCTAGTTTTGTTTTGTCCTATTTTAAGCAGCTTAGTAATCGTATAAAAAATCTTACCGCTTATTATGGCATTCAGATAGGTGTCATATGAGAGGTTGAGCTTTTTGGCTGTTGACACATTCCCGAAAATGCTTGTGTTGGGTTGTATGCGTCCCATCCCCTTAGCTTAGAAAGCATAGAATTTGGTAAATTTCAAAATTTGTAGAAAATTTAAGCATATACTAGCAATCTCATCTATAACATAGTAACCTCCTAGAAATTGGAACTAGAGCTCTGTGTTTTGAGGGGCAAGGGGTGGGAACCGGTCGAGTGGAATGTCATGTAGAAGGTTGATTTTTTTAAAAGAAGATTACAATTCTTTTAGGTAATTTGAATAACCCTTGGTTTCGTATATTTCTGAAAATGCGTTATTTTTATTCTGTACCAGATTTAACTCAGAACGTAATTCACCAACAATTATATAAAATTCACGCTAAAAGTAAATTAAATTTCAAAACGAAAACCACCTCTCTGCAATTTGTTGCTCTGTGTTTTAATGTGCTATAGGCTGCAAATGGAAAACGAAATTTTCGTTGACTCGTTTAAGTGTCAAGAATAGTTTAATATTTTAAAGATTTCAATTTGTGCAAAGTATTCCAATTTAAAGCATTCCATTTGAAAGCATTCCATTTGAAAGCATTCCATTTGTACGCTGTACGGACAAAGACTCTCTGCATTCTTTCGCTATGACAGTGAGTGATCTCTACAGTTTAACTGTTTGGCATTTTTGTGAGCAATTATGATCTCGAGTAACTTAGGAAATAATTTGAATTTTTTCAATTCAATTGTGTGGTTGAATTTATTTCAGAGAAAACGCGGTTTTTCTCTTGTACGGATTTCGGTTGTGATTCGAACTCTAAACCTTAGTCATGCCAATGAGTTCAGATCCTTTGGCAGTCGCACTATCAACAAATGAATGATATTTCGAAGTTGAATCTTCAAGAATTACACTATTTACTCAAGTTGAATTCTCAACTGATATTAGACTCTTATCATGGAAAATATGTTTTTTGATGTAGCATATTTTTTAAATTTTCTTTGATTCCATGCAAACATTTTGATGAAACTTACGGCAAATTATATGAATTCTATGGTTTTGCGAAAAAAATTGCAGCAGTTCATTTATATGCAGTTCGGGCAGAGAAGCATTTGGGGCCAAAGGGGCATTCGGGGCCATGAGCAACAGTGTGAAGATGTTGTAGGAAATCAAGATTTGATCCTAACTTTTCGTCATCTATACAATTCGTATAGCATGTTTTTTAACGGACTCATAAAGAGCCAGGCAGGAGTGTACCAAACTTGACAACTTTTATTTTTTTCACATCTATTGAGGAGATCAATTTTTTAAGAAGCGCTCTTTTTTATCGGCCTTTTGAGGTCGTTACAGAGTAATTCATTGGAAATTGTGACTCCCAATAAACAAATGCTTACACATAATAATTGAACCATCGTTGTTGAGCCTTCGTTCTGCAAACAATCAGTAACTATGTTTGGGTGGAGTTAAAATTGACCAAATTTTGGTCACTACATATTTTAGGTTCTCGTTTTATTTACGACATGCATTTACCCATTTATTTGTTCATGCATTTACCCTTTGAAAATAGGAGAAAAATAACTTATGCAGTGTACTATCGTCTGCAAAACTATTTATTGGTTTAGTGCTGATTTCCAACAGTTCGTTGATATAAATTAAAAATAGAGTGATAGACAAAATTGTACCTTGGGCTATTGGTGTATAATTTGAAATATCACATTCCATTCCTTTTTTGATTACGAGCAACTTTCAATTGACCAATAGCATGAAAGAAAAATATTATATTTATAAAATTTGTGGAAGATTTTAGTTTAAGTCGCAAAAATTCTTTTGAAAATGTTTTTAGAATAATATGCGGGATAATGGTATGGAAACTTTGGTGATTTTAAACCGCCTTAAAAGTTTTTCAATCTTTTTCGGTTTGAAAAAAGTTCTTTCATATGAACTCCTGAAGACAAAATTTAGAGTACTTCTTTAGGAGTTTTAGTACGAATCACAGCGTTTTGCGAACAAATTATCTTTCATTGCAGGACCAGTGACGATTATATCAGCGTCAATTTAATGCAAATATTTTTGTTGGGGTTTCATTTTTGAAAAAAAAATTTATTAATCCCGAATAGAATGGTTTCGGTAATGTTTTGAGCAGAAACATTTACATCGTCGTTGTAAGAACAATAACGAATGAAATGGATAATTTAGAAATTTTTTTTTGGTAACAAGATTGAGAACGAAAAAATTTTGGCAGTTTAAATTTTAGTAAAAAAAATTTACGGGATTTTGGCAGTTTAGATTTTAGTAAAAAAATTTAATCAACTGATGTAATTAATATTTAATAGTTGTCAATATCTGCAGTACTACCATTACTGACACTCGTAATATCTCGGTTCTGCAGTATATGATAGCGGACAAAAGCTCAGATATATACTTTACTATCTCAGGCCAGCTAGCCCCGTAACTGTGATCAAAGCACAGCGACTTCTTAGGAACCGAATTAAAAACAAAACTCTGAAAACATATATATTTCCATGGTTTCTTTCGGTTTTTAGAGCATATTTTAAATGCATAAAATAGTTTTTTTAGAGCATATTTTAAGCGCTTAAAATTGTTTTTATAGTGCATATTTTTGGTTGCCCTAATTATTAATATGTAAGAAAAATATTTAGAATAGCTCCAGTTTAGTACAGGTTAAATTACTGAATTTTCGATTACAGATTTTGTTCCAAACCAAGGTCAATGTCAACAAATATTTATTCAATGACGTCATAAAAAAATTCATCCAACATAAGAACAAAAACACTAGTTGTTGACCTAGTCAACAAATAAAAAAGAACAAAGATGATGAAAATGGTAGCATTGCAGGTATATTATTGGCATTCATAATAAAGCCAAATGTCTCCGTATTATATAAAAATTAGTGTGTTTTAAAAATTGATATATTTTTGACAGCGAAAAAACTAAAAACAAATAAGCAAAAACAGCAACCTGTTGGAACAAGTCAACAAACAACAGCAGTAGCGTACCCAAATGTACAATATCAATATTTTTCCCAGTCATATGCTGCAATTTCACACACGACAACATCAGCAACATCGTTGAAACCAACAACGTTCCAAGATATAAAACCACCACCACCACATTGTAGCAGCTGCGCCTTCAAGGGTTATTTTAAAGAAAAAAATTTGCAAATTCAATCTGGTTAAACCGCTAATCAGTTTTTTTTAGTTTTGTAGAGTTGTAATTTTTAAAAAAATTGTGTATAGTCAGTCGAGTTTTGAACATGAAAGAAAAATGAACAATTTAACTATTTTCGGGGTTAATTAATGTATTTTAAATTAATTACAGAGTTTTTTTATAACTATTTATATAAGTGTTACTCTTAGTTTTTGAATTAGTTATTTGGTTAATTATAAGAGTAAAAGAATTCTAAAAAAATTTTCATTTATGATAATTTCTATTAAATAATTCGATCAAAGTGTTTTTGAAAACTGTTAATCCTAAGTTAGTGTACACAGTAAAAAAAATTGAATTTTCAATGCAGGTTTTACATGATTTTACCGACAAAAAAACTGTCTTCATGTAAAATACGACAAATTATTATATTTTAAATAAAAGTGTATGTAATTATAAAAATGTATGTAAATTATACATTGTTTCAGTAAATTAATATTTAAAATGCAAATTTACAGGCTTTTTCATTGAATTTTACATTGATTTTGTGATTTTACCTATGTTTTAATTAAAAACTACTAACGGTAGCGTAAATAAAACGATTTGGCATGTAAAATTAATAAACGAACGATTTCACATGCAATCGTTAAATTTCGTAAACTAAGTTTAAACAAAGGGATAATAAATAAGATCATACAAGTTCATTTTACAAGTGAATCAAGAGACGCGGTAGTGTCTTGCGCGCCATGTTTTGAAAGACACTACTATTATTATATATACTGTGCAGCGAATAGGTTTTAAAGGTTAAAATTTTCATTTCGAATAATTTGCATTTTTTCTACAACTGTATTCAAAGTTATCAATAAAAGTATATATTATTTAACTATATGTTTCTCATTAGTAAAAAGAAAGTCAGCATTCATGCTTTTTTCTGAAAGTTTTTTAAATCAAAATTTTGCTTTCCCAAACTTTTAGTAAAATTAAAATATGTCTACAAATTTTTATACCACGTTGGTAGCATTGGTAATGTAGTAATTTAGTATCATTTTGGCGAATTTTCAAAAGCCAACCAAATGTACAGAATTGAAAAACACAAAATTATGCGAATTGAAATTTATTATCCCTCAATATTGGTAATATTTAACAACAGTTAAAAAACTTAAACACGAACCCAGATTAGTTTCAAACGTATAGTTGTTTTTGATAAAAACATTTGTTATGTAAATGTCCAGAAAACCCATCAAATGTTTTATTAATATATTAAATGGAAGTTGGTAATTATAAAAATATTAGAAAAAAGAGTATATTTAGAATATGCTTTCAGTAAAAAGACCTATTATTGATGTGTTAAGAAAACGAAGTTGTGAAAACATGTATTTGGTCTATTATGTAAATTTGTTATCTGAGAGAACCCAACAAATGTTATATCGATAGTAAATTTTAATTTTTATTTCATTTTATTTTAGAACGTTGGTAGTTATTTTGAAGTGATGAGATTAAAAAAAAATTTAGTAGGCTTTAAAATTTTGTGTTTTTAAGCTTTATGAGATATAAAGAAAAGAATTTGACAAAATTTTATTATTATTTTAAGGGTTCCGTACTTTAAAAAAATAGAACAAAACCCTTATGGTGAGGACTTGATAGTTTATTATCCATTATTCACAACGACTTTCTCACAGTAAATGAAAATATATGTATTTACGTATATTTATGTGGTAAGATAAGGCGAAAATGACAAATATGTGCCGATTTCGAGATTGAGATCATATATAACCGTAAAAACTGAAATTTTTTAAACTTTCAGTCAATCATAGACTATAAAGTTTATGGAAGACACCAACGGTACTTGGCTGAACATAATCAAGAATTTTTAAAAAAATTGTTTAATTGCGAAACACTTAATTTCACATCTTTTTTCGCACAATGTTGTTTTGTTTATTATTTATTTAGAGTAAATAACAATCGATTTAAGCTTTTATGCTATCCTCAAGAGCTTTTATAAAATTGTTATGTTAATTTTTTAAAATTATTAGTCAAAGACTATAATTTTTATGTGTGTGTTTCCGTTGTATGTAATAATTTTATTAATTTTCGAATGCATTGCTTTAGACTTATTTTCGAATATTTCTTTTACTTTTTCATGAGTTGTTCATGTCATGAGTTGAGACCTGTTTACATAAAAACGATACTTTTATTTTTTAAAATATTGCACCTAGGTTCTAGATTGATAAAAAATCGAGAGTAAAGTTCTCTGTAGAAAACATTTTATATGGATAATAATAATTTGATTCTCCCATATTATATTATAACTTTACAAAAACAGTCAAATCGTCGCAAAAACAACCAAAAGGCTGTAAAAAAGCCGCGCCATCCCGACTAGCATTATATAAGGGCTCAGATCTGGACCGGATACGGATTTCCCTACTACTGGTAGGGACCGTATCAGGCACACTGAGCAGGTCCTGATCAGAAATGTAACGCCTCAAACTATCCATACCGTATCAGGCAGCCCTACTAGAAACGGACGAGGACCGGATCATTTAAAATAGGGAATTTTCTTTAACATACACTAGAAAAATTAGACAATTTACTGCTACATACATTAGACAAAAATGTTTATAAAAATATTAAAGCTTTATACTTACCTATATGTATTCACAACGCAGAGAAGCGATAACTGAAGTATATGTGAAATTTCGCAAACTATGTATATATAAAATGGATAATGCTCTAGTGAATTTTAACCAAATGAAATTTATTAAAATGAAATAGGGCTCAGAGCAGGACAAATAGGGCAAAACTTAATTGGAAATCAGATATGATTCTGATCCGGCGCTGGTCCGGCATTTACTAGTAGGGATGAGATAGGTTTTCGAAATCCGGGCCGGATCAGTACAAATACGGCACGCCCTAATAGTGAAATCAAGTATGATTTCTGATAGGGGCCGGATGCAAATACCCTATTAGGATTTACCTTATTACACCCTGATCCGGCCCGGATCATAATAGGGCATACCTGAACAAATTGCTAGTCGGGATGTTTTTCTTTAGCTTGAAACTATCATTTTAACTATAACAAATTAAATTCTTGTATCTTATTCTTTACAAAAACTTCTTAAATCATTAAGCACTAGTTATAAAATTTCCTAATGGCATTTTGTTTTCTAAACATCTAGCTATATTATATAATTTAAGTAATACTCTAGAACTACATATCATAATTATAAAATATATAATAAATATGCACATATATTAAAATTTATTTAAGCAGAGGAAATATAATTTATTTTTTTTCTATAAAAACCGCTCACTTTCACTTACATATTTCTTGAACAAAAACCTTGGCGCGACCTTTTCTCAATTAATTTAATAATGTCATTCCTAAGTTTTATTTTCAGACGACTTTGAAAAGCCGATGAATTCAACAGTGGACTTCTAATTATATTAATTAAGTCATAATTAATAAGTCATAATTAAGTCATATTTTCTACAATTTTCCTGAAGTATAGTAATCTATTTGAAATTCCCTTTATATTATTACGGTATGCTTAATTTTATATAAGACATGATTTGCTGTAAGAATATCTAGCAAATGGCAACTATAACAATTTAACGATGACATTATCAATAAATTTCTTTTCGTACTGAATTTTAACATTCATTGATATTCATTTAAGATTGCTTTAATCAATGGTTATTTCAATATAATGTTTATTATGAGTCAACCATAGTCACTATGCGGTTGGCTTTATTGTCATATTAAGAAAAGGTCGCACCAAGGTTTTTGTTCAAGAAATATGTAAGTGAAAGCGAGCGGTTTTTTATGGAAAAAAAAATAAATTATATTTCCTCTGTTTAAATAAATTTTAATATATGTGCATATTTATTATATATTTTAGAATTATGATATGTAGTTCTAGAGTATTACTTAAATTATATAATATAGCTAGATGTTTGGAAAACAAAATGCCATTAAGAAATTTTATAACTAGTGCTTAATAATTTGAGAAGTTTTTGTAAAGAATAAGATACAAGAATTTAATTTGTTATAGTTAAAATGATAGTTTCAAGCTAAAGAAAAACATGGCGCGGCTTTTTTACAGCCGTTTGGTTGTTTTTGCGACGATATCATATTCTTGTGGTGTGCTTAAGTTTAAAAAATATAAAATTTAAAAAATAATTTAATAACAAAAATTTTAAAAATGTAAGTAAAGTTATTTATATGCAAAAATATTTAAGTGTAAAAATGTTTTAATAATAATATTTTTTATTTTATTGGACGATTTAATATTTATTTATTTGTTTGTTTTCATCGTTTTAGTCCAAAAATATATATAAATTAAGCTATTTGTACAATTTTTTCAAAACATTTTATTTACTTATTTGACGACATGTTTCAGCTTTTAACAAAAGCTATCCTCAGGTCAGAACAAAAAATAATCAACTATACAAAACAGAAAATGATAATAATACAATTTAAAATTTAAATAATACAATTATAATACAATTTTTTTAATTTTTTTTTTTTTTTAGAATCCGCCATCATCCATTTAAATGATTCAGACAAAATTATTGCACGCAATAGTTTATGTAATATTATTAATAACTATAAAAATTCACATAGTACAGTAACTGAACATGAAAAAAGACCCAAACTTCTGAATTCTTTGAACCTCCATCGATTTTCATGAAAATTGGGAATTAAACTCATCTTACTCTTAACTTCAAAGGTGACATAACCTAGACTTGCGCTTTTTGTGTTTAAGGGGTGAAAACGTAGGGGTCTACGTGAAAATATAGAAAAAATGTAGATTTTCTCATTTTTTCGATTCCCTTCTTATTTAGCTATGTAGAATAAATCTTCTTTTATATTCTCGAACATAGTTTAGTATGTATTCCAACTTTTCACCTTTAAAAAACCACCCCTATGCCTTAGAGAAATAAAAAAAGTAAACGATAATATTCTAAGAATATTACTATGAGAAAATAACATTTGTTTCGAAGCTAGACATCACTAGTAAAGTTTCACGGTTTGGTTAACCAAAAAAAACCATAACCGAAAACAGACTTACCAAACCGCGGTTTTGAGTTTGGATGTGAGACGTCGATGCAATTCAATGTACCCAAAGCTACAAAAATTTGTTATGCTTACGTAAAAACCAATAGAGGGCTTTGAGACATTTGAACACATCTGCTTACTGGAATAAATTTCAAATTAATTGAGGATTTATGTGATTGGCGCTTTGAAAAAAATTGTTATTATTTAAAAAAACTAGTCAAAGAACTATAATTTTGCAGAGGCTGTATGATGCAATTCTAATGATTCGCCCACCATCATCCGAACCTAAGCGGGCATTTTCCGGTTGTATCAATTTTAGTCGAAAAGTTAGAACTCGGTTAAATAGTTTGGTATTTTCGAAATTCCACCGAATTAATAATAATAACTCGTAGGTAAATGCGTTTTAAATTTTTCAAAGGTTCTCTAGTTTACAATATATTTAATACTGTTTTTCCTTATGGCACCATGGCAATGAAGTAAAACTGAACTTAGATCTTTATTAATTTTAAACATGAAAGTTTTAATTTGAAATATTTACAGAATTTTTTTTCCTCTTTTAATTTTAATAATTTATTTTGAAATAAACTGAATTTGAACTCAAAAATAAAAACAGAAAACTAGGATTTTTCAAACACGGTTTTTTAGAAAATTTAATCATCAGAGCTACAATCACTATCATTTTCTTCTGATGGGTCAATTGGAGGACAATTCTGACAGTTGTCACCGCAGCATATCCCACATGTTGAGTTACAAAATAAACCGAGTCTTCGACAACCACAAGAGGCACCGCATCGTTTTTTACAGTTACAAAATATTATTTTAAGTAACTCTTCTGGTGCACATCACGTACTTCCTGCTTTGATTTCGAAAATATGCTGACTATACAGGCACACACTATTTCAAATAGATTTGTTTGTGTATACACGCACACAAACACTGACACACACTCACACAAATGATGTCGAAAAAACCAGTGTTTTTGCACCCAAAAAATGCAAATGGTTTTTGTAACATATCACTCTCAATTTTAAAGTTACAACGTCCATTAAAAAACCAATATATAGGTACTTTCAAAAGTCATAATATGGTATTAATTCCAACTTATTCAAACCTTTCATCTTTAACTGGATACGGTTTGAGAGGCTCTGGTTGGGTGGTCGGAGCACTATAATGCAAACTTGAAACAGTTACATCTTCGGTATTTTTTATCCCACAGAAAACAAAATACAACCAAACTTTTTTTAAAAAAACACAAACATTTTCGTGCCAAATACTTGTTACGTATCTTATTTAGTTTTAGAGTTATTTTGAAGAGAAGGTATGTTTTAAAGAAATTTGAAATATACATTTTTCATTATCATCATACTTTTTTCAAAAACTACGTATTCTAATGTAGCTTAACTTCTGGATCTCATGACTAATACTAAAATACACCTATCTTTAAAAGGATAACGAAGAATATGGATTTTGTTGGGAATAGCTGAGATTTTAACGCTGATTTTTTTTTTTAAATTCGAGTTGCTCACCGTTTTTGTATCGTAACTCGCTTACTTTTAAAAGACACGAATTAAACTAGTACTCATTTTAAAGGTATTGCTAAGCATTATAAAAATATTTTAGAAGTTTTGTCCGAAAAATTCAACACTTTCCATTTTTTAACGTTGAATACTTCGAGCCAAGTTGTTAAAAAACCATAATTCTCTTCAATGAGCTATAACTTCCTTCGCTTTGGACTTACAAAACTCATACCAAAACCAATCTCTTTTTCGTTTTAAACTTGATTTTTATTCATTTTAACGTTTTTGATGGAACACTAAGTTTTTGAGTTATGTGTGAAAAACCGTCAAAAACATGCTTATTTGATCGAAAAATGCAAGTTTTTAATTGCGAATAACTCGAAAAATATCGCTCTATGGAAAAAACGGTTCAGAATATTTTGACTTAAAATGTGTCGCTTTATCTATTTTCGGGGTTATTTTGAGTGAAAAAAATTCCACCCCGAGAAGGGGTGGCATCTACCCCCAGGGAAAAAGCGCAAATCATCGCTATGTCACCTTTGATTTTTTAGTCATCCTTTAACTGTTCAGCAAATTTCAAGTTAATTGGTCAAGGTTCAAAGAATTCAGAACCGAAAACGTTTGGTTACTGCACTAACATAAAAAGGTTGACTTTAAAACTAAAATTTTACAAAAATATCTGACAGAGACCAATTCTTTTTTTATTGATAATCCTCATTTAATTGTAACCCAAGCTGACAAAGGTAACATAACACTTGTTATGAATTTATCTGATTATGATAGTAAAATGTCTCCTTACTTAAATGACACTGATACTCAGAGTTGGTTTGTTTTAAACACTTTTGTTTTAAACACTGTTTAAAACAGTGTTTAAAACAAATTGTTTTTTTTAAAAAAAACAATGTTTTAAACAAAAATTGTTTTTTTTAAATATTGCAATGTTGCTTATTTGCTATCCAATAGAACTGTTGTACGCTGTCGTGTTTTACCGTTTTTAATACATTTGACCACCTTAAAGCACCTTAAGCGTCATTAAAAATTTTAAAAAATTTTAAAGTTTTCATATGTTTTTTTGTTAATAAAATGCGTTGTAAGGTGTTGATGAACGCAAATCTTTGTGTTTTGTTTTTTTTTTTCAAAGAAGGAATAACTAAACAATAAATTCTATCACATATAAAATATGACATATCCCATGATGATAGGAAAGGATACATAAAATAAAAATAAAATAAGAGATAAAAAGAAAATATCTTTTAAAAATTTGCAAAATTACAAAATTAAAAGGGGGTTACCAATAATCCAGCTAGTGGTATATTCCTTGATCATGTGACGCACTGTCTTCCTCAATTATTAAAGCCCACACAAAGAGAAATATCAAAGCTCGATTCCTCGAGTAAGCAATAACGTGCCATTACCAAAGAATACTTCGTAGATAAAATTAAGGGTTGACTAGGATATCTTTCTACTATTTCCTGTGGTATGTGATTTCTCACGTTCACTCGTTTGTCAATACTAGTCAAACTATTATTAGAAATGTGCTGAAGAATGTGTTATTCGATTCCCGACAGACGTTCAATGGAGGAGCAAGTGCAATTTGTTTAATTGTTAAATAAAAAAGTGGTAAATATATGCTTCTTGTGGATCAAAAGGAACATCTCAATTTTGAAAAGGAAATTAAAGATTAGCTTACGTATTTCATATCAGTGATATATATTAACATTTTTTACCAGATACTTAACAAAGGCTTGATAAAATAGGTTGAGGAACTTTATCAAATTTTAAAACCAGTCGCAAATGCTTTGAACAAATGAATCAAATTTAGAAGAAGTTACGACATGATTTAGATTTTATTTTTGGCCATCAATTGTGATGCAAAAATAATCAAACATGCATATTCAGCATTTTTGTCTCCGTTACATTACGGTTATATTTTAAATTTAAATAAAATTATAGTGCTTTAAAAATTCAAATTCAAAATATTGTTGTTTTCAATAGATTTTTTGTTAAAGGTACTATATCTTTACAGCGAATATTCTTATAAGAATGATATCAGTATCGTAATCTGTGATTTACAATCAGAAACCCAATTTATTTATTTAATCAAATCGTTTACCTGTTTTCAATAATCTTTTCAAGTTGAACTATTTAGGTGCATCACGACTCGGAAATACGTAGGTCGGAGAATTCCTATCATAATTCAAATTTCTGAAGTTTACGTTAGCCATTTAATACAACAATGCCATTAGATTGAGGTGTTAACTATTCTTAGTCATCTTGGGACAACTATTTGAGTAGCTACTGAGAATATTTAAGAAATCTTGAGAATCTTAAACGTAATCCTTAAGAATAGCCACAAAACCTTGAGAATCTTTCCGAATATATTGAGCATTTTCAAAGAATCGTAAGAACATTTGGACGTACAGACCCTCTTCAGATGAAAATCTTTAGACAACCCTTATTAATCTGAGAATATTTAAAACACTTATTTTCTTTGGAGTTTTTTCACTCTAATTAAATATTTTCATTTAAAACCAAAAAAAACGAATCTTTGTAGTATAAAACATATTTAAAACAAAAAAAACACAAAAAAAACAAAAAAAACACAAAAAAAACAAAAAAAACTGTTTTAAACAATAAAAAACGCGTTTTAAACAAAAAAAACAGTTTTTTTTGTTTTTTTTTAAAAAAACAGTGTTTTTAACCAACGCTGCTGATACTTATAAGGTTATTTCAAAGGATAAAACTGCTTATTTGCAAAGAAAAACCAATACTTTTATTAGTAAATTAGAATTGAAAAGTAATATAAGAAATGAACGTGCAACTCTTATGCGGAAATATAATAGTTCTTTTCCACATATTTGGGTTAGTAAAGGTCCATAAGATTGGTGAAACATTACGTCCTATTGTTTCTTATATTAATTCTCCTTTATATAATCTTTCAAAATTTTATTCTGATATTCTATCAAGAGTTGTTGGAAAGACTTTTAGCTATGTTAAAAATTCTTATGATTTTATTGATAAAATTAAAGATTTAGTTATTTCTATAGACTATTCTTTGATTTCTTTCGATGTGACATCACTTTTCACAAATATTCCAAATTCATTGGTTCTTGAGTGTATAGAAAGTAAATGGGATGAAATTCAAATAGTTATTCAAGAACTTGCAAATAAAGAATTTATTATTAGTAATATTCGACGACAAAATTCTGTTAATGTTAGAAAAACAAAAAACAATATTCAATATAAAATTTTAGAGAAAGATATTTTCATTGAAGGACTCTTATTAGTATTAAACCATTGTTATTTTTCTTATAATAATGTTTTTTATCAACAAATTTATGGTTCTCCTATGGGATCTCCAGCTAGTCCAGTGTTATCTAATTTGGTTATGGAATATGTTGAAATTAAAATTATTGAATCTTTGGACTTTGTGCTTCCATTTTATATGCGTTATGTTGATGATATTCTTGTTAATGATTACCATCCTCGACTTAAATTTACTCTTGAAATTGAAAATGAAAACAAAATTGCTTTTTTGGACACTTTAGTTATAAAAAACAATCTTGGTGAATTAATAACAGATTGGTATCTGAAACCTACTTGGTCTGGTCGTTATTTAAATTTCAACTCCTCTTCCAATTTCGTATAAAAAAAATACTGTGTCAATATTGACAGAAAAAATTTTTAAATTATCGTATCCCATTTTACATCATAAAAATTTCAAATTATTAAAAACTACTCTTCAAGAAAATTTCTATCCCGTTAAATTTATTGATCATCACATTTACAATACTATCAATAAACATATTAATTTAAATTTTGACATTTCTAGAGTTAATAATCAGGACAGCATTTTTAAATTTGTATCTCTACCTTATGTTAAAGTTTTATTTGAGAATTTAAATCGTGTGTTACATAATTATAATATTAAAGCAGTTGGTAAACCTTGCAATACTCTAAGAAATCGTATTTTCACACCTCTTAAAGATCGTGTTCCCAAAGAATATTTTTCTAATTTAGTTTACAAAATTAATTGTGCTGAACTTAATTGTGGCTTAACATATATTGGTGAAACTAAACAATATCTTGTTTCCAGGTTAAAGGACCATAAATATCATATTTCTAGAGGTAATGGGTCACATAGTGCTTTATGTGATCATGTTATTTCTAGTAATCATAAAATTGATTGGGACAATCCTGAAATTTTGAGTCTAATACGGTTAAGCGCAAAATTCTTGAGTCAATTTATATTAAAAAATTCCATAACAATATGAACATACAATCTGATTGCACATATTTAGATAATGTATACCTTTCTTTTATTTAAATATTTAAAATTTTAAAATACTGTCTATCTATCTTTGTTTTATCTTTCAAAAAAATTTTTTATCCTTTTGTTTAAAGACGATATTTTATAAGTTTCAGTTTAGTTTATATTTATGTAATTGAAAATTTGTTTAATTTATTTGAAAATTAAAATTAATGATAATAGGATTAGTAATAATCAGTGAAGTTGTTTATTTGGACAATACATTTTTGTAAGTGATTTTTGCTGATATTGTTTAAATTGTATTATTATCATTTTCTGTTTTGTATTATTCTTATGATTATTCTTTGTTTTGACCTGAGGATAGCTTTTGTTAAAAGCTGAAACATGTCGTAAATAAGTAAATAAAATGTTTTGAAAAAATGGAACAAAAAGCTTAATTTATATATATTTTTGGACTAAAACGATGAAAACAAACAAATAAGTTTTAATAATAATTGTTTCCGTGATGACAATTGTGATAATTATAATAAAGTGTTGTTTTTTTTAATTTTTGGACAGCAAATCATCGCTTCTTATTGTGTATAGGGTTAAAAATCCGTTCATTGTTTTAAAATTTATATTTTAATATACTTAACTTTCATGTTTGTTTGTGAAAATTGCGGTAAAAATTGGTCTCTAACTAAATACCGTGCACACTTGCGAGTTCATAAATTAGAAATAAACGCTATTTTTAAGTGCTTGTATGATAACTGTACAAAATCTTTTAATAAATATAATAACTATGTATCCCATTTTTATAGAATTCACCAAAAAAATACAAAAGTAAAAACAAAAACGAAAACACGTTTTTCTTGTTCAAGACACGGTTGCGTATTTCAATCGAATATTCTAGAAAATATGTTGCGTCATGTTATGAAACATTTACGGTATCCTAATTGTCCTGAAACTAAATGTCCGATCCCTAATTGTTTGAAAGCTTTTACGCATGAAAAAACTTTTCGTAATCACATAAATTCTATTCATAAAATTAATTTCTTAAAAAATTGTTCCATAACCTCTAACACTGTATCCAATGATTGTGACTTAATTCCAGAATTATCAAATCATACACCAATACTAGGTCATTCAATAAGTCCGTAGGATGACACATAGATGGCGTTACTAGAATTTTTTCCATATGATTTTTATTTAGTACTAACCTTCAAACGATACGTGTATAAATTTGACAGCAATCTGACTATTTATTCGTGAGTTATAGCATTTTGTGTGAAGCAACTTTTGTTTTTGAAAAAAAATGGAAAAAAGTGAATTTCGAATTTTAATAAAGCATTGCTTTTTGATGAAAAAAAATACAGTGGAAACCAAACAATGGCTTGATAAACATTATCCAAACTCTGCTCCATCGAGACAAATGGTAGAGAAGTGGATGGCTGAATTTAAATGTGGTCGTACCAGCACAAAAGATGCAGAGCGCAGTGGACGCCCAAATGAGGCTGTTATTCCAGAAAACATCAAAAAAATCCACAAATTGGTTATGAACGATCGCAAATTGAAGGTGCACGAGCTAGCTGACATTGTAAAGGTAGCAGATGGTAGTGTTTTTACCTTTTTACACGAATATTTGGGTATGCGAAGGCTCTGTGCAAATTGGCTGCCGCGTGAGCTCATAGTCGCCAAAAAACAACAACGAATCGATGCTTCAGAGGAGTCTTTGGCGGGAATGGAATGGAAAATGGAATTCTATCGTCGATATGTAACAATGTATGAGACATGGCTTCCCAATTACACACCAGAATCCAAAAGACAGTCAGCTGAGTGGACAGCAGTCGACGAACCGAATCCAAAGCGAGCAAAGACGCAACAGTCGGCCGGTAAGGTGATGGCGTCTGTATTTTGGGATACGAACGGAATAATATTCATCGACTATCTCCAAAAAGGAACCACCATCAACAGCGAGTATTACTGTGAACTTTTGGATCGATTGAAGGCTGAAATCGCAAAGAAACGGCCACATTTGCAAAAGAAAAAAGTGTTGTTTCACCAAGATAATGCACCGTGTCACAGATCGATGAAAACGATGGCAAAATTGAATGAATTGGGCTTTGAATTGCTTATCCACCCACCATATTCTCCAGATTTAGCCCCCAGCGACTTTTTCCTGTTTTCAGATCTCAAGAGAATGCTTGCTGGAAAGAAATTTAAGTCCAATGATGAAGTAATCGCTGAAACTGAGGCCTATTTTGACGAAAAAGAAAAATCGTACTATAAAAGTGGTATAGAAAAGTTGGAAAATCGCTATACTCGTTGTATCGCCCTCGAAGGCAACTATGTTGAATAAAAAAATCGAGTTTTGTCAAAATGTTGTTTTTTTCTTACTTATCCTACGGACTTATTGAACGACCTGTTAGTTGGTTCAACACCAAACGTTATTAAATCTGTTTCAAAAATAGAACACCAAAATTCTGAGATAGACATTAAATATTTAACCTCTAATTTGCTATTACAGCTAAAGAGTAAACATAATATCCCTGAACGTGTTATTTCTTTGATTGCAGAAAAACTATTACATTGTTCAAAAGTATTAAGACTGCAAGTTCGAGATATTGTTGAGCATCATTTTGCTAAATGAAATAATGAAAGTCAATTAAAAAATGATCTCTTAGCTTCGATTTTACTCAAATTAAATTTAATGTCTACCAACGTGTTGTCAGCGTATAAGAGAAATAAATGCGTTATCGCCGTCTATGGTTAAACCTTTAAAAATTAACATAGGTTTAAATAACTATCATAAACAATGTTTTTATTACTATATTCCAATACTGAAAACATTAAAAAACTTTTTGGAAGATTTACAAATTAAATCGCAAATGAAAAAATTAATTTTTCCAAATTACAAGATTACAGAGACGGTTTAAACTATAAAAACAACAATTTCTTTTACAACCAAAACCGAATTGAGTTATTGTTCTATGTTGATGCATTTGAAGTTTGCAACCCCCTAGGATCAGCTAAATCGAAACACAAGCTCTTGGGTGTTTATTTTATTTTGGGTAACTTACAACCTTACAACCGATCGCAAATTAACAATATAATGCTCTGTTTATTATGTACCGAAAAACATCTAAAAACGTTTGGGTTTCATTCCATTTTTGAAAAAACTCGCCATATTGAAAAAAAAAGTATTGTATCAAAATTTGTAACTTTCACTTTTGTGTAATTAATTATTAATGGAAAATTAATCTTAAATAGTTATATTTGATAGTTTATTTTTTTTACAGTAATCAAGTGGCTCAATGGTCTAGAATGGACAATGAGTTAAATATATATTATTAATTTTAATTATTATTTCTTTTTTTTCTTCTTTCTCCACAAAAATACACAACCTCTACTCACTCGCCATATTGAAGAAAAAAAAAAAGTATCTTTAAAAAAAGTACCTTGTATCGCGCATGACTTGTATGAGGGCAAAATTCCTCAAGATTTATGTTTGGCTCTTCACTATTTCGTTATTCATGATTGGATGGCATATGACTATCTAAATATAACGTTTAATCGACTATCCAAATCATTTAAATTAAATACTAGCTTTCCAGATATAAAACAAAGTAGTAAAAAGATTGTAGGTCATGCAATGCAAAATTTTTATCAACTCTGTTTACTCCTCATTGGTAAAATAAAAAATATTAATGATAGCATACTTGAAATGATTACACTACTGTTGGGAATAACACAGATTGTTTCATCATATAATGTAACTTTCAACCAAATTAATTATTTAGAATGTTTAATTGATCAATATCTTGAACTTAGAATTTTGTTATTCCCAAACAACAGATTGATAAGAAAACACCATTATATTCAACATTATCCATTACTTATCAAATTATATGGGCCACTAATTAAATTTTCTACACTTAGATTTGAAAGTAAACATCAATATTTTAAGCAAATAGTTGCAAAAAGTCGAAACTTTATTAATTTAGTTAAAACGTTAGCCTTTAGACATCAAATTTTACAGTCAACTTTATATGGAAAAAGATTTTCTACTGCTCTTGTAGTAAACAAATTTTTGCCAACAACAATTTACTAACAATTTCCATATCAATCGAATAAAGTAACTTTTAAAAATGTAGACTATTTATTAGGACTGTCCCTGATCTTGTCAAATCATGCTGATGGAACGGTGGAATGTGTATCAATTAAAAATATTTTAATGAATGAAAACTGTTGCATTATAGTTTTTTATGGAAACCTATTTTCTATGATTTTTAATTATAAGCTAGGCGCTTATATGAAATTACCTATCATATGACATGATAGTTAATCCTACCGATTTGTTCTCTCCTTTTTCTTTTTTAACCCACACAATTGGACAAGTCGAACACGCCACATTATCATTTGTAGTTCCACATTTGTGGTGAGGTTTGAGTTATAAAATGTTGTCTTATTTTAATTTTACTCTAAATTTTTACTCCCCAGAAGAAAAATAAAATATGTCAGCCGTCCGATTAGTAGCAAAAATTTGGAATTCCACCCGCAAGTTAAAAAAAAGTTTTGTATTTACTGGAGATCTAGCAACTATTATAGGAAAAGGTAAAAAACACAAACTTTACTTATACGAATTTAGTAATTAATTTTATTTGTTTTTTAGCAAACGCTGCAGGACTTGGAAGGTTCTAAGCTAGTGCTTGAATCTGATGGCACGGAAATAGACGATGCCGAAGTGTTTCAATTTTTTGGAGAAAAAAACGAAATTTTTCAATTGTTGCCAGAAAACACTAAATGGACATCCGCGTCATGTTTAATTTCTGAAAATGACCTTAGTCTCGAGCAACAAAATACCGTTAATGCCTCTACTGATATTATAAATTGAATTAACACTTCGGCAAACACAAGCGGTCTTACCACTTTGGAATATATTGAAAAATCAAATTCCCCGTTAAATACAACCGTTTCAATGTCTAGCGGAAGAATTTCTGCGTTTAACTCTGATAAATCTGATAATGTTGGTATAAAAAATGCTCTAGAACTGTTTGCTAACTATCAAATACCACTGAATAAAATGGCAGAAGAATTAGTTTGTCTATTAAATGAACAAAAGCCTTTAGGTCGATACTGTACAGATTTTGTTCATATAATTGTATCAGATATGCGTCGAGTTTCATTTTACATTACGCAGACTGTGTTTCTTAAAATTTCGGAACAGATTTTTTTGCTATTTCCAAAAAGTTTTGGAGTGTTGTGAGGGTGAGCCGGTTTCTAAAGAATCAGTTTAGCAACAGTTAGTTTAGTTTAGCAACAAAGTTTGTTAACCACAATAATTATTTAAACAGAACATCAGTTGAGAGAAAAATGAAACCAACCAAAAGAAAAGCAAAAATCTCCGAAGGTGTTCCCAATTTCTACAAAAAGGACAACCTTGAGGTTTTGTCTGAAGAGGAAGCCGAAGCAAAACGAATTTGGCTAAAAGAACACTTCCAAATCGAAATTACAAATGATTGTTTAAAGAAGGGAATAATGTCGGTTTTCCAAAATTTGTTTACAAAACAAAGGGAATTTTTAATGGAAAACCCATCAATAACTCAAGTGCAACAATGTTGGCCACACTTATTATTGCAAAATTTTTTAATATCCCACTTCGAAAACTTAATGAATATTGAAGAAATTTCTTTTATGGAACGATGGGAGACCTTTAAAGTCAAAACAAAAAAATTTTTTGAAAACAAAAATAAAAAATTTAATAGTAATATAACGGATGATGATCTAAAAGCACCATTAATAACACATCACTGAATTAATAACACATCATTTTAATGAAAATTTAGAATTAATGATACGCCAATATTCTGTAAGTATATACTAATGTAATTAACTAGTTGTAAAATTTTCAGTTTTTATTTTATTTCCAGGAAGGAACAGCTCAAAATGAAATACAGTCTTTATGTGCCACACCTTCTATCGCAATTTTAAGTAAGTAATATGCTCAATTAGGCTTTTATAAAAAGAAAGCATTTGGTTTTAATATTTTGTTGCATACTCAAAATTTTTCAAACGTCCAAAAAAAACCTTAGATTCCTTTATTTAACTTTTAAGTTCAAATATCTACAGAATATCAACATATTCTGTGCATATTTGAAATTAAAAGTTATATAAAGGAATATAAGGAATATAAGACGTTTGTTCTTTTTCTTTTACGTATTTTTTTTCTTGTTCTTCCTTTATTCTTCTTTCTTTTCCGTATTTCGTTTATGCTTATTTACTATGCCAAAATTTTCTATGTTAATTCCATACAAAATATATTTTAAAAAATTTAATCAAAACACCAATTAATCTTTTTGCCGATGGCAAGGTTCTTTATATTTTGCATATTAAGTCAAATAATCAGGCTTTAAACGTCGACGTTTTGAACTAAATATTCAAAAATATTAGTTATTATACAGATGCTTCAGATAATCTGTAAAATCCGACAACAAGAGCCTAAAAATCTAATGAAAATTTTTGATTAAAAGACTTTAAAAAATTTTTGATTAAAAGGCTATACACATTAAAAATACTGTCAATTCTGTCTCTAAGAGACCTTCTTCAGAGAATGAATTCTGATTTCTATTATGTCATAATAGAAATCACAATTCATTCTCTGAAGAAGGTCTCTTAGAGGTAGAAAATATATTTAGAAAAATAAAATATTATTAGAGTGTATAAGAAGTCTTTTAATCTAAAATTTTCATTAGATTAACACTTTAAGTAGTTCATCAACAATTAAAAACCTAAAAATCTATAGGATATGATTAATACCCTTGAAAACTGGTTAAATTCCTACATGTAATGTAAATTACAGGGTGTATGTGTATATGTATATATTTTTACTTTTCTTAAATTGTTATATTATTATTTTACTAATGTTTTTATTTTTCTTCCTCAGATTCAAATGATGAAAATACATTGTTTTTAATAATAGAGAGTAAAATAATAAATTCTAAACATTGTTCAATTAAGAAATCAATTTATGAACTAATCAGTTCATTTTTTGTACTTAATTTAGAATACCCAGCCGGCCTTTCCCACACTCTTTAAGTCCTGCAAAGAACATGATTAAAATTGGATACAGACTATTCACGATCAAGAAAAAAAAATTAAACCATAAGGCCAAAGTGCTTAATTTTGTAAAAAACATTCTATAATAATAATTTTAATAATTAATAATTTTGAAGTAATGTAATACTCTTATGAATTTTTTCAAAATAAAATGTCCAAATGAACTTAAGGATTATTATAATATTATTCTAAAATTTAAATTTGATAATTTTAATTAATTTTTTATTTTATTATTGGGTTTGATACGAAGAATTGAATATCTAGTAATTGAATATTACGGACGAACTTTTAAAATCGCATTGGGTAGACCGTAATAAAACAGAAACAGTATTTACACTCATATTCCTGTTGTTTTACACGTCATGTTCCAGTATTTTACTGTCCGTCTGTAATTAAACAGAAACAGTATTTAGATTTACACTCAAGATCCTGTTGTTTTACATTTCATTCCCGCAGTATTTTACAGTAATTTCATGTAAAATTACGTGATTATAAATTGAATATTTACAGCATTATAGTAATTTTTATTGTATGTAAAATTACATGACAAGGATAGGCAAATTTGCCTACTATCAAAAGCGTGTAAAATTCAATAGATTTTTTTTACTGTGTATGCATATAATAATTTTGATTGTAATTCATGGACAATTGTTAATATAATGAATTCAATAAGGTAAATTGATTAACAAATTCAATATTCAAAAAACATTATCTAAAGGATTTTATGAAAATAAATTAAAATACATTCTAAAAAAAATTTAATTACTACACATAAATCTTCAAAACAAAAATTTAATTTGCATAAATTACAAGTAACTGTGTCAGTTACTTTTTGTTTCAAATCAATTTAAATATAATGAGGATACTGTATTGTCAACATATGAATAAAAAGCATTAATGCAACTTAACAGTACCTTACAAAATATAAAGCAGCTGTTTGTAAGATTTTGCTGTTAATCAACATCAGTACAAAGAAGGAATATTTGTCCAGTTTGATGTAAAGTTTTTTTCGTTGCTATCAACATATCATCAATCCACATGAGCAAATGTTTTTATAAATGCTAAATTAATATTGCAATTAATTTTAAGGACTTTAATATTAGGTAATATGAATTTTGTTACGTTTCTTTATTAGGTTTAAGCATCATTTTTTTTGTCAGATAAAATTTATTTTTATCAAAATTAAAGTAAAATAAGTACATATTTACATATTTCCGTTCTTGAATTTAAAGTCATTATGTTTTTGCTCATTTTTTATGTAAAATCTCTAAATTAATTTTTGTAATTAAATGCATTACAACGTTCATTTAGTGTTTCCACTGAAGATACTAGCTCTCTACTAGCAAATACTAGCTCTCTTAAGTTTGGAAATACCTACCCCCAAGTGGCTGATTGCCGGCTGGAAAATGCTGCCCGGGATAGCTTAAGAGAGTCTGCAATGGAATGATGATTTTCTCATTATGTTTTTGATGATTGATGATCAATGATGATTTTCTAAATGATCAATCCATTACAACATCTAGCACAACAGCCAGCAGTCTGTTATAAACCACCAATGTTTCAACCACCGACACCAACTCAAGCACAACAGTCAGCAGCATTATCAACATCCTACTATAATCCAGCAACTTTCCAGCCACTACTACCAGCTCTGGCACAACACCAAGAAATATACAAAATGCCGCCATTATATGCTTATCCATCACCAGCAGCTCCAACACAAGTTCCAAATTTATATCCAAATTCACAACATTATTATCATGAATCAACAGATCAGCCCGATAATATCACGTATGAAGAATTATAATCTTTAATAATATTAATTAAAATAATAAAAAATACTTTTAATAATAATCAATACGTCTATTATTTTAAAATATTAATGCATATTTCGTGTGATTTCGGTGTAATTTAGGCGTGAATTCGGTGTGATTTCGGTGTAATTTCGGCCTACGGTCAGCGTAATTCCGGCCTTGTTTCGGTTAATATTTCGGCGTTAAATAGGCCTTATTTTGGCTTATAATTATTTACATGTCGGTTTGTATTCGGTGTCATTTAGACGTCTTTTCGGCTTCATGTTCACTAAATAGGCTATTTTTCGGTGTATTTTCGGTTTCTCTACCATACAAATTCTTAATCTAAAATACGCTTAAAATTCTCTTATTTTTCGACCTGATATTTTCACCCGGAAAACCCTATAACACAATACTTTTTATTTAAAAAACAAAAGTTGACTACAATCAATTCACACAGCAATTGTAAAGCGACTTACAATACTTAAAACATCGAAACGATGATCGTATATGTAATTGTTAGGATACTTTGATAGCTGCAGTATCTCGCCTACGTTATCGTAACGGTACAACAGTATTTACTATTGCAATTGTTTTTGGTTTGTGGTCAAACGTTAATAATTAAAAAATTAATTCTGTTAATATTTGTTTTTGTCTAAATTTTTGTTTTTGGCTATGTATTTTATAAATGTCAAATTGCTTTTTCTTTTATTTTAACTCTTTCTGATTATCAACTCAATGTTAGACCAATTGGAAAAAATCAATTCACTCGATTGGAAAGCGACTAACAATTCTTGGAATATCGAAACGATGATCGTTAATGTAATTATAAGGTCCGACAGAAAAATTTTACTAATTCAACTAAATTTAAGAGTAAATTTAAATTTAGTTGAATTAGTAAAATATTGGTAAATTTTAATTTAATTTGTAAGAAGTTTGTGATATGGACTGAAAAACCAAATAAAAAATAAAAATTAAAAAAAAATGTGTATAAAAATTCACCAGTACCAGCATAACCGTTTGGTGAGATGTTTTAATTGCAATGACAATGACCGACATGCAAGTTTAAATTGTCCGAAACCAGTAAGAAAGGTTAGATGTTCGAAAACTCTAAGCGAATTGGAAGTGGAGTAACTGGAAGTAAGGTGACTAATCAAACAGCAGTCGTACAAAAGGAGCAAGTTTCATATGTAAATGAAGACATAACAATTAATCTTGACGTGAATATGGATAAATCTCTAGAAATTGAAGTCAATTAAAAATTGCCTTACTACAGCAATCGTCAGCGTTGATGGGACAACGAGTGGACATCAAAGTTTAATCGATTCGGGCAGTCCGGTGAGCTTAATTAGTAAAAATGTATTCTCAAATTTTAATAATTTTAATAAAATAAATGAAAATATATTCGGTATTAATAATTCTAAAGTAACTGATGTGGGACAGTATAATAAATACTGTACAATAATTTTAAAGAATTTTGAATTTAAAAGTTCATTTTTAGTTGTGCCAAATGAAACAATGGCAGTAAATGTAATTGTTGGTCGAGATTTTCTTAAAGATAATAATTTGTCAAATTTAAAGTTTAGTTTTAATTCTTTGAGTAAAGAAATTAATTCATCTTTATAATAACGTTTACATTATCTTTGTGAATAATTGTAAAAATAATGTAAATATTGAAAATACAGTTTTAGTGGAGTCTGACGATTTATCTTTCGATGTCAGTGATGATTCAGACACTTTCGCATATGTTAATAAAGCGAATGAAATATTTTCGGTTAATTATATAAATTGTAAACCTAAAGAAGATTTAGAAATCAAATTCATAGCTAGAATTGAGTTAAAAGAAAATAAATATTTTAGTGCTACAGCTGCAAGGTTAAGTTTTTCAGAAAAAGGGTTAGATAAATTGATTGACGATCAGTTTTATTCGTGAAAGCGAGTCACCGTATAGTAGCGAAGTAGTATTAACTGGTAAGATAAACGGTAGCTACAGGATGTGTGTGAATTTCCGATCCCTCAATAAACTGGTAGAACGCAATCACTTTCCTATGCCGATTATTGAAGACCAAATTGCTAAATTAAAGGGACGATGATATTTTACTTGTCTTGATATGAAAATGGTTTCTACCATTTTGACTTGGAAGGAAATTCGAAAAAATATAATTTTTTGCAACTCATCGTGGGCAATATGAGTTAAATAAGTTACTTTTTGGATATTCAAATTCAGCAGTAATGTTTTCACGGTACGTGAGTCAGGTTTTGGAGTCATATGTTAGATCTGGTGAAGTTATTGTATTTACAGATGATATATTTAAGTTCAAATTGTTTTGCCTGGTTGTTATTATCTACAAGAGTGCAGGGAAGATATATTCTTGATACAAGTGGCATTAACACCAAACATTATGCCTATCTCCACCCAGTCATCTGGGTTCTTTGAACATGTTAGACAACAACAAGGATTGGTAGTATTTAATTTACTTAAGGATTACACAAACCTAATAAAAATGGTTTCGCACTATCTACTACTAGAAGAATTTTCCTTCTAAAATGCCAACGCAATGGAATATCACCTCGATTCATAATGGATAAATTAACCGTTTTTGATAGTCAACTGACACAACAACACTCGTTTCAACACCTAATAGTTAAGCAAAAGAATAAGTTTATAAACCAGTTTCTAAATATCGAAATCAAAATTTGCTCATGGCAGATCCGACACATAAGAGATAGATATATAAAATTACAACATGATATTTCAATCTTAGTACCCCCCTTAGTATTTCATAATTTTATGCAAATTCAAGAACACAGATACCAGGTCTTATTACAAAAAGAAATTAATATTCTCAAAAATAAGTTTGATCGACTTCTAGTCACTCAATTAGCTGATGTTGACATATTATTTGATGAAAAATGTTGTACTAATTTGACAAACGTAGAAATACCTATATTGGTTAACATGTTGCTTAGTTTTGGACCTAAATTTGCTATACCTACAGCTCATGATGAAATTCCAATCCCGACTTTAATAGCCAACATAGAAAATATTTTATATAACTATCTACCGAAAACTATTTCTAAAGAAATTAGACCTCATATTATTAAAACTCTTAATAACCATACAAAAAACCTCTCAAATTTTCTAGAATTGAGAAAGTTATCATTAAAGCCTATAAGGAAACAAAAATTTTTCTGAGAAACAACACTGACCTACTAATAACCAGTAGTGACAAAGGTAACAACACTGTTATCATGTGGAGATCAGACTATGAAACTAAGATGTCGACCCTCTTGCTTGATACATCTACCTACCTCCCTATTGACATTAATGACAAAGATAAATTACTTACTCATCTACAGAACAAAAATAATAGATTGATCAAAACTCTAACCTTACAAAAATATATAACAATTAGAGAAGCAGCGTCCCTTAAAAGTGACATATGTACCAAAAAACTCCAAAAATTGGGATCTAGGATTAAGCAACATCAATACGATTTTAAGGTAAGACATAAACAAGAACAGGGTAAAACCACGTTGATACGACATACTTTAGATACTAGACATCTATTTAAATATGATGAAGCACAAATTATCGCTAAAGAACAACAAAAACATAAAAGACGTGTAGAGGGTACGAACACTTTTAAACACCTTTTTATATTTTTGCTTACGCGAGTTGCGTTGAACACACTAATAAAAAAAATGGAGTACCGTTAACTTAACGAACCTTACCATTTTACAAGCGGAAAACACAAAAATAAATAGAAATTGTTTTTTAATTTTAAGTTTATCTCGGGACACGAGCGGCGAAAGTTGAAATCCGGGCTAATAATAATAGATCTTTTCGTAAATAGATCTGAATAACTTTAGGCTAATTTTCGAACATCAAAGTTATTCACCTATTTACGAACGTATGAGATAACGTCAGGCTAACTTTGATGTTGTTGTTGCTAAAACTGTCATTTCGTTGTAAAAATTGCCATCAAATTTAAAATTTTTATCGTTTAACATTTTCTTTAAATTTAAATTGTTTAAATTATTGTATTCAATGGACGATTATGACGAGGAAGATTATAATGTGGAGTATATGGTATGTTAATGATAAAATTAATTTAAATTTAAATTTAATCTGTTATTTAAATTTATAGATAGACAGTGAAGAAGGAACAAATCCCGTTTCAATACTGTCGCAAAATCCATCTACGTCCACCAAAATTACAGAAATGATAAGCCCAAAGCTAAATATGCAATGTGGACTAACGGCGATACGGAGGCGCTTCTTAAAAGCGCCGAAAAGTTCCGGGACTTAGTTCAAGTGAACCGTAATTTATTTTACGAGAAAGTGTGTCGCCATTTAGGAACGGTAGGACGTCAGGTAATTATTTTACAAAATTATGTTTTTATATTATTATGTTTATGCGTTTCTTGCTTTTCAGAAACATAACGTTGGTGCAATACGTCAAAAATTTAAAAATTTGGTCCAATCATATAAGAGGCATTTGGAACACCAAAATAAATCTGGGCGAGACAGTTCGAAATTTAAATATGCGGACATTATGGACAGAATTATGGAGAAGAGCCGCACAATAGTTAATACAACGCTGGTACAGGTACGATAATTTTGTTTTGTTTTTATTGTGTTACCTATATAATAAACACTTTTTAATAATCAGGTTGGAATTGAAGAAAATCCTGTCCCGCTAGCTGCACCTCTTCCAGCAAAATCTTCTTCAGCCAATTCCAAGTCTTCTGTAAATAATTTTATTATGGAAATAAGGTAAATATATGCATTAATTGGATATATGCGGATTTGTAACAACTGATTTATTTCAGAGAAGTTCATAGAGAATCGCTTGATGAAATCAAAGCCTTCATAGCAGAAGAAAATAAAAAAAAATTTGAGGCAAAAGAACAGAGAAACAAAGAAAGGAGTGACCAAATTAATACGTTTTTAGATCTCTATAAAAGTTCACTAAAATAAATAAAACTCATTAAAATTATGTGCATACAATTTTTTATTATTTTACATGTCATATCTTCCCATCATTAAGCATTTGTTGGAACACAATATTTCTTTTATTGTTGTTAAATGCTATATCATCTTCTACATTTAGAGAATCTACCGGATCCTCATCGTTTATACTTGTGTTGTCGATTAAGGCGTCTCATTCATAAATTAAACAAATGTTATGAAGTGTGCATGCGGCCACAATGCAGGTAATGATAAATTCAATATTAAAATTGTCAAAACTAAACAATTTTCGGAATTTGCCTTTTAATAAACCAAAAGCGTTTTCTGCAGTAATCCTGGATTTAGAATGGAGGTAATTGAAGTTTTTTTTGCTGGTCACTTAAATTTCCAAAGTCCTTAAAGGGGCAACAATCCATTCATTGTTTTTGTACGCTGAATCTCCCAACAAAAAAAAATCTCTAAAAATATTTCGCTCCTCAGCATTTTTATATAGTTTTGTCCGCTGCAATACTCTCCAATCGTGCATCGATCCGGGTTCGCCGCATGAAACGTCAATAAATTTTTTTGTGTGATCTACAACACCTTGTATCAGAACACTATAATATTTCTTGCGGTTGTAGTAATCCATAGGGCATTGCTGTGGTTTTCGAATGCGAATGTGGCACCCATCAATCGCACCTATTATGCCTTTAATTCCGGCAAATTTTTCAAATTCACTTGAAATACCTTGATATTCCTCAGGTTTGGGCCATTTTATATATTTAGATGATTCCCGAACAAGAAAACTTGTAATTTCTCGAATCACTTCGTAAGCCGTAGATATGGCAATTCCAAACCTGTCAGATATTTACCTGAACGTTTCTTGATTAGCCAGATACCAAATGGTTACATAAATTTTGAGTTCAGGACTAACTGGATTCCTTCCTATTGCCAAACGATCCACTACGCTCAATTTATATTGATCTACCAAATTAAAATAAAATTCCAGATAAAAAGCAATTTTTATAATAAGACACTGGAAAAAAATTAGCACAAACCTGTTATAAATTTTACGGTGCTGCGACATAATCTGAAGTGGCCTTTAAATTGTACTTCGGTGTAATCATCAATTACTGATAAAAACTCAGAAATTTTGGTTAAATTATCCTTTGCATGGGATATTACAGCTAAGTTGATATCAATTTCCAAATTAATGTCATTAGTCATCATTAAAACATCTAATTCGTCTTCGCTGTCTGAAGAAGAACTTTCAAAAAGTAAATTAAACAATTGGGCATCCATAACTTGTAATTTCACACAAGCTGTTGAATAATATTAAAATAGTAGAACAAAAATACTTTTCTTTGAATAAAAAACTAAACCAAAGCCATTAAAAAAACATTGATGTAGCTGTCAAAATGAATGTTCGAATTTTTCGGTTTTGAATTTCACGTAACGAACACACCCAAAAATAAATTTGAATTTTTTGTATGGGCTGGATAACTTGAATAACTTTTTACCAACATAAGAAAAATTAAAGTTAACCTGAAGTTATTCAGGATCTATTTACGAAAATGCCTAATGATAATATTAAATTACCAATAAAACAAAAAAGGTCTGATATTAGTGATAGTATTTTGTGATTTAATTCCAAAAAAAAAAAAAAGAAATATAGAAATAAAATGAAAATTTAGTTGAAGAACCTTGGTAGAATTATTTTGATATTTGAAGTGTAGAGTAAAAGTGAGAATTACCAATATACTCTTATGTATGCGTTAGTTCACAAGTTAAAGAAAATTTTTTATTTCTAATATTAATAATAAACCATGTGCTAGAATACTAGTTATTTTTTTTGTATAGTAAATAGACCATATTTGGTCGACGTTGCCACGTCGTTTTATAAAAATGTGCATTTATACCATAGAATTGTAATTTGAAAGAGAAATAATAATAATGAAATAAAAAAAAGGAAACTCAAAATAACTGTGTTGTGTTGAACTGTGTAGTTACTACAAAAAAATAAAAATAAAAAACACCCAAAATACCGCTTAATTAATAATCAGGTATGACAATATTTATTAGTTCTGCTGTGGGTCGTCCCGCATCTGGACGACGTTGTTAAGGCTAACGTTATGAAAACTAAGGATCCCGAATCAAGGTTAAAATAAAAATGGAAGAACACAATAAGGAAGTCGAAACTCTCGAAATTAATACAAATGAAAGAAGATAGGCTGTTTCGGAGGAAGGGTCGATAGTAAGAAGGAAAACCATATCGTCTACTGAGAAGGAAGATACAGCGGCTAGTTAAGAACTAATTTAGTTAAGTATATTTTTTTGTAATTTTTTGTAATTTAAATGTAACGTTATAAACAGGGAATATGATTGAGTAAATAAAAAAGGAAGGGCGTGTGTGTGCGTGAGCGGAAATGTCGTGGCCCATCTTTCGCGAGCCTGTCCCCAAGACAGCAGGACTGGCAAATGGAAGATGTTTGTTTATTTATTTATATACAATATAGTTATATATTAAGGTTTTGGAGGGGCAGTGGGTGTTTTTCTTTCCAACTTCTACGCTACTGGAAAAAGTACGGTTTTGAGATGCTCATTTGAACCACTAACGTTTCCTACACAAAAAAGTTACACCATGTCATAGGCTCTAAAGTCGACCGTTTTCGAGAAAAGTCATTTTTTATGTTGAAAAACATGGTCAATTTTTCAAAATAAAATTTTTTTTCTTCATGGACATTTCCAACTTTTAATTTAACTGTTTATGATTTGTTATTTTTTTTTTATATTTTGAAATTATGAAGTTAACGATTGGTTTTGTTACTTGTTCTAACGTTAAAATAAATTTTATTTAATTAGTAAGAAAAAAAATTTTATTTCAAAAAATTGACCATGTTCTTCAACATAAAAGTTGATTTTCTCGAAAACGGTAGATTTTAGAGCTTATGACCGGCAGTAACTTTTTTGTGTAGAAAACATTGGCGGCTCAAAACCGCACATTTGCCAGTAGCGTAGAAGTTGGGGAGAAAAACATCCACCACCCCAAAAGCTTCACCAATTAAGACTTAAAAAAAAAAAATCCGCGAAAAACATAGCTTATTGTGAGTAAAAAATGCTTACGAAAGCTGTTGTCTGTACGATAAACGGTTCCGGAGATATTCGCAAAAAACGAATTTTTTTTTTCAATTTCAACACCCTGTATCTCGAAAATGGTGCATTTAGAGGGTAAGTATAGCGAACTTTTTTTTCATATTTTTGGACGAGCTATCACATCCTGAAGTCCTGCGCATATATTATGAAACACCCTGTATAACTAAATAGACATAACCAAGCCGGTTGGTATTTTTACACAACTCAGCTGATGTCGTTACAATGTTTAACAAACACAAACGAGCAATAATATAACGATTATATACCGTCAAATACAACAGGTTGTACTTGCTATCTCTGCCATACGATCAACAGGATTTCCCTTTAAAATGTTATTTTTGATTTCCATATTTAATTTTTTATTCAGTTTATGTTTAGTTCCTATCTAGTTAATTACAAAAAGCAATATTTTATTTAAAGTTAGTTTAAGTTTTAAAATGATAAATAGTCTAATTTTTTAATTTTTGATTTCATAATAAGTAATATTAGTGTTAAGTGTGTTAGTTATACCCAAAAAGTATGTAACTATATTTTTAAATAATTTAATTATATTTTTTAGTTCATGTGTGTTTTTACATTGCTACTCTTAATTATTTTGCAATCGTTATATATAATTATTATTAGGAAAGTCCTTTAGTGCAAAAAGTTTCATTAGATAAATATAGAGTAATAAGAGATTCTTAAATCCGGATTCGTCGGTGCGACGATCCGTCTCCCGTGTTTCTTGAATATTATATTTTTGGTTATAAGGTCCAATTCTCACTTAAAGTCTACAAAGACTTATTGGGCTTATGAGCAATTTTCGAAAATTCATTTATAATTGTTAAAAGAAAGTAAAGCATCAGATTTTAAGTTTGAAGAAATGCATTATAAGGCTTTTGTAACATTAAAAGAAGAGTTAATATTGTTATATTGTGGACGATAACTCGTTGTGAACAAACCTTTAAACAAGAACTGACGTAAGTGATTGTAAACGCAGTTCATCATTCGCATATTGAAACTCAATAAAACATGGTGTCAGGTATGATGAAAATTTAAAAATAATAATCTCTATTTTTATTTTTTATTTTAAAGTTATTCTTTTATCTATTTAAGAAAAAGCTGGGTTAGTTTTCTTACAAAAAACGCAATACAAGAAAACTGAAAAATGGATCCAGCTACAAAAGATGCGATTCAAGAACTAAATAAAAGGCTACAATAGCTAGAATTAGAGAATTCGTGTCTTAAACAACACAATAAAAACAATGATTTCAACAACGATGAAAAGAAACTGAAACCCTGGGTCAGTTTATTGTTAAAAAAAATTTGTCACCAATTATAAACAAAAGGTACGAAAGATATATTTTTAATAGTGCGACACAAAACATACACGAAAACATGGATAGTTATTTAAATCGTTTACGTGAATTAATTAAAAACTGTCAATATGACAATATGGAGAAAGAACTTCTCTTAGATCGACTAATAGTATCCATTAACGATATTAAAATAAAATAAAGATTATGGGGAAATGATAATATCACACTAAATGAAGCAATAAATATTTGTAGAGGTTCGGAACAAACAAAAATACAATTAGAAAAAATATGAAAGAGCTGAAATCTCACAACTCTGAGATATCAAGACTTCGGTCTGGGTTAAGGATTTTGATATAGTTTTCGGCAAAAAACTTTTATGAGGACATGGTTTTTAGTTTTGGGCAGCGATGTTTATCAAACATAAAACTCTATGTTAAAGTACGTGTATTTTTTATCTCTGTTTAGAAATTTATTACAAAACTAACATGAAACATCAATACGTTGCCGGAAAATTATAACAAATCATAGATTAACATAATTTAGTGAAAAGATGATACAATCAGCAAACTATTCAAACCTCTCTATTTAGATTTTCGAGAAAATATTACAAAATCAAAAATTCATATTTCTTTCAAAATTCCAAAAATATTCTAAAAATTAGAATAAAAAAAAGTTAAACTATTTTTCAAAATTCTTAAAATATTACAAAAATTATTACAAAATCAAAAATTGAATCTTTTTCCAATATTCTAAAAATATAGCAAAAATAATAACTAAATCAGAAATACAAACTTTTTCAAAGTTCTAAATATATTCCAAAAATTTTTAAAAAATCAAAAATTGAAACGTTTTCTAAAACTCTAAATATATTTCAAAAATTCAAAAAACTTTTTCCAAAATTCTAAAAATATGGCAAAAATTTTAACAAAATCAAAAATACAAACTTGTTTCCGAATTTCAAAAATATTCCAAAAATTATAAGAAAATCAAAAATTTAAGCTTTTTTAAAACTCTAAAAATATTTAGAAAATTCTTACAAAATCAGATTTGAAACTATTTTTCAAAATTCTAAAAATATTGCAAAAATTATTACAAAAACAAAAATTTAAACATTTTCCAATATTCTTAAAATATTGCAAAAATTAAAACAAAATCAAAAATTTCCATGTCCATTTTCATGTTCGATTAAATTTCATGTCATACAAATAATTAATTTCATTTTTTGCCAAAAAATTGGTTAAAAAAATGAAAATCATTCTTTTGACACACTTGACAATATTTTTTTTGACAAACTTATAATGCAATAATCTAGTTTTTGACCTCACATACCAATCCCAACCGTCAAGATTTCTCCAAATTCAATTTTCCTACTCATAATCACTTAAAATGAAGGTTTTTTAAACAAAAAATATGCAAATTTCATTGTTTTGATACACTTGACGAATTTTTGACACACTTCCCGGACAGCTATCGAACACATCGTCCTTTCGGCTCTTACCATTGAGGATACCTATTTTTAGAAACAAAAAGTTTTAAAATCCCCCAAGCCGTTTTCTAGATTCCGTCGATTTTGACAGCCGGCCGGCAGACAGGCATACATTTTATTTTTTGCTTTTCTAGAATCAGTAGGTTCTAAAACGTCGAGAAATGTCAAAAAAGTGGGGGTAAGAGTTTCACTTTTGGCTCGAGAATGTAATACTTAGGTCTTTCAGACCGAAGTAAATACAAAATTGCGAAACAGTGAATCCAATAAACAGCAAAGAAAATTACAAACATAAAAATAAAATAATACATAATTCAAGATAAAAACTCAGATCAAGATCAAATTCAAGAAAAAGATCTGACATTCCAAATGAAATTGTTCAAACAAATAAAACTTATATTGAGAATTGTTCCAGATGTGGCAAATTACTACATTCGCAAATGTCCAGCTTGGATGCACAAATATGATATATGTGGAATATATAATCATTATGAAAGCAAATGCAGAAAAGAAATTACAAAAACAGTGGACAGAATAGAGAATAATGAGCTACAAAAACATCAAAAATGTAAATTTTAGTTCGTGAAAAAGGTGCAGTTTAAAGTTTAATAGTCAAAACTATCTCTTCACTACAAAAAGAAGTGATATCCTGTGTCAAGCAGAAACGAGTGTAAAACAAAACATTTCCAAATAATTAGGTGTTGTACATGATTCGAAATACTTACTTTGTCACTCGGATTAGAGATTAGAATAAAACAACTCTTCCTAACTAGGTATTAAAACAAAAGTTTCTAGTAGAAGTAAAAATACAAAATAATATTTATTTATTTATTTGAATTATCAAAAACCTCTTAAGTCACATTTTTTTCCAACATGCTTTTTTTGCTGAAAATGGTTCCTTAAAGGGAGGTGCGCATTCTGGGTAAAAACACGTAAGTCGATAGCGATAGATTCCTGCATTCCTGCGTAGTACGAGAGGAACCGCAGGTGCGGACCCATGGTTCAACACTTATTCGAGAGAACAGTGGAACAACGATCGTAGGATTATGCCTGAACGCCTTTAAGGTCGTATCCAAGCTAGTCTGCGAAAATTTAAATGGGGTTTTAACAATCTGTTAAGCAAAAACCATATTCTAAAATAGTAATTTACTTATTATTCGATACTTTTGGTTTAATTGATGCTAATGTGTATATATTTTGGTTTAAGACTGTTTTGATCTATTTAAATGTTCATAGTTTTGCCAAAGATCAGAATAATACAAATCTTTAGTATTGACATTGTGTAAACCTAGAATCATTTGCCAACGACATTATTATCGGTGGAGGCGTTGTAAAGGGTAGAGCAGCCGTCGCACTGCGATCCCTTGAAACTCGTCCTTTTTTCGATGATTCATATTATATATGAATTATATATGAATTGTATACGTATTATATATATGAATTAACTCTATCCTTTTCGTATTATATATGAATTAACTCTATTAATAATTAAAAATGATGGAAAATATGACAATATTCGCCATAAAGATATTAATTAAAACATGACAAATTAATACAAGTAAAATGTTAATAAGATTGTTTTTAAGTGTAGTTCTCAATAATAAGCAATAAAAAATATGATAAAAGTTATTCGTTATTTTAATTTTTTACCACTCAAATACTAAATTAAACGTAAAAAAGTCCTTTAAAACTCATTTGTTTGTGTATGAAACAGTTTTTATTGATTTCTAAAAAATTCTAATTGAGTGACTTATGAGGTTTTTGAAATGACCGATTCATTTATATCCGAATGAAAATGTGGAATGCGATATTAATACGATTGACTGAATCGAGAGAAGTGCAGAACAATCACGAAACTTCAGTGAGAGCTAAGACTTTTATTTAATGAGAAATATACAAAATGAAAATTCTATAAAAGAAATGCAAGCTAATTTATTAGTTAGTATTTTATACTGCAGACTCTAGTTTGTAGATTAAGAACATGTTATTTGAAAATCATGTTCATTAAAGTTATAATCTGTTAGTCCTGAGGTTTCGTGATGGTTCCGCACTTCTCTCGATTCAGTCAATCGTATAAATATCGCATTCCACATTTTCATTCGAATATAAATAAATAAATAAATATTATTTTGTATTTTTACTTTTACTAGAAACTTTTGTTTTAATACCTAGTTAGGAAGAGTTGTTTTATTCTAATCTCTAATCCGAGTGACAAAGTAAGTATTTCGAATCATGTATAACACCTAATTATTTGGAAATGTTTTGTTTTACACTCGTTTCTGCTTGACACAGGATATCACTTCTTTTTGAAGTGAACAGATAGTTTTGACTATTAAACTTTAAACTGCACCTTTTTCACGAACTAAAACATACATTTTTGATGTTTTTTGTAGCTGATATCACGATTTTTTGTAGTAAATAATAAATTTTATGAGCTTGGATTATAATGAAATAAATAATAAAATTAATAATAGGTAATTATTTCATTTTGATATAAGCAATTTGAATTTTTGTCATCGATTTATTTGTATACCAACTTCAACGGTTGACTGAATTATTTCCAATTTTTCTGCATTTATAAAAACAACATACCCAATAATCCGCAAGATATATAATTTGGGTCAAAGATTTATCTAGTGGTGTGGGTTGGTTGGATGAACCTAGCATATTGCCACAAAACTTTTTGAGTAGTATACCCGAATTCATTAAGCATATGATGTAAAACCAAAATAAAAGTCTCCTCATCTATGCTATTTGGTCCAGATTCTACAATAATTTGTTTATCGCCTTCAGATTAACTTTCGATATTAAACATGACTTAGAACTATAAAAAACTGTAAGAAACAGATTTAGTTTAAGTATCATTGCTTTAATATTAATTTCATATTTCTTTAATATTAAGATTAATTTCATTGTGATTTTTCAGTATACAAATACTGAATTTATATTGTCCCACTTTTGTTTTATTAAACTGGAAACTAATTTTAATAAAACAATTTTTGAATTAAAAATAATTTTCAGAGTATGTAAATACATATTTCAAAATAAGATTCAAAAAACGTTTAACCACTTATAACGGTGAAAATTTTTGTTTATTTGTATCTGAAAATCGTCTGAAACTATGCAATTTGCTATCATATTCACTCATTCGCAGCAAAACAAATTTTAATAATGTTTTTAACCTACACAGCTAAACCTTAACACATTTCTTTTAAAAAAAAACTGTTTTAGTTAAAACCGTTTACGCAGAATCTAAGTAAAATTTTAGAAAAAGTTATTGCAACCGTGGAAAAAAAATTATTTGGAACAAATTTGCTAGATAATATACCCCGCTCTTTTGTTGAAGGGACTAATGGTTGGCACATATTGCAAAAGTTATTTGGGATAAATGCGCTAAATAATATTTTATGTTAGAGTCTAATAATCGGCATATTACGTTATAGCTTTTTAAAGAAATTAAATTTAAACTGGAGCCCGAAGAATTTATGGAAATATTCAGTCATTCGGAGTAAAAGAACAAATTACAATAATGTTTTTATAACAACCTATAAGTCTAAACCTTAACACATTCCTTTTTAAAAAATTTATCTTAGCAAAGACCGTTTTACGCAAAATCCGAGGTAAATTTACATTTGATAATATTTTTGTAGACAAATCTTTATTAGCTAGTATCAGAATTAAATTTATTTGTATTCTTTTGTCATAATATGCAGTAAAAGATCAAACTATAATGTTTTTATTTTTAAAAAAAAGTGTCTTAGCTATTTACATTTACATTTTAAATAAATTTACAATAGATGGCTTGAATGAAAAAAATCACTTAAATGAATAAATTTCCGTCTGAATAAATATTCTTGTTGAAATTTCATTTTTCAATAATCGTTTTCGAAATTTTATGTTTTAATGAATTTTGTATACGGTTTATTGTACAAAATCTATTTCAAATTAAAATTTAAAGTGAGTTTATGTTACAAAACTCGTCATAAGTTCATATATGCTAAACAACATTAGATCAAAGCATTTTTTTGAGGTTATGTCTACTAGGGCTCAGCGTAAATAAGCAAAAGTGGTAATCGCTATTTTTTTTCACGAACAGTGATCTACCGCATCGCTTTGATAATTCAAAATATCATAATCCAATGAGAATCAAATTATTTTTTGTTGTCATAGTTATACAATTTGTTTGAAAAAATAAAATAACAAATGCTACTTTACAGCCGCCGTAGTATAAAATAAAAATGGCTTTACTTTTGCAGCCGCAGTAGAAAAATTAACACTTTAACTAACTCCCGTTTGCCGAAAAATTCATTTGTTATTGAAAATCAAGACAAAAATGTTTATATTTTTCCGTGGTCAAAAATAAATTTTTATTTGATAGAGTTAGTGAAGTTATTTACACATGGTTTAGTTTATTATTTTTTTTTATTATTTAATGGAACTTCTCGGCAAATTGAAATTTTCAAAAATTATTTGAACAAAATTAACAAAAAGATACAATTTACTCTTGAAATTGAAAAAGACAACATGTTAAATTTTTTAGATTTAACCATATCAAAAAATAATAACAATTTTGAGTTTAAAATTTATAGAAAACCTACTACAACTGATATTACAATTAACTCTAGCTCGCACCATCCATATTCTCAAAAAATATCAGCTTATAATTCATTTGTAAATAGATTACTTACTATTCCAATGAATCATTTAAATTTCCAGAATGAAGTAAACACAATTAAATTTATAGTCATTAAAAACGGATTTAACCCAGATATTATTGATAAAATATTAAATCGAAATTCAAAAAGAATAAACAATCATAGATTTATAAACAGTTTGAACACTAATACAGATTTAAAATATATTTCTATAAATTACACAAATTCACTTCCCAACATAATAACTAATCAATTTAAAAAATACAAATTTAAAATTTCTTTCAAAACAATTAACAATCTGTATAAAAATTTCAAATTCAAAGAAAAACCTAAATTAGAAGAATGCTCTGGCATATATCAACTAAATTGTGATTCCTGTGATAAATTTTATATTGGCCAGAAAATTTATAAAAAGATTTTCGGAACTTTTACCTAAAAGTAAAAACATTCTTAATATAAAATCTATTTTTGCTCAACATCTAATCAACGAAAATCATACATATACAAGTTTCGAAAATAATTTTAAAGTTTTACATTTTTGTAACAAAGGTCCTCTCATGGATTCAATGAAAGAGTTTGAAATATATAAAGCTATCAAGAAGTCACCATTTCTAATTTTAAATGAACAACTTTCATTTAGGTCTAATATTTTATACAATTTAATTATAAATTAATACCTTTCTTTATTCTTTTGTTCTTGCCATATTTTATAGTTTTAAATTTTCTCATTTTTGATTTGAGTTTTTTATGTTTAATATAGTATGTATACATACTTTTAGAAACAAACTAAAATTTTTAGATAATATTGTCATAAATATAAATTCTTTCATTGATGATGGATATTTATATCCGAAACGCATCTGAAATTTATATTTTTAATAAAAGTTGTTAGAAAAATAATATAATAATAATCCAAGTAATTAAAAACAATTTGTAGTGAGAAATTTAATATATAGTGTTGAAAAACTTTAGAAAAGTATATATATTTAAAATTAATGAACTGAAACGCGGCACAAAAATTAATTTAAAAACAATTTAAATATTGCCCAAACAGTAAGCAACAACGACGAACAGAACGTCTCACCCATACAAACCCTCTTTTAATTCCCATAAACAACATAACGAAAACAAAAATTGAACTAAATGTGACAGCCCTATTTTTTTCATCTTAAAAAAAGGTGATGATAGAAATAAAATTTATCATTAAATTCAATTCCAAGTTTGTTTCTCAAACGAACAATGAAGATCACACATAAATTTAATTTTGTGACTTTCCTAATCTTTAAAAACATATAAACTTGAGTTTTTTTCTATACATATGTGAACTCGTGTTAAAACTAAATAAATATTTCATGGTTAAGAATTTAAAATGTAATGAAAAGTAATCAAAGTAAAGAAAATATTAGTGTTGTATTTTTCTATAACAAAACTGAATAATTTAATAAACAATTATCGTTCTCTAATTTTTTGATGATATTAAAGCTTTGTTTTTTTTGTTGTAATGGATGATATGGTATGATTACAGTGAACAAACAGTTATCTAGCATCTAGCAGATACAAAAAAGGGGTGAATATGTAACAGACACTAACATATAAAACGAAACACAAAAAAAACATAGAAATAAAACGACAAAATTTATTATACACTGCAACATAAAGTTGTTCTTATTATTACGTTTTATATTATGTATTCATGTATTATTTTATATTATGTACACAAAAATTAAAGTATAAAACAGTATACAATAATCATGTAAAAATTAATCCTTAATCGAGCTCTCAAGCTGTTGAAGTTAAATTAATAAAAATTATAAATTAATAAATTTTGTATTAAAAAGTTATTTTGCCAAATAAAAAATAAAACTATTGTTAACTATAAACTAATTATTAAGATTATGTTTTTGTTATGTCTTGGTACACCTTCTTAAACATAACAGTGGTGACCCCGCATATTAGAAAACAATAGTGGTAACCCAATTAACAATTTAAAAAAATACAGTGAATTTTCGGTGATAATAAAAAAAACAGATTTTGTGAAAAACAACATAAACTATGTGCAAAATATTCACCAATATATATTTATAAAAAAATATATTTATAAAAAACTTGAAATAGTAAATAAGTTTCAGTGTTTTGAATAACTCAGTAGAAATCATATTACTACTGTTCAATATGAATGCAGTTTAGACAAGCCGATAATATTAAATATAACCAATCATCTTACAAGAAAACTACTAATACAACCTATTTGATGTGAACAACTGCCAACTTCCAGATAATTTTTCAACATTCAAGATTACAATCAACATATAAAAAAACATCAAGCTATAAGCATATAATACAGTACAATAAATTTGATTATATAAGCATTATACAGTACAATAAATTGGATTCACCGTTGGACCAACAACAACCAAATTATTGCTTTTCAATTTATTTCTCTTGCATATTTGAATTATTTAAAAAAATATATAATTCTAAAAAAAAGTTTTAATTAAAATGAATTCTTTAATTCTTTATTCATATACATATATAAATATTTTAATTTTTTTTCTCTTACAAAAAAATTTTTTGGTGTAGGGTTATATAATATATAAAACATAATATAATTAAAATTTACTCTGTCACTCTATAGCCTTGCGTATTTATTTCTTAAAAATCATAAATTATTCGCATTCAATCGCATTTAAAACATTTTGTCTTCATAATGACTTTAGAAACAGAAAACAAACATAGTGTTGATGCACTTACCCTAAAACTACCTTTATTTTGGGCAAATTCACCAACCACGTGGTTTATTCAAGCGGAAACGCAGTTTATTTTAGCTCGCGTATCTTCAGATAATGCTAAATATTATCATGTTATATCAGCACTACCACAAAGCACAATCGATTCGGTACTAGACTACATTCAAAAACCTCCATTAACTGATTTATATAACGGTCTTAAAGAAAAACTTATCGAGTGAGGAACGTCGTATTGAAGAACTGCTTTCTAATACAGAAATAGGAGACAAACGACCGTCTGAATTTTACAGATATATGCTGCAACTAGCCGGAACTTCGAATACCTTCGGTGATAATCTAATAACAAAACTATGGTTAAGACGATTGCCACCTGCAATTAATATTGCACTAAAGCCGCAATTAGACTATTGCAGAACTCTGCAATATTTCTGCAATGGTAATGTGTAAAATATTCATTGCAGAAAAGTTTGGTAATGAACTCATTGCAAAACATTGTAATGGCTCATTGCAATGTTTTGCAATGAGTTCATTGCCAAACTTTTCTGCAATGAATATTTTACACACTACCATTGCACGACTATTGCAGAAATATTGCAGAGTTCTGCAATAGTCTATCTGCGGCTTAAAAGACAAAAATATAAATGACATAACCGATCTTGCAGACAAGATACATGAGGCTACTACCACATCCACTGGTATTTCCTCAATTAGTTCTTCATCATCTGGAAATATATATGTTTTACAAGCACAAAAGATAGATCGCCTTGAAAAGAACATTTCTGAAATGAAATACATGATGCGAAATATGTCAAGTAATCTTCATCATATCCAACCTTTTTCAACGCATTCGCGCCATTCTAGTCGATCGCGTAGTAGAAGTAACACTCGTGATCTTCAAAAATGTCCATTTTGTTGGTACCATTTTAAATTCGCAAATAAAGCCAATAAATGCTACCAGCCATGTAATTTTAAAAACAACGATCCAAACACTAGCAACTGTTCAAAAAACTCATAAGTTCCACACAAATTGTGGCGTATAGTGGAACACAAGTACAACGCCGCCTTTTTGTTACAGATAAAAAAAACAATATTTTTAGTAGACACTGGCGCTGATCTCTGTCATTCCTCACACCTTGTTTGATCGTGGTACGCAAGATGCAGCATTTTTTTTATCAGCTGCCAATGGCTCAACAATAAGTGCGTATGGCACCAAATTATTACATGTTGATTTAGGACTACGACGAAGTTTTGTTCATCCATTTTTATTAGCGTCTGTTAAAAGTCCAATTATTGGTGCAGATTTTATAACCAAGTTTGGGTTGTTAGTGGACCTCAGCGGTAAAAAGTTGATTGATAGGCAAACAAATCTGGTAATTAATGCAATATGCAAACTAGACCCAGATACACCTTCTCCAATTTTCTATACTCTAGGGGCAGAATACAGTTTTCTCCTAAAAGAATTTCCTGCTGTTGTAAATACTCCCAATTTGATAATCAGTATGGCAGTGATTGAATAGAGACGTATTTTTGAAATCGTACAGTAAATTTTTACAATATTCTTTTTTTTTGAAGAAAATTAAATAAAACGCCTTATTCGAATTGTTTTTGTGTTGTTGAAATATTGTTTTTGAGTTAAGTGATTCTTTTGATACATGGTTTCACTATAGTATTTTTATAAAAACTATAATAATTAATAATAAATTTAAAAACTATGATATTGTGATTTTTTGAAAAAACATTTGCTTAAATCCAAAAAACTTACGTCATGGGTGCCGTTGTTGAGGTCAACAAGTTTAAAACAATTATTGACTCATTTAATGAGAAACTTGATAATATGAATTCACAATTTAATATTATAAATTGGAATTTTTCTGATTTTAAAAATAATATCAAAAATGATCTAAAAAATTTGTGTGAGTAAGTCAATCATGTGTGTGCACAAGTTGACAATTTCACCTGGCGGATTGATTACTTAGAGAGAGAACAGAGGTCGACTGAATTTATAATCACGGGCATTCCATTGATAAAGGAATAAATTTAGATTCGTTGTGTGGGCAATCGTCATCCCATATTTTTTCCTTGATGTTAGTGAATATTAATAAAGTCCAAAAGCAACACAATTTTTAACTGACCAACCATACAGCCATTTCAAACTCCTTTTTGTGCACTTCGAATGACGTATGATAAATCGACATGTAAAGATAATAGCTGCGTTTTTTTCATTTGGGTCAGGGTCAAGGTTTGAAAAAAACGATGTGGGTCACGCAAAGAAAACAAATATTATATTTTTTTTTTTTTTAATTCAAAGTTAGGCATGTTTAGTGTTAATTATAATAAATTATAAATTAACGTCTCTGAATATCCGAAGATACCATGCCAATTAGGGATAAGAATGGAATGCAAATTAAGATTCTCTGAGAAATTTATGAACGTTAACTTTAAAGCCTTGAGGATTAAATTCATCAGGGAAAACCCAGGCAGGTAAGGCATTCCAAAGATGAGAGACTCTGTTGAAAAAGTCACGTTGGAAGGCTACAGTTCTACACCTAATTATTTGAACTGTAAAGGGATGCGCTGCTACGTTTGCTCTGGTGTGACGCGAAAGGTTTGCTGATTTAGGTAAAATCGATTTGATCTCTTCAGAAGCTCGTTCATTCATAATATATTTATAAGATATAGTCAAATCAGCAACATTTCTTCTGTGCTGCAAGGAATCAAGACCGTTAGTAAGACTTGGGTTACCAATGAGTTTAATAGCTCTACGCTGTACAGAATCAAGGCAGTTGAGACTACTCAAGTAAGCTCCACCCCATATGTGAGAACAGTATTCCATGCAGGGACGTATAAAAGATTTATAAACTAAAAGAAGTTGTTCGCTATCGAAAAACTTACGACATGGCCCCAAAAATCCTAACTTTTGAACAGCATTCTTAGCCAGATTAAAAATATGAGAATTCCACTTCATATTATTTTCAATCTCAACTCCTAGAAGTCTGAGACTCATTCTCTAAAAGATTTTTGGGGCCAAACGTTAATGGAAAAGGATTGGGTGTCGTTATCCTAGAAAAATGACAAACCTGTGTTTTGCTTGTATTGAATTGAACACTGTTAGCAATACCCCAATCCATAATTGTTTTAAGATCAGTGTTAAGGGAATCTATCAATTTTGACCTACACTCACTAAGCGCTAAGGGTGTATATAATTTAGGTGCTTCATGAGACGCATTTGCTATCATCAGCAAAACTATGTATAGGATGAACCGTTGAGTCCAACAAATCATTAATATAGATAAGAAAAAGAGTTGGTGACAAAGCGGAACCCTGAGGAACTCCTGCATTAGTTGAAAAAGTATTCGATGATACACCGTCAACATTGACCCGAAATTTTCGATCAGATATAAAGCTCTGTGTCCAAGATATAAGCTGCTCGTCTAAGCCATAGAATCTCAATTTGCATATAAGGTTGTTATGCCAAACTTTGTTAAATGCCTTGGAAATATCAAGAGCAACACCGAATGTTTCTCCAAAGTTTTCAAGCGACTTGTTCCAGATATGAGTGACAAAAGACAGCAAATCTCCCGTCGCTCTTCCTTTTCGAAATCCAAATTGTCTCTCATTAAATTGTTGGCAACACTGAGCTGAGAAGAAAAAAAATTGTGAACTTGTAGCGCCATTTTAAAATTAAAAATCAATTTAAAAAAAATTCAAAAAATATTTAAAGTCTCTTGAAAAATAAAACTTCATATAAAAAAAAGTCCGAGCGGCAGGTATATCCGCTAGAAATAGGTAGATTTCGGGATCAGACAGTTATGTGTGCAATTAGAATCGGATTTATCAGATTACTTTATAAAAATTACTAATTAAAAACAGAAGTATTAAACTAACTTTAAAAATAAACATTATTTTATACAGTTTTTGGGCTCTAGGCACTTAACCTGTACCCCGATATGGCCAATTGTCAAACATATTCAGGAGACTGTTTGCCGCAACATACCCAGAAAATATTTTTAGCGTAAGTGAAAAAATGCGACCGTGAAAGTGCCGCTAAATGCCGTTGTACTTTACACAGTTTATTGCAGATAGCTAAAGAACCTTTTATTGCAGATGTCTGATTTTTTAAAAAATGATAGAAATATGTTCAAATAATTAATATTTATAAATTTTGTTTACATATTTTGCCCCAAACGGCCGTTATAACGCTTTGTTTTTGACAGTTTTAAGGCTCTAGACTCTTAACCTGTACCCGGATATGGCCAGTTGTCGAACTTATCCAAGAAATTGTTTGCCGCAACACGCTCAGAAAAATTTTTGGTCTAGGTTGAAAAATGCGACCGTGAGAGTGCCGCTAAATTCCGTTATACCTCATATCGTTATATATATATATATATAATTTTTTTTTTTTTTTGTTTTTCCGTCTCCGCTTTACATATATAGTCGTTTGGCATCAAAATTTTTCCGAAATTCCGAGATGACGGTCATTGCAATAGGTAGATTTTTATATGAAATCTACCTAAAATTCAAAAAAATTTAATCAGAAACACTAATCCATTTTTTTACATATGGCGATGTTCATTGATTATTGCAAATGGCGTGATAAATGAAATAAAGTAATTGATAATTAATAAAAAATTGTAAACATCTATTCTTTAAAAAATATGGATTTTATATCGTAGATATTGCTTTAAAATTAATTTTAAGCAAATTTATTGAAATCATGTTGAAAACAAATCATATTAAAATTGATTTTAGACAAATTTAACAAAGCATCTTTGACAGTTTTTTTATTTTGAATAAATTTTCTTTGACATTTGTAAGTTTTAAAATGACCATACCAACCTTATAAAATCAAAACCTACGTTTTGCCATCTCTTGCAATTTTATGTAACCAAAATATTTTAGATCATTGCTCTAGACCCAGATAAATATCTGGGTTATGTTGTTGTTGTTTTTACATGTAAAAAATAGAGTTGATCTAGGCCTTGACCCTGACCCAAATGAAAAAAACGCAGCTAACGTTTCAGTTTCCCAAGAATTATTGGAAAAATATGTGAACGAATTTCCACAAATTTATGGATTAAAATTTGTGAGCTATAACATTCACAATCATCTGCATATTTTTCATTGTGTGCAACAGTTTGGTTCGCTTACATCATTTTATGCCTACAAATTTGAAGATTCATTGCAAGATATAAAAAAAAAATGGTTAAACGCCTAAAGATATATTACAACAAATACAAAACAGGATTACTGAGCAAATAATTTTCAATTCAATAGAAAAGAACGATAAGAGAACAGATATGATGTTTAAATAGTACTTTGTGTATCGAGGTGCACAAAGTTGATTTTTTCCGCACGCGTCGTAATTTTGGACAAATAAACTTTGGACAAATTACGACAAGTGCGGAAAAAATCAGCTTTGTGCCACGAGTTGCACACAACGTTATTTGCAATTCCGAATCACAATGAAACAATTAAACAAAATTAATCTGCATCCAACTTTTTTACACTCTACATTCATATTCAGATATAAGTAAACATTTTCTTTTTTTTACTACTTGCATGAGAAATTTCAATTATTTACTCAAAAACCCAAGACAAAAGATATTTTTCTCAGCTAAGGTTACTAATAATTATTCCCCACACCTAATAATAAGTATTTTAGCACCTTAGTAAATAATGAAAATATAATTTTTGTTCGTTTGTTAACTGAGTTCATCTTTGAATTTTTTAGTTTCTTCCTAAAATAATAATAATACATATATTAAAAAATAATAAGCGTTTTGATTTTATTTTAATAATAATAAATAATGAATGAATGCAAAAACTTCTTTGCAACTATAGTTTAGTTTATTTGAAATTTTAATTCGTGTTAAACAGAATTCTGTTGAAATTTAGTTTAGTTGTGAGTTGTAGACTAAAAAAATTCTAAATTTGGCTCAACAATATTGAATAGATTTTCAATTCAATTCAATTCATGTCAAAAATAAATAAAAGCTATATTTTTTAATGCAAAGCATATGTGATTTTTATATAGTTTTAAGAAAATTAATTGAAAATAAATTTCTAACTAAGCAGCCCTGAATAATAAATATCCAATACGCAATCCAATGATATGATACACAATGTTTCACCAAATCAAAATTTTTATTTATTCACCATTTGCTTATTAATTGACATTTTATTTTGTGAATAATTAAGAGTTTTAGAGCATTTTTTATATCAAGTAGTAAAAAAAATAGTATATAAACCTCGGTGAAGAAAATTTTCTCCATTTCGGTGCTTAATTCGCTCGAAACTTCGTTTCTCGCGAATTAATATCCACCTCAATGTAGAAAATTTACTTTATCACCTCGGTATATAATGTACTATTATCAACTTAGCATTGATAACATTTTCCATACGTTCTTATTTTTCACTTCTACAAAACAAAGCAAAAAGTTAAAATAGTGTGGAAAAATAAAACAGTGCGAAAAAATAAAACAGTGCGGAAAAATCTCACTTTTTGACAGTGTTTACAACATCGAAATGAGATTCGGAATTGCAAAAAAAATATTTATATTGCCATGAAAATTTTACATTAAAAGCCAATAATAAAGATAGCTAGTTATTGCTTTATTATTCCGAAAATAATTTTTAAAGTTTATTCAATTAAAAATTATAACGGGATTAAAGTTGTAATTGGTTGTCGAAATATCTATCAATCCCGAAAATTTTTTTGAAGAACCATTTTCTTTAGCAGAATTAGGCATATTTTCAGTGAAGACGGAGTCCAAAATTTATGAAATGTTTGCTGTTGAAAAATTACTATTTAAATTCATAATTTTTTCCATATGGTCTGTCGTTCATATTAATATTACAAATTCATCAATTTTAGAATGTTCCCTTTTACACCCTACACAGATGGCAGAGATGCTGTCACATCATTGTTTGGACGTAATTTGAACCAATGCATTGTAGTTTGTTAAAATTTAATATTATCTTCAACAGGCGAAACACAAAAGTCGGTAATCAAAGACCAACCACAAAAAATTGAACCTTCATGCATTCCAGTTCCAGCAGCAACTTTTAAAAACATAAAAAATTTAATTTTTAAAATGGTAAATTTTTATTTTCATTTGAAGATTTCGTTTTGAATAGTCTTTATATATACTCAAATAAAATATTAGTTATAAAATTTAATATAATTAATTATTATTATTTTTAACAGGCCAAACACAACAGTCGGTGATCACAGACCAACCACAAAAATATGAACCTCAATTCATCTAATCTAAAGTTCCTATTAAACGTAGCACACCTGCTATAAAAAAAGTTCCAGCAGCAATTTTTAAAAACTTAAAAATTTATAAGTTTAAAAATGGTAAATTTTTATTTGAAGATATCATTTTGAACAGTCTTGCTCAATGCTCAAATAAAAAATTATTTCTAAAATTAAATATAATTAATCTTAATAGTTGTGTGTTTCTGACAAACGTTTATTATTGTTTTTCTTAATACATAATTAGATAAAATCTTTGATCCACCAAATGGTCAAGAGCTAACTAATTGCTCGAATCTCAGCACTGTTATGATAACACCCAAAGTAGAACAGCCAGATATCTGTGTGTCGAAGATAGGCAAACACAGTGTTGGTTAGCATCTTTAATAAATCATAATAACGCAATGAGAGTAATTGTTTTTTTGTTTCGTAGCTTGAGTTCACAGTCCGTCGTTATATTCTCAAAATCATGCAGGTATTATCACTTATATTATTATTATAAAACAAATATTTTCAGTAACTTATATTTATTTCAGACATGAAGATCGAGTATAATTCCACAACGACAACAGATATCATTTTTTTGTTGAATTAAAAGGTTAAGTTCATTGCTTTTACTTTAATCAATTTAGTTTTGAATCCGGATGATATTGTAAAAGAGCTGGCAAAGATAAATATAAAATTAGATTTGGTTTTAAAAAACCTTAACAACACCAACCAAACTAAACCAAGTTCATCGGTGCCTCCGCAAAAATTTCCAATAAAATCTATCGAGGGTCTAATAGAAATTAATGTTCTCTTAGAAAAAGACCCTCGTGAAAGGGAAATCATGGTAAAGTAATACTATTTTAAATTTAAAAAAATTCTAGATCTCAGCTGATAAAATATTTAAATATTTAATGCAGTAACAAACTGATAACTGATATGTTATTTTCGGTTCGTAAGTAATATTAAAATAACTTTCAACTTTATGTTAACAAAGAAATTTCTTTTTAAATTTTCAGATGCCTGGAAAAAAACCTATCCAACGTATGATGAATATGTTAAAACGGTTAGAGATCACGTAAAAGCTGCAAAACAACGTTATTTTATTTCTGCAAGTTTGTGTGGAAAAAAGTCCAGTGAGTACAAACTAATAAATAAGAATAAGAACTAATGAAATTCAAAAGTGCAATAGAATCAGTTGTGCTGATCATTTGATCAATATGAATAATATCTTGAAAAGTGGATTAAGAGCTGCAAGCGGTTACAAGGATGTCGAAATGTAGTTTGTTACTTCGGATGGTCATTAAGCCTACAAAACAGCTTATCGACTACACTCAAATTGGAGGGAGCGACCCGTGGGAACTCAAAAGTTGATATATGATAAGATTCATCATAGACAACTTTGAGAAAATTGTAACGTCTGGGTACTTACAATTAAATAACAATACACGTTTCGAATATTTTCAATAATTTATTTTCCTCCTAAAAAAAAAAAAAATTTTCAAATTCAAATGTAACGCCCGAACAATTAACTAAATAAATGAACAGATAATTAAACTCACTCATAATTGAAAAACTCAACCAAAAATCTGATTGGTGAATGTTGCTAGTCTTCGTCTCTTTCAGACACAAAACAAAAGAACTTTTTTTTTGAATATAAAATTTGATGATGGCGATTTTGTCAAATGCATTCCGGTGTTCAATTTCTTTAAAAACACAAGTTAATTTCGAGTTTTAAATAAAAACAATTAATCTTATGGTTGAATTTGTTGTTTTTCTTTTAAAAAGTTTTTTTAAAAACAAAAAAGAAATGGAAAATAATAAGAATCCAAAAGTTTAAAAAAAAAATTCGATGTTTCATCAAGAAACAGGTCGTGACACAAGTTTCTTTACAAAAAACTCCATGTTTTGTTTCTGAAAAGACAAAAGTAATTTGTTTTAAAACTATAAAAACATGTGACAGATATTAATTAGTTGATTTCATAAAAAGAAAATTAGAAATGTGTACTTTTGTATATATACATATATTGATAAACTAAATGTTAATAGAATAACAGTTCAGTGTTTCTATTCTTGGCTAATTATTATAAAAACATAAATAAAAATAACTATAAGATAGAAAACAAAAGAAAAATAATCAAAATGGTGTTTCTTTGTGGTTAAAATAACAAAGTTTCAAGCTCAATAAATCACACAATTTATACTGTTCATATATCATACGGAGCTTTTATTTGTCTTGTTCTTCACTCTCTAAAAAGTGGTGAACGTTAACTTGGAACGTGCATTGGTGGAAGACACATCAGGCGGAACCGCTAATCTTTAGGATTAGACATAAAGATCTTGATCGAACTAGTCATCCGTAATTATTGGAAGTGGGAAACATAGGTGAAAGGTTGCAGCATCAACTGATTTGGGGAGGTAATAGCAATATATTGATGTTCACGAAAGAAAGGAAGGAAATAAATTACTTGGCAAGCAGTGGCGTAGCTAGCATGGGTGGCACCCGGGGCGGATATTGTGGTGTCACCCCAAAAATAAAAGCTGTCAATAATAATAAAAAGCCGATAAACGTAATTTATAATTTTATTTAATTAATACAAATGAGCATTATTATTAATAAGCTACATTGGGTCATTGTTACCCGCAAGTAATTTTTAATTAATTTTAATTTGCTGAAACTCCTCTCACACGAAGCCACTAATACGCAAATAGTGATAAATAACTTTAGTGCGACCGTAATATTCGGATAAATTCTGAAAAATCTCATTCTACGATGAATTTCAAAAAGTCAATGTACACCCAGTTAGAAACTGTAACATTGGCCGTTTTTAAATGCCTCCTCAACCTTGGTATCTCTATGAGGAATTCTGTTGCCGATATCTCATCATAAAAACTGGTAAATTTTGATACAGATAATTTCAACTCTTCACTGTTCGCCAAAAGCTAAGTGTTTGTCTACACAACCTCGAACAACGAAACTAAATCTTGAACTGACTTAAGTCTAGTTCGGAGTTCAACACTGAATAGGTCAAGACATTCCAACATGTCCTTTTTAAGTTGAGCTCTCAGTGTCAGTCCAACATCAGGGGCAAACTCACCAGCCATTGGTTTTTTACGTTTTTACGACAAATTCGGCTTTCTATTGGAATGTCATAGTCCTCCGATTTTTTCGCAGCAAGAATTATTGCTTCTTCTACAATGTGACTTCGTTACGAATTGACTCTATTTTTGTAACTAATTGATCAATATTCAAGACCTTGCTTTGCAATCAAGAGAAACGTAAAATCACATGCTGCATGGAGAAGGTTCTGTGCAGCGCCTCTAGTGTCAACATATTTTTGTTGATCACTTAACTTCTCAATTGCAGCCACAATCCCATCAAAATTTTCGGCCAATACTTTTACTGCAGCATAATGAGCACTCCAACGCGTTGTTGAGAGTCTTTTGTTGTTTGTAACAGTTGTTTTGCTGTGTTTAACAAGCACTTCCCAGCGGCTATTCGAAGCAGAAAAAAATGTAAAAATGGCCTCCACTGTTCCGAAAAACGTTACACAAGCTACATTTTGTGCAAATGAGTGTTGGCCACATAAACTAATTGAATGATCTATGCAGCCGACAAAAATTGCTTTGTTATTTTTTACTTTAATAATAGCTTGCACTCCTCCATGTATACTACTCATAACAGCTGCATTATCATAACCTTGGGAACGACAATTCATAACATCTATAGCTATACCGTCATTTTCAAAAAACATGTCCTATTTCCAATCGAAATGCAGATATGGCGAATCGCACTACGAGATGGATTCAACAACTGTACAATGATAAGCCGATGTAGTTGAGACAATCACTTGAAGTTTTTATGTGAAAATAAAATATAGTTCATTTAATCTAAAATACTTAAATTTTAAAATGAAAGATTCATGATATAAGGCCAAAGAAATGAATCGGTCATTTCAAAAACCTCTTAAGTCACATTTTTTACCAACATGCTTTTTTTGCAGAAAATGGTTCCTTTAAGGGAGATGCGTATTCTGGGTAAAAACCACGTAAGTCGATAGCGATAGCATTCCTGTATTCCTGCGTAGGACGAAAGGAACCGCAGGTACGGACCCATGACACTCGTCCTCTTTTCGAGGATTCGTATTATATATGAATTATATATGAATTATATACGTATTATACTATTATGTATGAATTAACTCATAATTAAGAATGATGGAGAATATGACTATGTACCATAAAGATATTAAAACATGACAAATTAATACATGTAAAATGATAATAAGATTATTTTTAAGTGTAATTCTCAATAATAAGCAATAATAAATATGATTACTACGATTTTTTTGGTTAAACTTTATACCACCAACCCTATTTCTTGCTAAAACAACATAAGTCAAGAACTGTTTTTCAGGTTTTTTTCGTTATTTCTATTAATAAATTGTAAAGGTTATTTGCTATTTTAATTTTTCACCACTCAAATACTAAATTAAACATAAAAAAGTCCTTTAAAACTCATTTGTTTGTGTATGAAACAGTTTTTATTGATTTCTGAAAAATTCTAATTGAGTGACTTATGAGGTTTTTGAAATGACCGATTCAAATATGTTTTCATGGAAATAGTGTTATTAACTTTATTCAACTACTGTTATATTGGATATCGCTTTATATTTTAAATAAACCTCATTCTGTTGTCAGGAAAATGTTACTGAGTACTAAGTAGTCGTCCCAATCACGGTGAAATTGTTTGTAAATATCTTTTCTTTGCATGAATAATAAACTGCCAACTTCGAGATGAGGTTGTCATTAATTAAATTTTTTTTTCAGAGTAAGAATTTCGTCGCTTACATCAGCGACTTTTTTCCATTTAAAGGAAAAAATCCAAGGAATACTTCCTTGATTTCCACTTTTCTACCATCATTTTTCACATAACGATTCACTTCTGACATTTGATCAATATGTGAAATGTCAGGTGTGCTATCAAACATAATTCCAAAACATTTAACCGATTTAATTTCGTTGACAAGCTTAACCTCTACGTGGTTCGCTAAAACATTTATGAACTTATATGGGATTTTTTGCATTAAATTTCTAGACAATACTTTGTGTGAATTCATAGAATGGGGAACATTTCTATTCTAATTAACATCCTAAGTCACGATTGTATAGTCATTATTGATTGTTTCCAATCAATGTGAAATCAATGGCTGACACTTGGTCAATTTGTAGTTCTATATGTATTAACATTAGACTACATTAAAGGAATTTTAAATTTATTTTGGATTTTTGAGATCAATTAAACTCAAGTAAGTAAAGAAGTAATTGGAATATTTTCAATTCAAAGGTATGGTTTGAAGTTTCTCAGAAAAAAACTACAATTCACATTTTACGTGTTTCGGATCGGATCCGAAACACGTAAAATGTGAATTGTAGTTTTTTTCTGAGAAACTTCAAACCATACCTTTGAATTGAAAATATTCCAATTACTTCTTTACTTACTTGAGTTTAATTGATCTCAAAAATCCAAAATAAATTTATGAACTTATTTTGTATATCTGGTGACAAATATTATACTTTTGGTGATTTACCATGCTCCAAATTCAAAATGTGTTCTTATAACACTACATCATACTTTGACAATAGATTGAGTAGTTCTAAAAAATTGCCTTTATTTGAAGAACTTTGTCCTTCATCATGTCAACGAAATGCTAGGTTTTGTTTAGATAAAAAGAAAGTTATATCCAATAATCTGGATAAAAGATGTTTCCACTTCTGTTTTTCATTATCTTTTAATTGTAAGGCTGCGTCTCCTATCGTTTTATGACATTTCAACCTCATTTCCAAAGTTTTCCACTTTTCAAAATTCTCCAGATGTTCATTTGAAGTTTCATGGTCGGCTACTTTGGGATTTAGTTTCCACCACTTCTGAAATCCAGTCGTAGATTTTGTATTATTACTATTGGTGACAGCTAATATACGACAGCAGAAGCAGTACAGGCTATTATTTAAAGGAGAATAAACCATCCATGACCGCAGAATTTTTTCACCATAAGGCATCACTTTATAATACCATTCTTTAGAAAGATGGCGAACATCACGTTTTATGTCCAACCCGTGTCTAGATACAGTAGCAAACGACCCTTCTCTATTTTGAAAATGTTCACTTACTTTTTTATGATTTCAATGCGAACATTATCAGAGACGAGAATATTCCAATGTGATACATCTCTTAAGTTCTGAAGTGATTCACCCATGCAAATACTGTCTTCGATAGTAGAAGAATTAACAGCATTATCAGTGTCATTTTCAGTATTTCTTTCTAATTCGTCTTCATCATACGTTATCATTATTAATTCTGTATTGTCGCTGTTACTTTCCGAAGATGAGTCAATATTCTCTGAAACATTCGTTGCATCAACGTGAGAATCAGTTTCTTTTGATGAACCTTGGATATCATCGGGTTTTGTAACATATTTATAGATGGATCCAGATATGCTCTGAACTGAATCTATTTTAGCCTGTTTGGTCTTTCTCTGCCGGAACCCACATTTTCTTTGAGAAGTATGAACTCCTCGTGGCATATTTATTTTTTGGGATATTTGCTAAACGAAATCTAAAAAAATATTTTTAATGATAGTAGCTATCAGCAAAGCATTAATTCTAAATATATTTGTAGGATGCATATACGTCTAGTTCATAATAAGTACACTGTGTTAACGACTAAATACACCGCCAAGAAATTTAATTTATTTAAATTTCCTTGTAACAACTTATAATAAATAATATTTGATAAAATGGAATATACAAATCATATGCCTATAATATTATAAGGAACTATTTAAAAAAAATATAAGTATAAAATCCTAAAAGATATTTTATATAAAGAATTGAAACCAAAATTAAATATCCAATTAGAATCATGCTCAATAATTTACAAAATTAAATGTGATTTTTGTGAAAAATTTTACATCGGGAAAACCGGAAAATGTTTTAAATACTGATTTAAGGAATACCTTCCTAAGAAGAAAAATAAACAAAATTTAAAGTCTATTTTTGCAAACCATTTACATAGTTAATAACAATAGCTACACCACTTTTAAAAAAAATTTGAAGGCTTTACATTTATGTAGCCAAGGATCTCTAAAAGAATCACTTGATGAGTTTGAAACTTACAAGGGATTTAAAACCCAACAAAATGTAATTTTAAATGATAAACTTTCATTTAATTCAAATATATAAATAAATAAAACTGAAAACAAACAGTATGAGTATGTATCTACCTATAAAAATTTGCAAAACTGCAGTAATTGCATAACTGCCATTTTATTACACAGTAATTATTTTTGTGTCCATTGAAAAACAATCTATTCCAATTTATTCCTTGAGTTTCAAGATAATAGTCCAGGCACATTGACTCATTTACAGAGATAAAAAAAGAAAAATGTTATCCAGATACATACGTTTTCAAATGGTTAAGAGGGTTAAAGTCAAAATAAGGAAAATGTGTTATGTGCCCAAGAAGGTTAGGGGATGATTTTAGGGGTTGAAAAGGGGTGAAAATGGATACATCTCGTGTTTTTTGCAATTTCACGCGAAATTTGATGTCCTACTGAAAAATGTTAAATACAAAAGTTGTAGATCTTGGAAAAATCTACAACTTTTGTATGGGTCATTTTTTAATATAACCTCAAAATTTCAGAAAAAAATGCAAAAAATTAAAAAAAATTTTTTGTTTTTTACTTGTCAATTTCTCAAAAATAAATATTTTTTAACCAAACTTGCTGAAAGTACTCCTTTTTGTGTCCCAAACAACAAAAAACATTTTAGATTGAAATATTAAAAACTGTTTGAAAGATTCATTTTTTTCGATCCGAAACACGTTGTTTTCAAAGTTACATTTTACTACTTACAATCATCGTAGAGAGGTCATATAGGGCTCTTTTTTTTCGTTTTGACGTCTACTTTCTAATGAAATAATAAAACAATACAGCTTCCATTTAAAAACATGTCTAAAAATTGAAAAATATAAAAAATTTAATTTTGCAAAAACAAATTTTTTGGTTATTGTTAATAATTTGTTATAAATAAAAAAAATTTTCAAAAACTAATAAGACCATTGAATTGTACGGGAAAAAACACGAAGAAACATATGTTCTACTATTTAAATACATTTTTTATTTTTGTACAGTACTGCTATAAATATTGTAATAGCATATTTCGTGTAGTTGAAAGATGTCATGTAAGTACATACAATGCCATCGACTTTTACTTTAATAAGAAAAGTTCCTCATTTCTCGCGATGAAATTAATTAATTCAATTATTTTCTACATATTTTGATAAATAAATCGTCTTATAATTAACTTTTGTATACAATTATTTAAAACATGCTTTTAAATAATTGAATGATTTTTTTAAAATGAAATCTGAATCTAATTTAACTTGCACCGAATTTATAATTGAAATTTATATCAACAAAATAGATTGTTAACAATACTACTACTACTAATAATAATAATAAAAAAAAAATAATGGAGGTAAATGACAATAATGAAAAACTCAATTTTAATCAAGTTGATTTTTTAATGAAATATGCTCAAGTTCTGATAAATATCATACATTTACACTTTATATACATAAATATTGTTACGTTTTTCTAACCTTACTTCGAATTGGCCTTACTCACAATTCGATAAACGTAATTCCCAATCTCTTCCTGAGTTCGATCACTGATTAGTAAGCCCAAACACCAGGTTTTATTAAGTATTCAACACCTTAATTGTTTCACAACAACAGGAAAACAATACAGCAACCAATATTCCTAACTAGAATATTCTTTCAACAGCTTCAGAAACTCCAACGGTTGATTGTAGAAATTTCCAGTACACCACGTTAAAAATAATACCCAAAATATTTCTACTTAATAACACTTATAACTTTATTACACTTATAACTTTACACAAAAAGATCACTTTTATAATTTTAACTTCACTATCGCAGGTTTAAAATAAAACTAATTCAAAACTACAAGAGGTAATTTTCTTTTATACCTTCTGCAATACTTCTAGATAATTCGACATCACTTTCCAGAAACCTTGAGAAAATATTAGAATATTCGATTATTTTACGTTATGTTGATTTGATTCATAAAATCGTTTATGTTGACCCTATTTCTAAGAATATGTACAACAACAACAATATTCATTTCATTCAATAGTAGTGTTTTGTTGATTTTATTTTCCTGGAAGTATATTTGGCTGTGATTTATATTGAAATTTCTATTGATAAAATGAAATGTACAATAAATATAAAATTCGATGCAAGATAAATTCATTTTAAAAAATCATTCAATTATTTAAAAGCATGTTTTAAATAATTTTGTACAAAAATTAATTATAAGACGATTTATTTATCAAAATATGTAGAAAATAATTGAATTAATTAATTTCATCGCGAGAAATGAGGAACTTTTCTTATTAAAGTAAAAGTCGATCGCATTGTATGTACTTACATGACATCTTTCAACTACACGGAATATGCTATTACAATGTTTATAGCAGTATTGTACAAAAATAAAAAATGTATTTAAATAGGAAAACATATGTTTCTTCGTGTTTTTTCCCGTACAATTCAATGGTCTTATTAGTTTTTGAAAATTTTTTTTATTTATAACAAATTATTAACAATAACCAAAAAATTTGTTTTTGCAAAATTAAATTTTTTATATTTTTCAATTTTTAGACATGTTTTTAAATGGAAGCTGTATTGTTTTATTATTTCATTAAGAAGTAGACGTCAAAACAAAAAAAATGAGCCCTGTATGACCTCTCTACGATGATTGTAAGTAGTAAAATGTAACTTTGAAAACAACTTGTTTCGGACCGAAAAAAATGAATCTTTCAAACAGTTTTTAATATTTCAATCTAAAATTTTTTTTGTTGTTTGGGACACAAAAAGGAGTACTTTCAGCAAGTTTGGTTAAAAAATATTTATTTTTGAGAAATTGACAAGTAAAAAACAAAAAAAAAATTTTTTTGTTTTTTTGAATTTTTTTCTGAAATTTTGAGGTTATATTAAAAAATGACCCATACAAAAGTTGTAGATTTTTCCAAGATCTACAACTTTTGTATTTAACATTTTTCAGTAGGACATTAAATTTTGCGTGAAATTGCAAAAAACACGAGATGTATCCTTTTTCACTCCTTTTCAACCCCTAAAATCATCCCCTAACTTTCTTGGGCACATAACACATTTTCCTTATGTTGACTTTAACCCTTTTAACCATTTAAAAACGTAGGTTTCTGGATAACATTTTTTTGTTCTCCATATTCAACGTGCCTGGACTATAAAGCAAAAAAAATATTTTGAGATCATTTACAAACACGGTGATTTGATTGTTTATTAGTTTCCTTACGTGTTTGCAATTAATTTGTTTGAAATTTAAAAAATATATCAGGTAGTAAAGTTAAGCTGATATTTTAGAAATAATTTTGGAATAGAAACATTGTAACTCAAGGGTGTCACCCTATCGACAAAGGGTGCCACATTATCGACGTAAACCACTTTTCCTATACATTATTCAGCATATGTGTTTTCAGACCTGGTCGTTAAAGAATCATTCTTGCATACTAAATAATATACCGTAAAAGAAAACGGTTAATATGGAATCAATATTCAAAGCTATTGAGTAATTGTGGTGATGGTATTCAATGCTCAACATGTTGATTCGATTAATATTGTTAAAATTTTATTTCACGTAATAACTCAAAAATTTTAAAAAGTGGAATAGATTCTTTTTGAACCAATAGAACACATTTATAGGACACATTTATAAGTTATCACAATTTATAAATTAAAATTATATGGATAACCTGGTTAAAATGGTTTCTAAGTGATTTATCTTTGAAAACATTGTGATGGTTTGTTTAAGTTTTTTACGGTCGGGTGTCACCCCAAAACGGGTGACACCCGGGGCGGACCGCACCCCCCGCCCCCCCCTAGCTACGCCACTGTTGGCAAGTAGTAAGTTGATCACCAATCAACATTAAAGGTACAAATCCAAATTATTTTTTTTTATTACTATAATTTAACAAAAATTTCGCATAAATGCATTAATCTAAATATAATGTTAGTTTAATTATTCCGGCAATAAGAGATTTTCAGGTTCACTATTCGTCTGGAACAATTCTGTGTTCCGTTAGCTCTATTTTATTTATATCGTGTATGATACGATTCTGTAAAAAAGTCCAACTCAACAAAATAAAGGAAATTGTTTTGGAAAAAACGATAGAAACTTGCTAGTGGGAATTAATACAAAAACTCTTCAATATTTATTAACATTTCTTTAACGATTCTAAGTCGCCACTCTTGAGCTGGAAACCAGCAAAGAACCGTCAAATTACAAGTATTTATCCTACATTTGTCATCTCAAGGCTCGTTGAAAAATAGTTTCGATTAGTGATATGGTTAATGATTTACGTATCAGCAGATTTTTGAAGGAAAAAATGGGATATGGTTAATGATTTACAATTAAGCATCAGCAGATTTTTGAAGTAAAAATGTCAGCAGATTTTTGAAGGAAAAAATGGGAGCCACAACTAATTGTAGTCACTGTCTGCTGTCTTAGCTGCTTTTTTGTCCTAAAACTAAGAATTTGATTGTGCTTTCTTGTGATGAAAAAAATGAGGTGTATGGCTTTATAAAAAAAATTATGTCCAGAACAAGATGCCTTTGATCAACCAAACGGTGATATCAGTATTGATCCCCTGTATGCTGCCTTTCACCAAACATCTGCTAATGTTCATAATTATTCGATTCACCAAGAAATCCAGCAATATATCTAAAGCTGTGAAAAATGGAGTGATTGATGTAAACGAATATCAAATCATGCATCGATATTTCGAAATTTATATTCCTGAGTTTTCTGCATTCCAGTTTTAAGTTCTCCGTTCGAAAGAATTTAGATGATCTAAGAACTCAGAAAAATAAATGAATAACAGTCTTTAAGCCTTAATTATAAAAATGTTTTTACTATGACTTATTTGAAAATGCGCATTAATATTAATATATGCTCAACATTAAAAATTGAGTTTGAATCATAAAACTACAATTATACAACTGTTTTCTCTAAAAAGATAATTGAACCGAATTGACATAATAGGCGCGTTCGATTTTACTGAAACAACTGATTTTTATGAAACAACTTAAAAAACTGAAGTGAAGTTAGCGTTCGATTGCAAATTTTCATATATAATATCACGAGTTGTCAAATAATAGTCGATTATTTTTCATAATCATTATTACGAATGTCATTTGAGGTCCCGAGTGCGCGTAGCGCACGAGGGAAATTTTTAACCTCTAATGGCATGAGTGGTAATGTTGAAAAATAATCGACTAATAATTTGGTGACGAGTTGTATTTAGCAGACAATTTAACGAACAGAAATAGTAACATTATTTCATACAACATAATCATACATAATAAAATATTGTTTCATCTTAGTAGGCGCATAAATGTTATAAATTTGTAATTTATTTTTGACAAATAAACATAAACATGCAATCATTTATGAATGAAAACGGACATTTTTACTATTTGCAAATTGCATTTTCACATAATTTTGTATGTGAATTTTTGTTTTAAATTAATATATTAAGTAGGCGGAAAATATTCGAAAATATTCACTGTTCCTTCCCAACAGAGAAAAATAATCGAAACAATTCGTTTTGAGTTGTTAAAAAATAGTAAATGAAGCGTTTTTATTGGACCTTATCGAAACTTTATTTAGTGAGTTGAATTGTCACTTTAACCATTTTAACTAAAAAAATTGAGCAACTGAAGAACTGAAGTAAAATTTTGCTAGTGCATATAACTGTTTTATTGTTTTTGACATTTAAAATAATACGACGCCATTCTTATTCGAAGTATTATTGGTATTTTTTAAAGTATTATAGAAAAAAAATTTAATTTGTACGTATTGTGAAAATATGGTTTGGGTTGAAAGTGTAGAATCTCAATGTAAATATACATTTATTTATTATTATTTATTCAAATATACTAAAATCAATAATATGATTTGTTAATATACTAAAATCAATTATATGATATGAATTGTTTACAGCTAAAAATACTTTCTGGTTGAGATCAGAGACCTTAGCGTTAATTGAAGTGTATGGTCAATACAAAGACAGTCTTAATTACGTAATTCAAAAGAAACATTCGTGGGAGATGATAGCCACGCATTTACAGGCGCTTGATATAATGGTAAATATAAGTTTTAACCTCGTATATATATAATTACGGTGACCATGTTTTAGGAAAAGAATTGAGGACGAACTAAACTTGTGAATTGCTAACGATGAATTGCTTTACATTACGTACTATGGACCGGTAATACGTTACATTCCTGGTGCAGGTGATCTCGCTTAGCCATCAGATGTCACCCGGTTTTGGTTCGTAAGGCTGCGTAAGCTTTTTTGTTGTTTGTAACTTACTCCATTATTTTTCAGAGAAGGGGTAGGCATACCGGATCAGCATTATATATTATTTGTATATATTATTTGTTATTATTATATGTGTCACTTATATTATTATATTATACAGTACAAAAAAAATAACAATAATTCGCCCTGCATATTTTTAATAAACCACAGACAGGCTACTGAAATACAGAACAGTTCTCTACAATTCAGGACGGATGGACACCGTATATTATATTATTGAAGGATGGTATTTTCAGAAAACAGCTGAAGATTGGTCTTCCAAATGGAACAACTTATTAAGAACTTACAAGGTTGCCAAAGATAATAAAAGTAAAGCTAGACGAGGACCAATTAAATTTGAATACTTTGAGAATATTGATTTAATCGTAGGATCCAAAGCCAGCAACGTAGATGGTGTATGGGTAAATGTTGGTATCATTACTTCCAATACTGAAGTTTTAGATATTACGACAGAACTACCAACTACTTCAACCTCCTACAAACCAAAAGATAAAATAACAAAAGTTGGTAGATTTTCCAAAGAAAATTATTATAAATCGAAAAATGAAAGCGGGAAGAAAAAAGATAAAATGTTAGAGGAACTAATATCGATTGAAAGAGAAAAACTGGAAGTATTAAAACAGGCTGTTGATAGGTTTTAAATTGTTTATTATTATTTAATTTAGTTTTAATATTGAATTATTATGCTATGAAACTATTAAAAATTTGAATTAAATGAATTTATTGTTATTTTGATGTAATGAAATAAATGAATTTATTGTTGTGTTATAGTTATTTTCTTATGATTAAATAAATAAATCTGAAGTATAAGTAAACAAAATAAATTTTAAATATAAACATTGGTTGCCATTGGAGAATAATTGCAAAAACGCCTGCTGTCTTCTATTAGTACAAGGAGCTCTAGCTATAGAAGCTCTAATAACTTAATAAAATAACTCTAACAACTTGAACTAAATAACTCTAGCAACAATAAAAATTTAATCACAGAAAAGTGTGTTAAAACAAAACAAATAATATTGACATTTGACAGTTCTCAAATGTATTAAAACTCCAACATATGGACTTTACCATTATCCACGAAAAAGGTACCTCACTCTCGGCTATAATATGCATTTTGCATTAACATTCTCATCAATAATAATCACTTTTTTTGTAGCATCAAGGTTATAATGATTTTTGTTATATATACTTGCACTCCATTTGCAATGTTTAAATAGGAAAAAAATTAGACAATCTATTGTTAACTGGTTACGTTCTGAATTGTAAATGAATTGACTACAAACAATATAAATAACGAGCATCTGTTTCATGCGAAACTTTGTTTAGAGTAATTTTAAAAATTATAAATAGAAAAATAATTTTGAATATCTTGTTGAGTTGTAATTGAGATTTAAAATTGTAAACATTGTTTCGAATCGGGATTTTTAATTGACGAAAAAGAATTTAAATTCGAGTTCATAGTCCTGGTAGTTTGATTAAAAATCAGATAACCGTTTTATTGTTTTTGACATTTAAAATAATACGACGTCATTCTTATTCGAAGTATTATTGGTATTTTTTAACGTATTGTGAAAATATGGTTTTGGTTGAAAGTGTAGAATCTCAATGTAAATATACATTTATTTATTATTATTTATTCAAATATACTAAAATCAATAATATGATTTATACTAAATAACTAAAATAAAAATATCACAAATTTTTTACAGCTAAAAATACTTTCTGGTTGAGATCAGAGACCTCAGCGTTAATTGAAGTGTATGGTCAATACAAAGACAGTTTTAACTACGTAGTTCAAAAGAAACATGCGTGGGAGATTATAGCCACGCATTTACAATTGTCCTTTAAGATTAATGATAGGTTAAAGATGTTCGATTTTACACAGCTAAATTTCTTAGGTAGAATTAAAAAAATATGTATGTACCATAACTTTAACGGACGAAATTTAGTTGTAAAATTAAGCAGTCAGTCAAATTTTTGGTTTCATTCAAACATAATTTAATTAGATAGTTAAAAATACGCGATATATCAATATCAAAAAGAATATTTTATAGTAATTTAAATAGATTTTTTGTTTTAAAAAAAATTTGTGTGAAAAATAGAGTTTTATAGTGACTGCGGTAAGTAAAATAAAATACATATTATTAAAAGTGATTTAAGCTGATGCTTGTGTTTTGTTTAATTTGTAGGTATAAGATTATAAACCAAATGGGAAACGATGAAAAAAAGTTGTGATTCTCGAATTTATCGAAACCTATAGAAATTGCCCGGTGTTATGGGATTTAAATAACAACGACTATTTAAACCGTCATAAAAAATTGGCCTGCTATGAAAAATTAGTCAGTATTTTGAAAAAAAAAAAAAAAGAGCCGAACGCAACGCGAGATTTAGTAGTTAAAAAAATAAACTCTCTTAGAACTAATTTTAGAAGAGAGTCGAAAAAGTCTACTGACTCAAAGCGCTCGGGATGCTCAACGGATGATGTTCACGAACCTTTTTTATGGTACTACGAGGAAATGCTATTTTTGGTTGATCAGGAGCTTGCCGACACTAGTAGATCTACTTTACTAGTTAGCGTAAATAATATAACAAATTTTTTTTTATATTATTTTATTAAACATTATAAATCTTAGATATTATACATTTAAATTGCTTTATGTTTGAATTAAGCAAAGTTGTCTTGCCATTCAACTTTGCCATCATTATTGAAAAAATTGGTCATTGTTTTTCTAATATCTTCTGCAGTTTTAAACGACGGAATAGACTTTTGGTTTAAATCGGTCTAAAAATACTTTCTGGATGAGATCAGCGTTAATTGAAGTGTATGGTTAATACAAAGACAGTTTTAACTACGTAATTCAAAAGAAACATGCGTGGGAGACGATAGCCACGCATTTACAGGCGCTTGATATAATGGTTAATATAAGTTTTAACCTCGTATATATATAATTACGGTGACCATGTTTTAGGAAAAGAATTGAGGACGAACTAAACTTGTGAATTGCTAACGATGAATTGCTTTACATTACGTACTATGGACCGGTAATACGTTACATTCCTTGTGCAGGTGATCTCGCTTAGCCATCAGATGACACCCGGTTTTGGTTCGTAAGGCTGTGTAAGCTTTTTTGTTGTTTGTAACTTACTCCATTATTTTGCAGAGAGGGGGGGGGGGGGTTAGGCATACCGGATCAGCATTATATATTATTTGTATATATTATTTGTTTTTATTATATGTGTCATTTATATTATTATATTATATAGTACAAAAACAACAACAATAATTCGCCCTGCATATTTTTAATAAACCACAGACAGGTTACTGAAATACAGAACAGTTCTCTACAATTCAGGACGGATGGACACCGTATATTATATTATTGAAGGATGGTATTTTCAGAAAACAGCTAAAGATTGGTCTTCCAAATCGAACAACTTATTAAGAACTTACAAGGTTGCCAAAGATAATAAAAGTAAAACTGGACGAGGACCAATTAAATTTGAATACTTTGAGAATATAGATTTAATCGAAGGATCCAAAGCCAGCAACGTAGATGGTGTATGGGTATATGTTGGTATCATTACTTCCAATACTGAAGTTTTAGATATTACGACAGAACTACCAACTACTTCAACCTCCTACAAACCAAAAGATAAAATAACAAAAGTTGGTAGATTTTCCAAAGAAAATTATTATAAATCGAAAAATGAAAGCGGGAAGAAAAAAGATAAAATGTTAGAGGAACTAATATCGATTGAAAGAGAAAAACTGGAAGTATTAAAACAGGCTGTTGATAGGTTTTAAATTGTTTATTATTATTTAATTTAGTTTTAATATTGAATTATTATGCTATGAAACTATTAAAAATTTGAATTAAATGAATTTATTGTTATTTTGATGTAATGAAATAAATGAATTTATTGTTGTGTTATAGTTATTTTCTTATGATTAAATAAATAAATCTGAAGTATAAGTAAACAAAATAAATTTTAAATATAAACATTGGTTGCCATTGGAGAATAATTGCAAAAACGCCTGCTGTCTTCTATTAGTACAAGGAGCTCTAGCTATAGAAGCTCTAATAACTTAATAAAATAACTCTAACAACTTGAACTAAATAACTCTAGTAACAATAAAAATTTAATCACAGAAAAGTGTGTTAAAACAAAACAAATAATATTGACATTTGACAGTTCTCAAATGTATTAAAACTCCAACATATGGACTTTACCATTATCCACGAAAAAGGTACCTCACTCTCGGCTATAATATGCATTTTGCATTAACATTCTCATCAATAATAATCACTTTTTTTGTAGCATCAAGGTTATAATGATTTTTGTTATATATACTTGCACTCCATTTGCAATGTTTAAATAGGAAAAAAATTAGACAATCTATTGTTAACTGGTTACGTTCTGAATTGTAAATGAATTGACTACAAACAATATAAATAACGAGCATCTGTTTCATGCGAAACTTTGTTTAGAGTAATTTTAAAAATTATAAATAGAAAAATAATTTTGAATATCTTGTTGAGTTGTAATTGAGATTTAAAATTGTAAACATTGTTTCGAATCGGGATTTTTAATTGACGAAAAAGAATTTAAATTCGAGTTCATAGTCCTGGTAGTTTGATTAAAAATCAGATAACCGTTTTATTGTTTTTGACATTTAAAATAATACGACGTCATTCTTATTCGAAGTATTATTGGTATTTTTTAACGTATTGTGAAAATATGGTTTTGGTTGAAAGTGTAGAATCTCAATGTAAATATACATTTATTTATTATTATTTATTCAAATATACTAAAATCAATAATATGATTTATACTAAATAACTAAAATAAAAATATCACAAATTTTTTACAGCTAAAAATACTTTCTGGTTGAGATCAGAGACCTCAGCGTTAATTGAAGTGTATGGTCAATACAAAGACAGTTTTAACTACGTAGTTCAAAAGAAACATGCGTGGGAGATTATAGCCACGCATTTACAATTGTCCTTTAAGATTAATGATAGGTTAAAGATGTTCGATTTTACACAGCTAAATTTCTTAGGTAGAATTAAAAAAATATGTATGTACCATAACTTTAACGGACGAAATTTAGTTGTAAAATTAAGCAGTCAGTCAAATTTTTGGTTTCATTCAAACATAATTTAATTAGATAGTTAAAAATACGCGATATATCAATATCAAAAAGAATATTTTATAGTAATTTAAATAGATTTTTTGTTTTAAAAAAAAATTTGTGTGAAAAATAGAGTTTTATAGTGACTGCGGTAAGTAAAATAAAATACATATTATTAAAAGTGATTTAAGCTGATGCTTGTGTTTTGTTTAATTTGTAGGTATAAGATTATAAACCAAATGGGAAACGATGAAAAAAAGTTGTGATTCTCGAATTTATCGAAACCTATAGAAATTGCCCGGTGTTATGGGATTTAAATAACAACGACTATTTAAACCGTCATAAAAAATTGGCCTGCTATGAAAAATTAGTCAGTATTTTGAAAAAAAAAAAAAAAGAGCCGAACGCAACGCGAGATTTAGTAGTTAAAAAAATAAACTCTCTTAGAACTAATTTTAGAAGAGAGTCGAAAAAGTCTACTGACTCAAAGCGCTCGGGATGCTCAACGGATGATGTTCACGAACCTTTTTTATGGTACTACGAGGAAATGCTATTTTTGGTTGATCAGGAGCTTGCCGACACTAGTAGATCTACTTTACTAGTTAGCGTAAATAATATAACAAATTTTTTTTTATATTATTTTATTAAACATTATAAATCTTAGATATTATACATTTAAATTGCTTTATGTTTGAATTAAGCAAAGTTGTCTTGCCATTCAACTTTGCCATCATTATTGAAAAAATTGGTCATTGTTTTTCTAATATCTTCTGCAGTTTTAAACGACGGAATAGACTTTTGGTTTAAATCGGTCTAAAAATACTTTCTGGATGAGATCAGCGTTAATTGAAGTGTATGGTCAATACAAAGACAGTTTTAACTACGTAATTCAAAAGAAACATGCGTGGGAGACGATAGCCACGCATTTACAGGCGCTTGATATAATGGTAAATATAAGTTTTAACCTCGTATATATATAATTACGGTGACCATGTTTTAGGAAAAGAATTGAGGACGAACTAAACTTGTGAATTGCTAACGATGAATTGCTTTACATTACGTACTATGGACCGGTAATACGTTACATTCCTTGTGCAGGTGATCTCGCTTAGCCATCAGATGACACCCGGTTTTGGTTCGTAAGGCTGTGTAAGCTTTTTTGTTGTTTGTAACTTACTCCATTATTTTGCAGAGGGGGGGGGTTAGGCATACCGGATCAGCATTATATATTATTTGTATATATTATTTGTTTTTATTATATGTGTCATTTATATTATTATATTATATAGTACAAAAACAACAACAATAATTCGCCCTGCATATTTTTAATAAACCACAGACAGGTTACTGAAATACAGAACAGTTCTCTACAATTCAGGACGGATGGACACCGTATATTATATTATTGAATGATGGTATTTTCAGAAAACAGCTAAAGATTGGTCTTCCAAATCGAACAACTTATTAAGAACTTACAAGGTTGCCAAAGATAATAAAAGTAAAACTGGACGAGGACCAATTAAATTTGAATACTTTGAGAATATTGATTTAATCGAAGGATCCAAAGCCAGCAACGTAGATGGTGTATGGGTAAATGTTGGTATCATTACTTCCAATACTGAAGTTTTAGATATTACGACAGAACTACCAACTACTTCAACCTCCTACAAACCAAAAGATAAAATAACAAAAGTTGGTAGATTTTCCAAAGAAAATTATTATAAATCGAAAAATGAAAGCGGGAAGAAAAAAGATAAAATGTTAGAGGAACTAATATCGATTGAAAGAGAAAAACTGGAAGTATTAAAACAGGCTGTTGATAGGTTTTAAATTGTTTATTATTATTTAATTTAGTTTTAATATTGAATTATTATGCTATGAAACTATTAAAAATTTGAATTAAATGAATTTATTGTTATTTTGATGTAATGAAATAAATGAATTTATTGTTGTGTTATAGTTATTTTCTTATGATTAAATAAATAAATCTGAAGTATAAGTAAACAAAATAAATTTTAAATATAAACATTGGTTGCCATTGGAGAATAATTGCAAAAACGCCTGCTATCTTCTATTAGTACAAGGAGCTCTAGCTATAGAAGCTCTAATAACTTAATAAAATAACTCTAACAACTTGAACTAAATAACTCTAGCAACAATAAAAATTTAATCACAGAAAAGTGTGTTAAAACAAAACAAATAATATTGACATTTGACAGTTCTCAAATGTATTAAAACTCCAACATATGGACTTTACCATTACCCACGAAAAAGGTACCTCACCCTCGGCTATAATATGCATTTTGCATTAACATTCTCATCAATAATAATCACTTTTTTTGTAGCATCAAGGTTATAATGATTTTTGTTATATATACTTGCACTCCATTTGCAATGTTTAAATAGGAAAAAAATTAGACAATCTATTGTTAACTGGTTACGTTCTGAATTGTAAATGAATTGACTACAAACAATATAAATAACGAGCATCTGTTTCATGCGAAACTTTGTTTAGAGTAATTTTAAAAATTATAAATAGAAAAATAATTTTGAATATCTTGTTGAGTTGTAATTGAGATTTAAAATTGTAAACATTGTTTCGAATTTGGATTTTTAATTGGCGAAAAAGAATTTAAATTCGAGTTCATAGTCCTGGTAGTTTGATTAAAAATCAGATAACCGTTTTATTGTTTTTGACATTTAAAATAATACGACGTCATTCTTATTCGAAGTATTATTGGTATTTTTTAACGTATTGTGAAAATATGGTTTTGGTTGAAAGTGTAGAATCTCAATGTAAATATACATTTATTTATTATTATTTATTCAAATATACTAAAATCAATAATATGATTTATACTAAATAACTAAAATAAAAATATCACAAATTTTTTACAGCTAAAAATACTTTCTGGTTGAGATCAGAGACCTCAGCGTTAATTGAAGTGTATGGTCAATACAAAGACAGTTTTAACTACGTAGTTCAAAAGAAACATGCGTGGGAGATTATAGCCACGCATTTACAATTGTCCTTTAAGATTAATGATAGGTTAAAGATGTTCGATTTTACACAGCTAAATTTCTTAGGTAGAATTAAAAAAATATGTATGTACCATAACTTTAACGGACGAAATTTAGTTGTAAAATTAAGCAGTCAGTCAAATTTTTGGTTTCATTCAAACATAATTTAATTAGATAGTTAAAAATACGCGATATATCAATATCAAAAAGAATATTTTATAGTAATTTAAATAGATTTTTTGTTTTAAAAAAAAATTTGTGTGAAAAATAGAGTTTTATAGTGACTGCGGTAAGTAAAATAAAATACATATTATTAAAAGTGATTTAAGCTGATGCTTGTGTTTTGTTTAATTTATAGGTATAAGATTATAAACCAAATGGGAAACGATGAAAAAAAGTGGTGATTCTCGAATTTATCGAAACCTATAGAAATTGCCCGGTGTTATGGGATTTAAATAACAACGACTATTTAAACCGTCATAAAAAATTGGCCTGCTATGAAAAATTAGTCAGTATTTTGAAAAAAAAAAAAAAAGAGCCGAACGCAACGCGAGATTTAGTAGTTAAAAAAATAAACTCTCTTAGAACTAATTTTAGAAGAGAGTCGAAAAAGTCTACTGACTCAAAGCGCTCGGGATGCTCAACGGATGATGTTCACGAACCTTTTTTATGGTACTACGAGGAAATGCTATTTTTGGTTGATCAGGAGCTTGCCGACACTAGTAGATCTACTTTACTAGTTAGCGTAAATAATATAACAAATTTTTTTTTATATTATTTTATTAAACATTATAAATCTTAGATATTATACATTTAAATTGCTTTATGTTTGAATTAAGCAAAGTTGTCTTGCCATTCAACTTTGCCATCATTATTGAAAAAATTGGTCATTGTTTTTCTAATATCTTCTGCAGTTTTAAACGACGGAATAGACTTTTGGTTTAAATCGGTCTAAAAATACTTTCTGGATGAGATCAGCGTTAATTGAAGTGTATGGTCAATACAAAGACAGTTTTAACTACGTAATTCAAAAGAAACATGCGTGGGAGATGATAGCCACACATTTACAGGCGCTTGATATAATGGTAAATATAAGTTTTAACCTCGTGTATATATAATTACGGTGACCATGTTTTAGGAAAAGAATTGAGGACGAACTAAACTTGTGAATTGCTAACGATGAATTGCTTTACATTACGTACTATGGACCGGTAATACGTTACATTCCTTGTGCAGGCGATCTCGCTTAGCCATCAGATGACACCCGGTTTTGGTTCGTAAGGCTGCGTAAGCTTTTTTGTTGTTTGTAACTTACTCCATTATTTTACAGAGGATGGGGTAGGCATACCGGATCAGCATTATATATTATTTGTATATATTATTTGTTTTTATTGTGTCATTTATATTTGTTTAGAATCTACTTTGAAAATTAATAATTTGTTTGAATTTAACTACATTCATATTTCATACTCTAGTACTTTAACATGTCTATTACTTTTTGTGTTTATGTATGAAAAAACAACGAAAAAAAAGTTAGTTGCCAAGTTAAACTAGAAGAAGGCACTTCTTCTTAAATTACTTAAATTACAATTTACTTAGATATATCTAATAAAAATGTTCAAAAACGTGTATATAGTTTAAGTGTATATGTTTTAAAAGAAAAAATAATAATAAAATGAAATTCAAAGGAGTTGTGTTTTAATCAATAAAAAACAAAAAAAAAGGGTTACAGTCCGCTCATCGTCGCAACCATTTTGGTCCAATCGAGCCAAATATTTCCTTTGTTAAATACGAAATATGTTTTAAAATATGTTTGGTAACTTTAAATAAAGCATGAAAATAAAAGTGATTAATTTGCTTTTCGTTAAATTGGTGTAAAAATTTATATTTAATTTGTATTTATCATACGACTCCATATTGTGCTGCAACATCGGAAAAAAAAATATATTACATCATCAATTTGCTTTCGGCAATCGTTTTTACGTTGCATTTATCACGATTGCGCAGATCATCATCACAAATATTACCAGATATAATTCAATTATCAAGAATTTAAAAAAGAAATATTTACATAAAAATATTCGGAACATTTTAACACATCATAGACAACAACCAAATATTTCCTTTTCGATATTCGAAACATCTGTAACACAATTAGGACGGAATAATTTTAATATATACAGGTACATGGTTGATATTTTTCTTAAAACAAAACTTGATTTCATTGAAATGAAGAATTATTAGTAAAATTAGTTTAATTTAAAATTTATTAAAAATTTAATTACATGCAAAATTATTTTATTTCAATATTCTGAATTATTATATTTTTTATCATAAGTTTATCAACATCAAATATATAATATGACCGGCAGAGGTAATAAAGATGTCGATAAGACTAATAAGGCAATTGAGCATTCAAATCGAAAAATACGTGTTATCAATTCAAAATTTGCTGTCATCGACAAATTTATGGAAACATTTGATATCGAACAAAAATCCATAAATGAATTAACGTCACGACTTGCAAATTTAAAAAGGTTATATACCGAATATGGTATATTATCAGATGAACTTCTCTCACTTTTACCAGAAGATGAACTTACCGAGTTTGAAAACCAAATTGGAATCTTTGAGAACTATTATTATTTATTACATTCAAAACTTGAAAGTTTAATTGCTGAACATACGCCGCAAATCAATGAACAAATTACAAAAACTGATTCCGTACATTGTGAAAAAGCAATCGGTCCAAAATTACCGGACATACAAATTCCTGTTTTTGACGGGAAATTGGTTGAATGGTTAACCTTTAAACAAACATTTACTTCCATCATTCATAATAACAAACATATTGACGATATAGTCAAATTTACTCATTTAATTAACAAACTTGCTGGCGATGCAAAGGAAACCATCGGCCATATTACACTTACTTCAGCTGGGTACCATAAAGCCTGGGCAGATTTAGGTGAACGGTACGATAACAATAAATGTATTGTCGAAGTTCATATAGAAGCCCTATGTAATTTGCCATATGTGCAAAAGGATAGTGCTACCGATCTTCGAAAATTATTAAATTATTGCATTTCCCACATAACGTCGTTAAATGCGTGTAATCAAAAGCTTTCAGGTTTATCAGAGTTAATGATTGTTTATATGGTTACTCGGAGAATCGATTCAAGTCTCAAAAAAGATTGGGAAAAGGAACTTATTAATAATCAATTACCCACATGGGAAAAATTAAAATCATTTCTTCAAAACACATGTCGAATTCTTGAAGCAGTTGATAAAAACAAATCATACAAACCTTTCAATAATCAAAGTTTTTCAAAAGCGAACGAGAATTCAAATTCAAGGTTTAAACCTTCTGATAAACCTAAATCGTTAAAATCGTTTGTGAATTCAAATTCCACAACTCCATCACGAACAACACAAGTCATAAATAAATCATGTTTTTTCTGCAAGTCCAATCATGAAATCTTTCAATGTGCAAATTTTTTAAAACTTTCTACACATGAACGTTTAGCTAAAATTAAAGAGCTTCGATTATGTTGTAACTGTTTTAGACACAATCATTTAACTCCAGCTTGCATAGCTCGAGGATGTAGATTATGTGGTGGTAGACATAACACTTTATTACATCATACAAATTATCAACAAAGTTCATCACCTATTACTAATTCTTCAAATAGTAATATTCCTCCTCAATCAAACACATCGTCTAATCAACAAAAAATCCCTGATAATCAACACAATGAAAATGTGAATAGCAATAATCAAACAATCATTCCAAGTTCTTCTGTTACCTGTTCACTTCAAACAAATTATATAAATAAACAAATCATTTTATCGACCGCTATAGTTCTAATCAAAGATAAATATAATAACTTTGTAGAATGTCGCGCGCTCCTGGATTCAGGTAGTCAATCCAATTTTGTAACAGTTGATTGTGCCAAAAAATTAAAATTACAAACACAAAATATAAATATTCCTATTTCTGGAATTAATCAAATCAAAACAAATATTAATCAACAAATAAGAACGACTATTAAATCAAGGCTATCTAGTTATTTCGAAAATTTAGAATTCCTACTAGTTCCAACAATATCAAGTTCATTACCTCAAAATAATATAAATATTTCTGCATGGTCCATTCCACAACATATAAAACTAGCAGATCCACAATTTTATATATCTCGTCCTGTCGATATTTTATTAGGGGCTGAGGTATTTCTTCAAATTTTATCATCAAATCGTTTGCAACTTCATAAAAATTTACCGGTTATCCAAGATTCGCTATTAGGCTGGATAATCAATGGCAAATTGGAAGAAGAATGTTCTCAAACCATGGTTAATCTATCAGATACAAATAAAAATGATGATAATTTAAACCAATCATTAAAAAGGTTTTGGGAAATCGAATCAACACCAAATATAAAATTCCTTTCAAGTGAAGAACAAATCTGCGAAACACATTTCATTCAAACACATCAAAGAAATGATAAAGGGCGATACATAGTCTCCTTACCATTTAAAGAAAACGTTAATCAACTGGGGGTGTCAAAACAACAAGCTCTCAAACGTTTCCAATATTTGGCAAGAAAATTCGTTCAAGATCCAAATTTCAAAAATCTATACACTGAATTCATGTCAGATTATATAAATTTAGGGCACATGAAAAATGTTGACGAAACTCAGGACACATTCAATCAATCATCATATTATCTTCCGCACCATGCGGTGCTCAAACCAAGCAGCTCAACCACAAAGCTACGCGTCGTCTTTGACGCGTCGGCTAAAACAAGTTCTGATTTATCGCTTAACGACGTGCTAATGGTAGGCCCCAACGTACAGCAAGAGTTATTTTCCATTATTCTTCGTTTCCGTATGTATAAAATAGTTTTCACCACAGATATATCCAAAATGTATAGGCAGATTAACGTTAACAAATCTCAAACTTGTTATCAGAGAATTCTATGGCAGTCTAACACGGATGAAAAAATTGAAACTTATGAACTAACCACAGTCACATACGGAACGGCATCAGCGCCGTATTTAGCGACGCGTGTTCTAAAACAATTATCACAAGATGAAAAACATGAATTTCCACTTGCATCAATAGTAACTGACAGAGACTTTTACATTGATGATTTATTAACAGGAGCTAATACAATTCAAGAAGCTCTACAGATACAATCTCAATTAATTCAAATGTTACAAAAAGGTGGATTTGTTTTGCATAAATGGTGCTCAAATTCAAATACATTATTAGATCATATACCAATTAAAAATCGTGAGAAATTGGAAGCCGATAAATTTAGTTCTGGTGAATCAATTAAAGCACTAGGATTGATATGGCTACCAAAGGAGGACAAATTTAAATTTAATGTGTCACCTATGAGTGATAATAATATTATGATAAAAAGATCAGTTTTATCTGATATATCTAAATTATATGATCCGTTAGGTTTACTTACCCCAATAACAATTACATCAAAGTTATTAATTCAGGAATTGTGGAAAACTCAAACTAATTGGGACGAACCAATTTCTTTAGAACATCAATTGCTCTGGACAAACTTTCGGTCGAATTTAACAAATATTAACAATCTAACAATCGATAGGTGTGTTGTACCATTCGACTATGAGCGTATTGAATTACATGGTTTTGCCGACGCCAGCGAAAAAGCGTACGGTGCGTGTATCTTTGTACGCTCTATAGATAGCAACCAGAAGATCACTATCAGATTGCTCTGCAGCAAGTCACGGGTAGCTCCTCTAAAGGTTTTATCTCTACCTAGGTTGGAGCTATGTGCGGCGCTATTATTGTCCAAACTTTTAACGACAACAACGGAATCACTTAACATTAAATTTAATGAGATTAACTTATGGTCAGACTCAACAATTACCTTAACTTGGATCAATACAGCTCCTCATAAATTAAAAACATTTATCGCTAACCGCGTTAATGAAATACAGGAGCTTACATCAAATTATAATTGGAATCACGTTAACAGTTCCAATAATGCTGCAGATCTAATTTCACGCGGAACAATGCCTTCGGAATTAGACATTATTCAAGATTGGTGGAATGGTCCACAATTTTTAAAATCACACATAAATTTCGATAATCAAACAACAACAGAATTGACAACTTTTGATCCAAAACTATTAGAATTAAAACAAGAACAGGTTGCTTTGACTACTATTTCTCACAACAAGTTTAATTTAATAGAGAAATTTAGTTCCTTTAAAAAATTACAATCAGTTACTGCATATTGTCTTCGTTTTGCAAATAACTGCCGTAACAAACAAGAAAGGATAACAGGGTGCCTAACAGTCGAAGAATTAAAAATTGCGACTGAAATATTAATCAAAATCGTTCAAAGTACAGAATTTGGTTCTGAAATTCAAAATTTGAGTAAAAACCAACCTATTAACAACAATAGCAAAATCAAATGCCTTAATCCATTCATTGATGATAACGGTATGGTTAGAGTTGGTGGTAGATTAAGTAAATCAAATTTACATTACGATTCAAAGCATCAATATTTGTTACCATCGAATCATTTTTTCACTCGATTATTATTCAGATATATTCATAACAAACATTTTCATCCTGGCTCACAACTACTTATTTCAATTATTAGACAGACCTACTGGCCTATAAACGCAAAAAACATAGCGAAACAAATAATTCGAACATGTCTACGATGTACGAGAAATAAGCCAAATTCATTACAGCAAATCATGGGTGATTTGCCAATAGAAAGAATCACTCCGAACAGACCATTCTCAACCACAGGGATTGATTTCTGTGGTCCGTTCTTTATCAAAAATAGTTATCAACGCAATGCGGCAAATCGTAAAGTATATGTTTCACTCTTTGTCTGTTTTGTTACTAAAGCGGTTCATATCGAACTAGTAACCGATTTGACTGCTGAGGCATTCATCGCTAGTTTAAAACGATTTATAAGTCGCCGTGGTAAATGCGTTACTATATGGTCTGACAATGGTAAAAATTTTGTAGGGTCTAACAACGAGCTCAAACACCTTTTCGATTTATTTCAAAATCAAACCAGTTTAGAGAAAATTATTAATTATTGTTCTGCTGAGCAAATAGCCTGGAAATTTATTCCCCCAAGAGCACCAAATTTTGGTGGTCTCTGGGAGTCGGCAATAAAAACACTGAAGTCACATTTGAAGCGCGTAACTATGGGAATAGTTATGACGTATGAAGAATTGAACACAATACTCATACAAATAGAAGGGATCATGAACTCCCGCCCCTTATCCCCTATGTCAAGCGATCCAAATGATCCGGAACCACTTACGCCCGGACATTTCTTAACAGGCGGACCTATTATAGCTATATGTGAACCGTCACTGCTGAATATTACCAATAATCATCTGTCAAATTGGCAGAAATTAACAAAAATAGTTCAATCATTTTGGAAAAGATTTTCCATTGAATATTTGCATTCACTGCAGCAACGCTCAAAGTGGAAAATCAACGAAGTAAATCTTAAAATAAATGATGTTCTTTTTCTTATTGATGAAAATATACCATCAACACAATGGATTCTTGGTTTGGTAATTAATGTGATACCAGGATCTGATGGTAAAGTGAGAGTTGCGGAGGTTAAAACAAAAAATGGTGTTTTCAAATGGGCCATTTCTAAGTTATGTAAATTAACGTTTTCCGAAGTTTAATAAAAAAGAAATTTTTCGATTTGAATAGCTTGGTTGTGCTTAATTTATTTCATCGTATCTTCGTTTGGATAATTAATTTTTTTTTTTATGTTGTATCTAATTTTAAATGTCATATTGCGCAAGTGCATAATAATTTTCTGTGTGAAATTTACATTACATATTTACTTTATTAATGAGTTAATTTTTTTGAAAGTCCAGTCTTTCAAGGAGGCCGGCTATGTTTAGAATCTACTTTGAAAATTAATAATTTGTTTGAATTTAACTACATTCATATTTCATACTCTAGTACTTTAACATGTCTATTACTTTTTTTGTTTATGTATGAAAAAACAACGAAAAAAAAGTTAGTTGCCAAGTTAAACTAGAAGAAGGCACTTCTTCTTAAATTACTTAAATTACAATTTACTTAGATATATCTAATAAAAATGTTCAAAAACGTGTATATAGTTTAAGTCTATATGTTTTAAAAGAAAAAATAATAATAAAATGAAATTCAAAGGAGTTGTGTTTTAATCAATAAAAAACAAAAAAAAAGGGTTACAGTCCGCTCATCGTCGCAACCAATATTATTATATTATATAGTACAAAAACAACAACAATAATTCGCCCTGCATATTTTTAATAAACCACAGACAGGTTACTGAAATACAGAACAGTTCTCTACAATTCAGGACGGATGGACACCGTATATTATATTATTGAATGATGGTATTTTCAGAAAACAGCTAAAGATTGGTTTTCCAAATCGAACAACTTATTAAGAACTTACAAGGTTGCCAAAGATAATAAAAGTAAAACTGGACGAGGACCAATTAAATTTGAATACTTTGAGAATATTGATTTAATCGAAGGATCCAAAGCCAGCAACGTAGATGGTGTATGGGTATATGTTGGTATCATTACTTCCAATACTGAAGTTTTAGATATTATGACAGAACTACCAACTACTTCAACCTCCTACAAACCAAAAGATAAAATAACAAAAGTTGGTAGATTTTCCAAAGAAAATAAATCGAAAAATGAAAGCGGGAAGAAAAAAGATAAAATGTTAGAGGAACTAATATCGATTGAAAGAGAAAAACTGGAAGTATTAAAACAGGCTGTTGATAGGTTTTAAATTGTTTATTATTATTTAATTTAGTTTTAATATTGAATTATTATGCTACGAAACTATTAAAAATTTGAATTAAATGAATTTATTGTTATTTTGATGTAATGAAATAAATGAATTTATTGTTGTGTTATAGTTATTTTCTTATGATTAAATAAATAAATTGTGAAGTATAAGTATACAAAATAAATTTTAAATATAAACATTGGTTGCTATTGGAGAATAATTGCAAAAACGCCTGCTGTCTTCTATTAGTACAAGGAGCTTTAGCTATAGAATCTCTAGAAGCTCTAATAACTTAATAAAATAACTCTAACAACTTGAACTTAATAAAATAACTCTAGCAACAATAAAAATTTAATCACAGAAAAGTGTTTTAAAACAAAACAAATAATATTGACATTTGACAGTTCTCAAATGTATTAAAACTCCAACATATACCATTACCATTACCCAAAACATAGTTCTTGATGCTCTATCTCGTCTTTATGACGATACACACGTAGTTTGATTCGCCATATGTGACCGCACAGTGAGGTTGAGACAATTGCATTTCGATTGGAAATAGGACATGTTTTTTTCAGTGTGGAATTTGTCTGGTTAGAAAAGGAAAATATACGTATATGGAAAGGAAAGGCTTGTTTAGAAAACTAATTTTTATACAAGGTGATGAATTTTTTTGATTGAAAGGTTAAGGAAATTGTAACTGGAAAGGATACCATACTAAACAGGGTCTGATCACGCATGTGATGTGATGATGGTGATTAAAACAATCGTTTTGTCACAGTTGTCGCCACAGTTGTCAATACATGAAATTTTGAAATTATTACCATATTTTGCGGGACAAGAAAGTGATTCATGTGTAACTTGGATTACGCAATTAGAAACATTAAAACATATTTATAATTTAGAAGAAACAGTTTTAAAACTGATTATGATTGGAAAGTTTAAAGGTAGGGTGTTGGAATGGTTCCATTCCAAACCAAGGCATATTGCTATGACAGTAGATGAGGTTTGTGAAAAACTGAAAAAAATGTTTGGTGTTCGTGTCAATAAAATTTGAGCAAGAAAATATTTGAGAAACGTGTTTGGCGTAGGAATGAAACATTTGTGCAATATTACCAAGAAAAGATTGTATTGGGTAACAAACTGAGATTATCCGAAGAAGATTTATTAAATTACATCATTGATGGAATAAATAACTCAACAATTTAGGTATAGACGAAAATGCAGAGATTCAAGTCGTACAACGAATTATTGAATGCTATGAGTTCAATTACTCAAGCAGATAGGGGTTTTGACAAAAAACCACCTTTTATAAAAAACGAAGCAACCGGTAGCAAACATGAAATGTCTTGGTCAACACATAACATCTTGAAATGAAAATAAACCAAAATGTTTTAACTGGAACCAACTTGGTCATATTAGTTCAGGATGTAGGGAGCCAAAGAGAACCTGGGGTTCATGTATTAACTGTGGTGATCCGAGCCACTATTCTAAAAATTGTAACAAGCAACGGGTCAAATCATCCATAAGTTTGTTTAGTGCAGGAAAATATCGTTTCAAATTTAATGTTATTTGTACAGTTTTTGAATAATAGTTTTGTTTTAGTAGACGACCTTCAGACAATTATGAAAGTCCGAGCAGTAGTCCGATTTCTTTAAATAAAAATTATTTTATTGTCATTTAAAATACTTGAAAATAATGAAAATATATTTACAGGAATAAATGGCAGTCAGTTGACTGTTTTTGGAAAGTTTGTTACAGAAATCGAAGTCAATGGATTAGCAATAACTCAATTGTTTCATGGGGTTCCCGACGCAACGATGTACTTTAATTGTCTATTAGGCGGTGATTTATTGAAAGAAAGGATATTAAAATAAGTATAGATGGCGGTCAATTAAAAATCTACAAAAAAGATTTAGAAAAACTTGATGAAGAAAATTCAATTTGTTTGATTGATGTTGAAATTAGTGCAGATGGATATTTAGATATTTGAGATTGTATCTTTGGAAGTGATGAACACTGTTGTGAATATAGCTTTACCAAAACTCAAAATCAAAATTGAAAAGTATATTTACAAATACATCTTCAATACAAATTTATTTACAAATAAATCTTCATTACAAATGTCGTTATTTGATTTTAAAACCCGAGTACCAATTGAACTCGGTCTCTTTTGTTAATAAATTTTGGTCAAACAATATTTACAAGCTTTTAATCGTGGAACAAAGTAAATCTAAACAAAATAAATATCTATTTAAAACATATAAATTAAAAAATTTTGTAAACAACTAAAATAAATAAATTGGGGATTTAAAACCAGCATTAGAGTTTTGTGTTATATAAAATAAAAAATCATAAAAATGTCGAAGAAGCGAGGAGTCATAACATGAATTTGATGAGAGCGCAAAAGAAAAGGGAAATATAATTTCATCAACCATACTAAAAATAAAGGATAGCCATTTTTCTTCTTCTTCTTTACAAAATCTAAAAACAAAACACACAGATTTCATCATAGCGTCATGACTATGTAAAACTCGCCTCGTTAATTAAAAAAAAAATACAAAAACAAATTTTATAAACAAATGTGTAAAGTTATTACAAAAATTTTTGTGTAAAGTGATTACAAAAAAAAATAACAATGGTTGAAATGCATCCTTATACATTTTTAATGGTGTAACAATTACAAAAACCTAATCAAGTTTAGAAGGAAATAAAAAATGGATCCAGATTTGATATAAAAACAAAACTACAATCAACAATTTTTTAAACCTTAATAGCGATGATATATAATAATTGCTGCAACATCATACAACAAGTACTGGAATGTTATTGCCATGGAACATTAAAAAAAACAACTAAAATCAACAATTTTGAAACCAAAACAGCTGTAAAGTAATAAAGTATAATAATTTGCTGCAACATCATGCAACAATTACTGGTATGTTTCTTATAATCTTTTATCTCCGTCTTTTTGAATTATAAAAGTTATTTTATTATTAATAATTTGTAAATTTATAGTTGTAAGTTTGGTAAAAAAAAAATAATTTATAAAAAGAAATCATAAATTGCAATATTCCTTTTGAAATTTAATTTTTTAGTAATTGCTTTGAAATATTAATAATTCTTTGACATATTTTAATTTTTTTCACGATATTGAATTGAATTAAACAAAATACAATTTAAAACAATATTAATGCTAAATAAAAAGTCATTTCCAAACGAGTTCCGCGTAACGCGATCAAGGCTAACAAGTTTTATGGCTGATCCTGAAGTAGAAAATACGTCTGATTTACATTACGCTTCTGAAGTAATTTCATATACTAACAATAATAATAACAATACAAATTTTATTTCGACTCAGAAATCAAATTCAGGTTTATATGAATTTTGTGAAAATTTTGAAATAAAAATTCCAATTCCTGCAGTTACTGGACATATTGAACCTATCGATAAACCAAAGACTAACATCGCTAAAGTGTCAGAACTGAATATTAGACTTGCCCTAAAATTAATCCCAGAATTTAACAGTAATCCTGCAGATAAACCTTTACAAAATACAGAAAAAACTAAATTTATTGATTTACTTCATGCTAAATAAACAGGGAAGGCATATGAAATCATTAAATATAAAATATTCAATGATTTTGAAACCCCGCCAGCTGAATTAAAGGCACAGTTTGGTGAGTGAGGTTCGATTGAGCGGTTACAAGTTGAACTGGTGAAAATAAAACAATTTAGCAACGAAAATGTAAGAACTTTTGCGCATCGTGTTGAAAAATTATTAGCACAATTAAACGACGCGTGTATTTTAATGGAAGGTGGAGGTTCTGCTGCCACTACAATTCGGAGTTTTAATTCTAAAATGGCCTTAAAAGCATTTCAAGAAGGCTTGAATACTTCCATTAAATTAATAATTAAAGCTTATCGGTTTGAAAATTTAAACGATGCAATTAATAAAGCTTGTGAAGAAGAACTGTCTAGTCCTGCGTACAATCCAGCACGTACAAATTTGATCTTAAAATGTAGAGTACCATAGAATAGGACATTCAGCACAGAACTGCTATCGCAATTTAAATTCTGGAAACAACGCGGTTTCTTATAATTTTGAACAACCTCGATTACCAACTTCAAAATTTCCTGTTTCTAATAATACAGGTACCGTACGAAGAAATTTTAATCTTATTTGTGCTTACTGTAAGATTCCAGGCCATCACATAAATGAGTGTCGGAAAAAGAAATCCAATTAGTCCAATTATCATTCTAATTTTTCAAATCAAAATTCAAATTCTTCAAATCAAAATTCAAATTATACAACTAACAATCAAAATCACACTTCAAAATTTTTAGTCAAAACCTTATTAGAAAAAAAACTTGGAGGGACGAGAACAGAAATCGAACACAGCTGTTCAAGTCCAAGAATTATAAAAGAGTATTCAAATACTACTCCAAATTTTTCAAATTATGCTTTTGTCTCAGAAGTTGCTAATTCTTTATGATCTTGTTCAACAAATTCTTTTGCAAACTCTTCAGAAATGAAAAATTCTGATTCAATTTTTTTAAATAATACTCATTCTAAAATCCTTATAAACAATTCCGAAGTTGAAACTCAAATAGCTGAAACGCCCAGTGCTTGCATAAACTTGTCAAATGATGCGTTCAATAAAAGATACGTAAATCTTTCACTTGATATTTTCAAATCAAATAATGAAAATTTTCTCATCGATACGGGGACTGATATTAGTATAATAAAAAAAAGTTTTATTAAAAGTTTTGTGCTATCCTGAACTGAGGTGCAATATGACGGGTATTTCTAATGAAATAATTGCTACTTTAGCATCCTGTAAAGCAATTATTTAACTTTCTTGTTCAGATGTAAGAGAACATAATTTTCAAATAGTACCGGATGATTTTCCAATTCCCAATGCAGGTATTCTAGGGAAAGATTTTCTGGAAGAAAATAAATGTATTTTGGATTTTTCCTATTCTACATTACAAATTCCAAATGATTCTGGTTTAGTATGTATATCTTAACCTTTGTTCAAATTCAAAAAATTTTATCATACCACCACGTTCAAAACAATTTATATCCGTAGTAGTGGATACTTCTGATGACGAAGATCGCATTTGCTTATCTAATGAAATAAAGCCAGGTGTATTTATTGCAAATTCCCTATTCACGGTTAAAAATAACCAATCTGTAGTTAGTGTCATAAATACTAATAAATCTGCTGTTGAAATTAACGACTGCCAAAAAAAACTGATTCTCTTATAAATTATGAAATTTTATATTTACATATTTTTAGTAATAGATGCGTTTGTGGTGTATTCAAACTTACACCACAATATAATATATAATAAACATAATAGTCTAAGAGCCAGTGACCGGCAGACTTACGGTATTTTAGCAAACTCCATATTGATGCTAGGTATAGTTTTTCACCTGCCGTAGTTGAAATGGGTATTCACTATCCCCGCCGATGGTTCCTTTGGGCGTGTCCGCAAGTCAAAAAACGTAAAAATTGACTTCAAAAACGTGATTTCAGCAAGTCTGCCGTTTTAATATCTTAAAGTATGAAATCTTTTTTTAGTAAAAAATCTAATGGCAGACACCTACTCCGGTTCCGAGTATTTTTTTTTTAAATTTCAAAGTTTTAAAATTTCATGAAAATTTACTTTATAGTCCAGTAACTTTATACATCACAGTATGCGTCAAATCCGGTAGTTCTGATTTTTTGCAGACTTGTTTATGATGTTGGCCTAATGAATAATCCAAGTTTGTGACCTCGAGCGCCGCACGCAACTTTGTCAAAAATCGAAAAAACCGCGAAAAAATCGTTATTTGTTCAAATTTTGGCGATTATAACCCTAAAGGACTAGTTTTTTCTTTATACTTTCTTAGGACTTTCATGAAATTTTAAAACTTTGAAATTTTAAAAAAAATACTCGGAAATGGAGTAGGTGTCTGCCATTAAAAAAAGATTGCATACTTTAAGATATTAAAACGGCAGACTTGCTGAAATCACGTTTTTGAAGTCAATTTTTACGTTTTTTGACTTGCGGACACGCCCAAAGGAACCATCAGCGGGGATAGTGAATACCCATTTCAACTACGGCAGGTGAAAAACTGAACCTAGCATCAATATGGCGTTTGCTAAAATACCGTAAGTCTGCCGGTCACTGGCTCTCAGTCTATAATAACAGAACGTACCCAGTACATCGATGAACAAAATCGGGCAGCTCTTATTTTGAAAAACAAAATATCATATTATTAATTTTTCGTCTTCTCTCGTTCATTCCATTTTCAACCACTGTGGTCGAATGACTTTATTATAAAAAACATAAAATAAAATAAAAAGTCTTTATAAAATTTATGAAAATAAAAACTAAATAAAATAAGTTTATTGAAATTGAATTAAATATAAATAAAATAAAAAGTATATAGAATATGTTGTTGTGTATTTTTTATTTAAACAACAATATTGGTGACCCCGACGTGATTTGAACACGCAACCTTCTGATCTGACAGACAAAAGATCTATTGAAACAAATTTGGCAAAATGGATTACCAGCACGTTATAATGCAATTTTAGCTGCATCTACTAAAGACGATATTGTCTCTCTTCAAAAAATAGCCGATAAAATACATGAAACTAATCAGACACCATCTCTTTCTGAAATTAATAATGGTACAGCACAGAATATTTTATTAAATTTTGAAAAATTAATTGATTCCAAACTAAAAAAATTGACAATTAATTCGGTGAATCATAATACCACCCCCCCGCTATAATTTTAATAGATCCCGTTCTCCTAGTAGAAATAACAACAAACTCACGTTCATTTTAGTTCTCCAAGGTACAATGCTCAATCTTGGAACAATAAAAACAAGAATTACCGTTCTCAAAAGCAGGACGCTAAATATCCAACTTGTTTTTATCATCATAAATACGGACCCACACCGCTGTATTCGACCATGCAATTTCGATTCTGAAAACACAGATTCTAAAAACTAATTAAGTCTGCTGCCACAGCAGCCACTAACAGTCCATTTAAATCGCTCTGCCTTTTTGTTAAATGCAAATTAACAAAATTAGTATTTCTTATTGATACGGGAGCAGATGCATCGGTTGTTCCCCTTAGTAACTTTCCGCGAAATAAATCAGATGTTGACCAGTGCTTAACTGCTGCTAATGGTAGCCAAATAAAAACGTACGGTACTCAACTACTTAACGTTGACTTAGGTTTAGGGAGAAATTTTCCACATGTATTTACAATAGCCAAGGTAAATCGGCCAATAATAGGAGTGGATTTTCTATCTGCGTTTAATCTTTTAGTGTATTTAAAAGGAAAAAAACTGATTGACGACTATACGTCAATATCAGTAAAGGCAATTTCTGTCAGTGCAGATACACCACCCCAAAATTATTTACAGTGTCAAATGAGTATGGGAAGCTACTTCGTGAATTTTCATCACTAACAGCAGGACTCAATTATACTTTACCACCCAAACATAATATTGTTCACCATATTCATACCAGAGGTCCTATTCCTTATATCAAACCTAGACGGCATGATAACGTCAAAGACGACCTAGCAAAGGGAGAGTTCCAACATAAGAATAATCTAGGAATTTGCAGAACCTCTCAATCTAGTGTGTCATCTCCGCTTCACTTAGTAAAGAAAAAAAATGACAATGATTAGAGACCATGTGGTGATTATATGGCTTTGAACGCTTGTACGATACCAGATCGTTACCCAATCCCACATATCCAGGATTTTACAATGCATTTAAACGGTGCTTCCATTTTTTCGAAGGTGGATCTAGTTAGAGCTTACCATCACATACCCGTGGCCAAAGAGCACGTCTACAAAACAGCTATAACAACTCCGTTTTGGTTGTTTGAATTTGTAAGGATGCCGTTTGGGCTAAGAAATGCCGCCCAATCCTTTCAACGCTTTATGAACAAAGTACTGGAAGGAATGGACTTTTCCTACGCATATTTAGATGATATTTTAATTAATAGTTTGTCAGTAGAAGAACATATTAAGCACTTGAGGTTGCTCTTTCAGAGATTAGATGAATATGATCTTAAGATTAAACCTTCTAAATGTATATTCGGAGTAGATACTTTACCTTTTTTGGGGCACATCGTTACAAAATTGTTTTTCCAACAAAAGAAAAAGTGGATGCAATTTTTTCTTTAATGCCAGCATCATCAGTTAAAAAACCACAACAATTTTGGGGCATGATAAATTTTTATACTAGATTTATTCCTAAAATGGCAGAACTATTAGCACCTATTAGTCATTTAGCAAACCTAAACAAATGGGGATCTAAAAACACTAAATTCAATTGGCCTGATGAATGCAACCAAGCATTTGAACAAGCGAAAGTAGCTTTAGCATCAGCTACCATATTTGGCAAAATTTGCTTATTCATTTTTTTAAAAACGCTAAATTTACTATAACCACTGATTGCTCGAACATAACCATGGGATGATTCGCAGAAATTTGTTGGGCACCACTTGCATTTGATACTCTGCATTTGATACTATGCGTTCGACAGAGAGCGTCTGGCAATTTACGCATCCATTAAGCATTTTCGTTATTACATAGAGGGACATGAACTTACGATCTTTACAGATCATAAGCCGTTAATTACGGCTATATCATCAACAACTGAACGATCCCCACGTCAAATACGACATATGGAATACATTGCTTAATTCACGAGTGACATTCAATATATTTCTGGGAAACAAAATACAGTTGCCGATTTTTTATCACGCCCTACAATTGATCAAATGGTCTCAATAGAATTCGCTGGTTTAAATACAAGTAATCTAATAACACAACAGGATAACGATGATGAACTTAAACTTTTTATTGTTCCTCAAGCAAATACCAAGCTTAAATTAGAACAAGTTCAAGTACTAGATAGTGACCTTAAAGTATGGTGTGAAACTTCCACCGGGAAATTTCGCCCATATATATACCTAAAAATATGCGACGTAGTGTTTTCGACGGTTTACATAATATTTCCCACCTAGGCATTCGCGCTAGTAGGAAACTCTTGACAACTAAATACTTTTGGCCTAACATAAATGTAGATAGTGGGTTATGGGCTAGGACATGCATAGGGTGTCAAAGGTAAAAAATTACGTCATATTAAAACTCCTGTATTAAATATCGATATCCCAGCTGGAAGGTTCGATCATATACATATGGACCTAGTAGGGCCTTGTTGTGAACGCACCATAACTAATAAAATTGTTTATGGTACTACTAATTGCGCTGACTTCGATAAACCAATTAAAAATATAAAATATAAATATCTTTGAGATAATAATAATAATGATCAGTAGATTTTGCACATTCAAGCTTTCAATTAATAATATTATCAAAATATAGTTAAATTATATAATAAAATAAAATAATAAAATACAAATAAATGTAAATAAATATTGTGAAATTAAACTAAAACAAATTGTGATATATATATTTGTAGCAAAAAGAAGATTAATTGAGTGATTTAGACTTAGATTTACACAGTTAAAAAAAAATTGAATATGTAATGCAAATTGCTACACATATAGGTCCTACGGAAGTTTCCATTACAAAACAATACAAAGCTTGCTATATAAAGTTAAACTAATGCTCTTTGCATCAATATTTAACAGAGTACTTGGAGTAAAATAAAAAAGTTTGTTGTTTAAAAATGTCTGTTATTTGCATTAAATAAATTACGCGCAACATTTTTTTAGTATGACATTTTAATGCAAATTACATCATATTTTCGAGATACTTTGATTATTACGAACCTGCCTAAATTAATCAAATTAAAATAAAAAATTACAACGGAAAAAATTAAAACATACATACCACCTTAATCACTATTATTATAGACTTTCAGCTGAGAAGCGATAACTAAAACATACATGAAACGATTTTAACTATATATTTCTAAAATGGATAATACTCTAGTGAATTTTAAAATTTCATTAATGTATTAAATTGTAGCAAGGTGCATTAAAACTTCTAGCTGTTCTATAGAAATAAATTATGATGCAAGAGTTGTTTTAAATTTTATAGAAATGCATTGAAATTAGGTTTAATGCAACATTTACTTTACAATTCAATAATAACCTGCAACGCATAGCTCCTATTGCAAGACTTGCTTTAAATATTGCAGTTACTTTTTCAACTGTGTATAAACGTGCAAAACATTTGGTGACAGCTTAATTCGGGTTGCTGGAAGTAGTGATTTTTGCTATTATCCACATAAATCTCGATATTTAGAGCGTTTTTATTCTAGTTCTAAATCTAGTGCAAATAAAATTATTAAAATAATAAACAATAAAGAAAAGCTACTACGAATTCCAAATCGATTCAATATTAGTCCAGTAACTTTATACATAGCAGTATGCGTCAAATCCGGTAGTTCTGATTTTTTGCAGACTTGTTTATGATGTTGCCCTAATGAACAATCCAAGTTTGTGACCTCGAGCCCCAAACGCAGCTTCGTTAAAAATCGAAAAAACCGCGAAAAAATCGCTATTTTTTTCAAATTTTGGCGATTATAACCCTAAAGGACTAGTTTTTTGTTTAATTTTTCTTAGAACGTTTTTAAATAAGACTAAATTTGCTACAATATGATAGGAGAACTGTCTCTGTAGACCCAATAGTTTCCGATATTAAGCCTTTCAAACTTTTAGTCCAGTAACTTTATACATCACAGTATACGTCAAATCCGGTAGTTCTGATTTTTTGCAGACTTGTTTATGATGTTGGCCTAATGAATAATCCAAGCTTGTGATCTCGAGCGCCGAACGCAACTTCGTCAAAAATCGAAAAAATCGCTATTTTCTTCAAATTTTGGCGATTATAACCCTAAAGGACTAGTTTTTTGTTTAATTTTTCTTAGAACGTTTTTAAATAAGACTAAATTTGCTACAATATGATAGGAGAACTGTCTCTGTAGACCCAATAGTTTCCGATATTAAGCCTTTCAAACTTTTAGTCCAGTAACTTTATACATCACAGTATACGTCAAATCCGGTAGTTCTGATTTTTTGCCGACTTGTTTATGATGTTGGCCTAATGAATAATCCAAGCTTGTGATCTCGAGCGCCGAACGCAACTTCGTTAAAAATCGAAAAAACCGCGAAAAAATTGCTATTTTTTCAAATTTTGGCGATTATAACCTTAAAGGACTAGTTTTTTCTTTAACCTTTCTTAGGACGTTTTTAAAGTAGACTAAATTTGCTACAATATGATACTAGAACTGTCTCCGTAGACCCAATAGTTTCCGAGATTAAGCCTTTCAAAGTTTATCATTTTTTCGAACTCAACTCTTTTTCAACTTTTTGCAATTCTTTCGTTCCAAATGAATTTTGACCCTGAATATACTATCGAAGCCCTGTACTTTTATGATGTTAAAAAAGAAAATGAGAAGTGTGAACGATGATGTTTAAGCTAAACTACGAATAATGAAGTAAAAAAGATAAGTACAACAAAAGTTAGAAAGTTTTTTTGTTAGGAAATTGAGTAATACTCAACATCAAAAAATTAAATTAATTTAGCCCTTTTGGAGGGTCCAGCTTGAGGTTCGTCCGTATCTGGATCGACGTATTGGGATGGCATATCCCCATCAGGGGATGGTGATGAATCGTCGACGTCTTGTGCCCACAAGTCATCCTCCATTTCGACATCGGGATATCTGTTACTGCAACCACAAAAATGATCAGGTACAGTTACATAATTTTCTTTTCTCATCGGCCACCAAACACATATATTTATTAATACAATTATTAGGACAGGGATGTAGAAAACTCTACAAAGGTATATTGCAAACAATTGCGAAGTTCGAAAAAAGTGATAAACTTTGAAAGGCTTAATCTCGGAAACTATTGGGTCTATTGAGACAGTTCTAATATCATATTGTAGCAAATTTAGTCTACTTTAAAAACGTCCTAAGAAAGGTTAAAGAAAAAACTAGTCCTTTAAGGTTATAATCGCCAAAATTTGAAAAAATAGCAATTTTTTCGCGGTTTTTTCGATTTTTAACGAAGTTGCGTTCGGCGCTCTAGGTCACAAACTTGGATTATTCATTAGGGCAACATCATAAACAAGTCGGCAAAAAATCAGAACTACCGGATTTGACGCATACTACCCCATACTGTCAGGCGACAACGTTACTGGACTAGATACACAATATTTTTTTTATTCAAATTTGGAGAACCATATGGTCAAATAAACCGCATTATCATCATAACACAACTGTTATCATTGTCTCGTATTTCAACATACAACTATTACTGTTATTGTTATTACTGAGTTACCGTTGTCTTCAGCACATGTTTTAAGGAAGAAGCTATAATTTTTCAACCGAACAGTATAAGCTGCATACATTCATCATTTTTACATTCATATAGCATCAACTATCATCAACGGAAACAACATACAACACACAATTACATATGTTCAACTTAAATCAAGTTTAAATTCATCTTTGGATCCATCAACAGAACAATAAAAATTATCTCTGTTTAACAAATTATTTTTGCGATAATTGCATTAGCGGTATTTTTTATTATTATTAAAATATTGGTTATAGAAGAAAAATAAGCAAGAAGAAGAATGTAATAGGTAAACAAATTATATGTATATTTAATTTACATAATTTTTTTTGTATAGTTTTCTGATTCTTAATTTTATTTCATGTTTTAAAATCGCATTCCTTTAATGAATTCTTATGAAAGACAAATTGGATAATGCTGATCGTAGTCTGGAATCATTAGAATTGAGGAGCAGAAAAATTAAAAAACGAAAAGAGAAAACTGAAAATACATTAATTGAAATACAAGAAGAATATATTGCATCTAACACAGCTGCAATACAAGATCAAAAATTGGTGAGTGATTTTAATTTTCAATCAGGGTTCTTACAAAATAAATTGAGTAGTAATTTTGAAAAATTATCGTCGGGAGACGTTTCAAGTGTAACAATTTCATCCGATTCCGATTCCGATTCCAATTCCAATTCGTATATATATCTAATTCTGTAAATTTATTAGCCGATAGTAAAGTATTAGAAAAAACTTTAACATTATATCAGCCTATTTTTCAACAAAAGTTTTTAAATAATCATAATAGTTTAAATAAAAAAACAAAACTGTCTGGATATTCTATAGGTATGGCTATTAAGTTGATTTAAGAGTTCGATCAAAACTTAATAAATTTATTTCACTATGTGACATGGTGGTTAAAAAGTTAAACGATGATTTTGATGAAGGAATGTGTTTAGAAATCATAAAATCAAAATTAATAGGTAGGGCCGATGATATTCTAAAATATAAAGAAATTAAAACATATGGTGAATTGAAAACAGAATTAATATCACAATTTTCGGAAAATCGACCAATAGAATCCCTTCAAAATGATCTCGTTACAATGACACAAAAATATAACGAAGTTATAAGATCTTTTGCTAGTAGGGTGGAACAACTTATGTTTGATTTAAATGAGGCTTGTATAGCTCGTGAAGGTATTGAGACCGCACCTTATCTTGAAAATATGAATTCAACAACTGCGTTAAACCCTCTTTCTGAAGGTTTACTTGATGATCGTGTCAAAGTTATAGTTAAAGCTAATAATTTCAAGAAACTGAAAGATGCAATAGATAAAGCTATTCATGAGGAAAGCTCTATTAAATTCAAAATAGGTTTTTCAAGAACTTCTTGTGTTCCTACAAATTATAAAACTAATTTACCAGTTTGTTAGATTTGTCAGAAATCTGGTCATACTGCTGTAGTATGTTTTCAGCGAGCTTCTCGCTTCAATAATTTTGGTGTTCATCAACAAAACCATGGTGGTCAGCCAAATCAGCCGATCAATAAACCCCGAGCTTATGTTTCAACACAATCTACCGTTAGAAACATTAACGTTTTTTGTAATTATTGTAAAATGGTTGGCCATCACATAAAAAACTGTCGCAGGCGAAGAAACTCTAAATATAATCAACAAACGGTTAAACAAAATCAATCGTCCTCAACTTTAACCGAATTAAATTCGGAAAACTCCAACCCACTCGGTCAAATTCAGTCGGAACTTCCTTGTCGAGTGGATCAAGTTTAAATAATTGTCCCAATCCTAATTTAATATCAATACAAACTACAAATCAATTAGATACGACAAACCATTCAAACTATTCAACCTTTTTAAATAATCCAGCGGTGACATGTTGTAACATCACTTGCGTTCGCTTCGATAGTGATCATCGAAGCGAAAATAAATATAATTGGTATGTTACAACTTTTTCGTTCGATAGTAAATGTTTTACGCTGGCAGCATTTGTGCGAAGAATCGAAAAATAGGAGAATCGAAAAAAGTGATGGTTGAAAATGTTACAACATGTCGATTTATTGAAAATTTCGATAATTTATCGAACATCGAAAGCTTCGATGTTACAACATGTCACCGCAGGTATTAGCTCCACATCACATAATTTTATTTCATTGATGTGTCAAAATACAAGCATTTTAGCTTCGTCGTATTCTATAACATTAAATTCATGTGACAGCCGATTTATTGTCTTGTGTTTAGATATTTTTAAGGAAAAAGATTCATATTTTCTATTAGACTTCGGCGCAAATATTAGTATCATAAAAAAAAGTAATATTCAGCCAAATACAATTTGTTATCCTAGTCTTAAGTGCACTATTTCTGGTATTACTTCAACAACACTTCAAACGTTAGCTTTATGTGAAGCAAATATTTGTTTTCCGAATTCAAAAAGTTTATCTCACAACTTTCATATTGTTGATGAGTCCTTTCCTATCAATTGTAGTGGAATTCTCGGTAAGGATTTTTTGGAAAAGAATCGATGTAAAATCGACTACGTTAAGAAATTGTTAGAAGTACCAATTGACACCAACTCAACAATCTCCTTACCATTGTGTCCGAAGTTCATTGCTAACACTATTATACCACCTAGAGTTGAACAGATCGTTAATATTTTTCATAATCTTCCTAATAAAAGTGAGTATTTATGTCCATCAGCTGTATTATAAAACTACCAACAATTCCTTTTTGCTAACCATTTTAAATTCAAACGATTTTCCTGTAGAACTCAATTATATTAATATTTCTCCCCAGCCTTTAAGTAATTTTAACATATTTTCTATAAATCATTGGTCAGAATCTCTACAAAATCGTTTGAGTAAGCTAGAAACACTTATCGACACTTCCCATTAAATGGTGAAGAAAAGAACTTATAATGATGTTTTTCTATTGGAGGGGGATGCTATTTCCTATACAAGTGCTGTGTCTCACGATATTCCAATCATTCCTGGGTCTCGTCCCGTTAACATCAAGCCGTATAGATTGCCACATGCCACAAAGGAAGAAGCAAATAATCAGGTTAAAGATATGCTTGATTCTGGCATTATTGAAAACAGCCGTAGTCCTTGGAACTCGCCATTATTAGTTGTTCCGAAAAAATCGGAAGAATGAAACAAGCGATGGAGAGTTGTGGTAGATTTTCGGCGACTTAATAACGTTACAATCGGAGATATCTTTCCATTACCGAACATAGTCGACATTTTAGTTCAACTGGGAAGGTAAAATTACTTTTCTACCTTAGATTTAGCTAATGGCTACCATCAGGTGCCTATGAGTTAGTCCGATAAAATTAAGACAGCGTTTAGTACAGACCATGGTCGTTTCCATTTTACACGTATGCCTTTTGGACTTAAGGGGCTCCGGCGACATTTCAACGCATGATGAATGCAGTTTTAACCGGTCTAAATGGTATCAAATGCTTTGTCTATCTTGATGACATTGTCATTTATGGCTATGACCTGGAAGATCATAATACGAAACTTAGTGACGTTTTGAAATGTTTAAGACAATTTAACTTAAAATTGCAACCTATTAAGTGCAAATTTCTAAGAAAAGAAATATCGTACTTAGGACACATAATTACAGATAAAGGCATAAAACCTGACCCATCTAAAATCAATTCTATAGCAAATTATCCAAAGCCAACCAATAGCAAGGAAATAAAGTCGTTTTTAGGTCTATGCAGCTATTATAGGCGATTTATTCATAACTTTTCTAACATTTCCGAACCATTATCACCACTTTTAAAAAAAAATCGATTTTTAATTGGTCAGCTTTTTGTGAGGAGGCATTTGAAGAACTTAAAAAGGCTCTTACTACACCGCCTATACTTATATATCCCAATTTTGACAAACAATTTATAGTCTCAACAGATGAAAGTGAGGTGGCCATAGGCGCATACCTTTCACAGGAGGTAGATTCTGGTGACCTTCCGATCGCATATGCGAGTAAGGTGTTGCAAAAGGCAGAGCGTAACTACTCAACTGTTGAAAAAGAAATGCTAGCTATTGTCTGGGCACTGAAGAGATTTAGACCGTACTTGTATGGACAGTCATTTGTAATTCGCACGGATCATCATCCATTGACTTGGCTCAAAAGTACTCCAAATCCGCCATCTCGGTTGGTTCGCTGGCGCATAGAGATCGATGGTTACGATTACACAAATGAATACAAGCCAGGTAAGTACAACCAAAATGCAGACACACTAAGTCGCATAATAGTTCCAGATTTGAAAAACAATTCTATGAATGTTGTTACGCGTTCGCAGTCAAAAACTAAGAATCTTATACCAATTCCAACTAATAGTACCATTACCACCGATTTACCTTCATCATCACCCGCTTCTCAGCCAGATTCTTCGCTTATTTTACCAAACACAACAAAAAATTCTAATCTGGATCGTCAAATTATTCATATTGATGATGAAGCCGAAATAAATAAATTGATAAATGAATTTCATAACAATCCTTTAGGTGGGCATCAAGGTGTTTTGCGAACCTTCAAGAGAATCAGTTCTTATTATTTTTTCCCAAAGATGTTGACACGCATTCGCAAGTTTATCAGGAAATGTTCTTCGTGTCAGAGAAATAAAATTGGACGTTCTACGAAATGCAGCATGCGAATAACTGCTATTGCAAAAGTCTCTTTCGAAAAAGTATTTCTGGATGTGGTTGGGCCACTCCCAACCACTATTTCTAATAATCGTTATATTTTAACTTTACAGGACGATTTGTCTAAATTTTCGTTTGGTATATGTGTATACCTAACCAAGAAACAGTCACTATTGCCAAGGCATTTGTTAATAACTATATATGTGTTTTTGGATCACCCCAATCGATTCTCACGGATCAATTTGTAAAATACTTCACATAAAATAATTTTGTTCTACAGCATACCATCCCTAGACTAACGGCGCACTCGAGAGATCACATCGTACCTTAGGAGAATAGTTACGAAATTTTACAGCTGGACTTTTGGATAATTGGGATGAATGGATTTCATTAGCATTGTTTACTTACAATTCAACCCCTCATAGCTCCACTAACTACATGCCATTCGAGCTAGTTTTTGGATTTAAACCGTCTATTCCGACATATTTTAAACATGAACCTGAACCGGTTTACAATTACAATTGTTATATTAGTGATTTAAAGAATAAATTTCAAAATTGCTGGAACATAGCAAGAAATAATTTAATAGCAAAAAAGGAAAATTCTAAAGATTGGTATGATAAAAATGTATACTTTACGCTATTCCAAAAGGGTGACATGGTTTTGTTAAAAAATGAATTAAAATCTAAAAATAAATTAGAACCACTCTGGATGGGCTCCTACGAAATTATTGAAATAAACTCTAATGAAAATTCAACGATTCGAGTTAATTGTAAGCACAAAATTGTTCACAACAATCGTTTGAAATTGTTCCAAACTTGAGCGTCTTCAGCATAAGACAAATTAATATTTTAATTAATACTTAATAGTTTTGTAAGGATTCTGTTGGAAATTGGAATTACTTAGAATTCAATTTTCTGCTTCCAAATTTTAAACTAAATGCAAATCAATATAATGATTTAAGACAAAGTCGATCGTTTAAGTTTAATATTATGCGATACTTTTTAGGATTTTTTCTAAATTAATAAAAATTACCTATTATTTAATTTCTCTTTTTTTCTTTCTTCATTTCAATTAGGATTTTCAAATTATTTATGTGAAAAATTGTAGTATATTAAGATATTTAAGATTGTCGAAGAAATCGTAATTGGTATTACAATAAATTTATTTCGCGTTGGGTACTTACGATCAACCCTTTTGGTTGATCTTTCTCATGGGGTGAGGTGTTGTGAACGCACCATAACTAATAAAATTGTTTATGGTAATACTAATTGCGTTGACTTCGATAAACCAATGAAAAATATAAAATATAAATATCTTTGAGATAATAAAATATGATCAGTAAATTTTGCACATTCAAGCTTTCAATTAATAATATTATCAAAATATAGTTAAATTATATAATAAAATAAAATAATAAAATACAAATAAATGTAAAAGTATTGGAATAAATATTGTGAAATTAAACCAAAACAAATTGTGATATATATATATTTGTAGCAAAAAGAAGATTAATTGAATAATTTAGACTTAGATTTATAAACGTGCAAAACAGCCTGTCCCGCCATCTAACGGAAATGTTTACATTCTAACCATTATAGATAGGTACACACGATAGCTAGAGGCTTATCCAATAAAAGACAGTACAGCGGCAACCATCGCCAAAACATTTGTCAATAACTATATTTCTTGATTTGGATGTCCATCGATAATAACCACTGATCAGGGAGCCCAGTTCGTATCTAAAATCAACAATGAACTTTTGAAACTTCTTGGAGTTCATCGTATTCGAACAAGTAAACAAATAAAGAGGTAATTAATCAAGAAAATTATGACGAAATATGGAAAATAAAAATCTAGAATCCAATGAAAATAAAAACATAAATACATCAGAGACATTTTTGTCAATTAGAAAAGAAATTAATACAAAAAACGAAAACAAAATGAAGGACGAAATAAGAAAAACAAAAAAAAACGGATATGACATAAAAGCCAAAAATAGCAATAATATAGCAAAACCAACGAAAAAAAAAATAAAGTAAATCACAGATATAAAAAGAAATACAAATTATATGGATACATATTCAAGTGATGACAATTCTATTTGGGAATTGGCTAACAATAAAGAGAGGGGAAGGGAAAGACGAAAATAGTATGATCAATGAAAGAAAGGACGAAGAGATGGATAAAAATAAATTTTACATAATTTTACAATAATAAACAAATACATGCCAGGTGACAAGGGATCGTTCTGGATTTTTATGAAAAAAAAAATATAGAAGATCTGATAGTGGCAAAATTAATGGAAATAAAACAGATGGGTATAAATAAAGTAAAGGTTCAGATGAGAGATGGTATATCTGCAAATAAGATAATAAATAACATAGATTTGAGAAAAATTCATTTTATAGATAGTTATATTCCAAACTTCATAATTAAGACAATTGGTTTTGTAAATAATATCCCTTTAGAATGGAATACGAAAGAAATACGTATGTACCGCAAACGAAAAAATCAACAAAATAAAAAGAATTAGTAAATGCAACAGCAATAACAAAATAAATGAACCGACTAGAGGAATAAAAATTTATTTCAGATCGTTCAATATACCAAGGGAAATTATAATAGAAGGGTTAAAAGAGACATAAAACATTTCACAAATTTCCCAATTATTTGTAAAAATTGCTGGAGATACGGACACAGCAAAAACGCATGCAGAGGTAAAGGAAGATGTGGAAACTGTTCAGGAGAAGATCATGAAGAAAAAAACTGTAAAATTATAGCGAATTGTTTACATTGTAAAGAAAATCATCATACATTTTTTAACAAATGTAAAGAAAATATAAGACAAAAAAACATAAAAATGATTATGACAGTGTAAGTATGCGATGCGTATTGCATTCTTATCAGTATTGATATAAATAATGTTGCATAAAGGTTGCATTCGCAACATTCTTATAGAATTTTTGTTGCATGCATTTTGTCATTTATTTTTGCTTTAGGATGTACATTTTTATGCAATGTTTATTTTGGGTTTCACAACCGGTCTGAGTGAAAATTGTGGAGGGAAAAGTTGTAATTTAGAAATTGAAACCCAATGATAGGCAGTCGGTACTGAGATATTCTAAGATATTGTTAAATAAAAGATATGTGAATCGGAATTTAAATTTTACATATCAGTTAAAATTATTTTTGATTAAATAAAGTGCAACTTTTGTTCTTTTTGTTATCCAATAATTCAAACCATTTAATTGAATTTTTTCAAAAAGAAAGTGATATGCAATATTGGTTTAATTTTAAAAAAATATATACCTTGTTAGTGATTACCAGTATGATAGATAAAAATATTTTTGGATTAGGACCAATGGTCATTTGTTATAATTTATATTTACATTTAAAAATCCAAAACCGTACAATTACGGAATTCATTAGTACCTTTTAAATAAAAATTATTATTTTGATAATAGAATTTGTTGAATTGCATAATTCTTTCATTTCATTGATAAAAAAATAAAGTATACATGTTTGTATTTGTATTGTTAACAAAAAAAAATCAAGTGGATGAAGATAGCCGAATTGAATTGTGAAAAGTTTTAAAAACTAAACGATTATAGCTATGAATTTTATGTTTTCATAGCTTATAATAATAATAAATGATAGTGACCGTGTAACCTAATAAATCTATAAAATGGTAGATTTTTATACAAGTGGTGAAAACGTCTCTTTTTGCGTGACTGAACGGTTTGTCCACGAAACGCGACAGCATCGAGTGGAATAACTTCAGGAACGCAAAAACATTTTTACCACTCGTAGAAAACGCTATTTTTTCTACGCTTGTAAATATAAATGATAATATTTACAAATTCATCTACTAAAAACTTACAAAACGACTTATCTAAATTTGACTGTGTAAAAAATAAACAAGATTGTATTTATATAATAGCATTTCTACCAGTGTAAAATAATGTTATTATTGTGTTCGCCTACAGATGGAATAATGGCAGGCGAACACAATAATAACATTATTTTACACTGGTAAAAATGCGATATATAAATACAATCTTGTTTATTTTTTACACACTCAAATTTAGATAAGTCGTTTTGTAAGTTTTTAGTAGATGAATTTGACAATATGAAAATGAAAATAGTTCATTTATTTTCTCTAAAAACTTTTACAGATATTACAGATATTTTTTTTTACCGACTGGAAGTCATCGTTTAAAGTATAAAGTTTCAATTAAAAACAAATATAAATAAATTTTTTAATAAAATTTATTTATTTATTTAATAAATTTTTTTTTAATTTTTTTTTTGACGGATGAACTCAGAGAATTTTATATCTGACAGTTAATTATCGGAGGAAAAAATTTTACGATATATCTGATACAAATTTTATTTTATCGCTCCGATATAGAAAAAAACACACTCATTATTAGTTTAATTAATTAATTACACACATTTGATATAATGATTAGTTTCGATTCGATTCGATCAAAATATTCAAAATATTCAATCCCTTCAAAATACTGCGATATTGACAGAAATAAACACAGCAACCGAAACAACAACAGAAACAGTAAAGCAAATTCAATCTCAAATATTCAATCCTTTAAATAACCACCACCACGTAGGCGACCACCGAAACTTATTTACTTTCAGTCCTAGTGACTGAAAACATTTTCAGTCACTACTTAGAAAAAGTTTCCCTTTTACATAGGTTTTACTATATATTAAAATGACATTTTCGTAGCTTGAAGTAGAAAAAATAATTTATTTCTAACCGTTGATATTAATAACATAATGAGTGGATATTAAATATCAAAAATTATAAAAAAATGGAAAATTTGCACAACTTACCAACATTCAACATTTTCCAATCAGCTGATGGAATTCAAGTAACATTTTAAATTTAGTGTATTTTTTTTATAATATCGTATAATATATATATTAAATTTCTTTCTTTCATTTAAATATCATAGAATAAGTAAATTTTTGATTACCTTTAAATATTTTAGGATTAGTAATTTTTGAATATGTACTCTGATTTATTTTTTTATATCATACTGTTTCAATGTTTTTGTTAGTTGAGTTTTTTTTTTTTGAATCAATTGATTCGGTTTTCTTAATAAACAATGTATTATTGATTGAATATTTTATTGAGCTTGTATGAAATGTTTTGTTTAATTTAAATTGGCGTAGAGCTCAGTATAATAAAACATTTTATTGTTATAAAATTAACATTTTATTTTGGACGTTTCGGTTGATCTTTCGGCCATTTTCAACAAAAACTGTAACACTAAAATAAAAAGTAAATAGAACAGAATACTTATAATAAACTTTTAAATTTTAAACCAAATTGTTAATAACATTCACAAATATGAAAAATTTTTATGTATTTATTATTTTTTTATTTTTCAAAAATTATGTTATCTGCTTTTCAAGCACAGTAGAAAAAATTTGACTGTACAGTAAACATTGTACTTGTGCATATATATTTATTTTTTTTTTTAAATTACTCGTAAGTTCTGTAATATGTTGTAATTGTTTATGTTTTGATTCAGTTTCAATATTAATTGAGTTTTTCATCATGTCATATAAGTCATTTTTTACTTTTTATTTTAGTGTTACAGTTTTTGTTGAAAATGGCCGAAAGATCGACCGAAACGTCCAAAATAAAATGTTAATTTTATAACAATAAAATGTTTTATTATACTGAGCTCTACGCCAATTTAAATTAAACAAAACAATGTATTATTGTTGTAATTTGAATTTCTTTGTTTTCATTTTGAAAATTACATGGTTGTGAAATGAGTAACTGAAATAATCATAATGTCATCAGGGTAAGTGTGCTAGTTCGGGTAGGTACAGATTACATCGTCTCCTTACGAATTCCTCCTGTTTAGAAATTCACGTTCTTAATGTCAAAGTTTCATTTTTGATCATACCTTAATAAATATAAGCGATCTATCGAGGAAGGTCTCACCCCTTGTAAAAGCCCACCATACTGCCCCTGAGCGTTAGTCGCGGCATAATATGATCACGCAAGGTGGTGATCCTTTAATTTTGAATATTCAGAAATATAAATTTTCTGGTGACAGTGGGAATAGTCGGACTCTTTACAGAGAAATAAAATGGCTGCTCCTATCTGCCACAACAGTTAAAAAATTGGCATACAACGTAGCCATAAAAGAAATTGAGAGACCCAGATTTGAATTCAATGAAAATAATTTTCTGGTATTAAATAATAATAATTTAAGGACAAAAGAACAGGTAAAATACAGAGATTTGGAAGAAATAAGGAAAACAGAAAAAAAATATTGAAGAAGAGAGGAAAAAGAAGAAATTGTAACGACCTCCCCTCATACTAAATTAAACAATTAATAAATTTTAAATTTTTATTCTAACTCAGAAGAAAAAAAAACAAGAAAAGATTCTGTTTTCATTTAAAATTCAAATTCAACCGTTTGAACAAACAACGAAAGTAAAGAACACACTCTTTTAACGAAATCAAGTTGGTATTACCTTCGTCGAAAATAAATAAACAAATTCAACAAACTACTGTAAAGTTTTGTTGTAATTCATTCGATGTTTGATTTTAAAAACATTAAGTATTCAATTTTGGATATCCAAAGGAATATCAGAAAAATTTAAAAAAAAACTAATTAAAAATTGTTTGATATATTATGTTAGTCTTTTTAAAGTGAGATCTAAAGATCACATTGTTCTTGTTTTTATATATATCAGAAAGTACAATAAATATATTAAATGATCAAAATGTAAAAACAAAAATAAACTGTGTTTGTTTTCTTACCACGGAAGACATGTTGGGCGTTGGTCAAAAAAATGACACGACGTCATTTTTTTTTATTATCGATGAATACGTCACATCTAGTCGTGTTAAGCGTGTAGATTTTTAGGCATGTAGATTTTTTCTCACTTATATGGTGAATTAGAAGAACAACAACAAAATTTTTATAGAAAGTGAAAACTATTTTTGGGAAAAAAAAGACTGAACAGGAATATGAATAAAAAGTTTTTTTATTAGTGCATTTCGTTAAACTTGTGAAAAACAAAAGAAGAAATGATAAAAGATAGAAACCAAAGAGAAAAATGAAAACAACCAATATGAATTTTTTTTTTATAATGGATTTATTATAATGGAGAATCAAGAAAAGATCTTAAACAAAGCAGAAGAAGAAATAAGAAGATTAAACGATTAATTGAAAAAAATAAAAGAAGAAAAAAGAAGGAATGAAAATAATAGTGGAGCTGAAGACCTAAACGAAATAAAAAAGGAATTCATGGAATTTAAAAGAGAACTGCAAGGGGAAAATCTTATATTAAAAAATGAATCAAATCAAAATTAATAATGATAAATTAAAAATTGACATAGAAAACATTAAGAAAGAAAATGATAATCTAAAAATAAACTTAGACAAGATTCAATCACAGTTTAAAAAAATAAATATAATTAATGAAAAAATTTATAAAATAAGCAACGAATTATTAAACACTAAAGATGAAAACGTTAACAAAGATGCATTATTTATTGAGCTCATCACAAAAGCAAATGAAATAAAAAAACTATTAACTCGGGAAAATAATTTATATGCACAAAATGATGAATAATAATGACATCATAAATATATTACAAATTAAAATTAGAAACTATAAAGCAAATAAAGATGAATTAGAATACATATTAAACAATTAAAAAAATAGACATAGCCTTCCTTGGGAAAACTTGGACAAACAATAAAGATATTTTAAAAATTAAAAATTTCCACTTAGATTTCAATCACAGAAATGACAATTATGGAGGGGTGGTTTCATAATTGAATCGGTCATTTCAAAAACCTATTAAGAATATGACTATGTACCATAAAGATATTAATACATGTAAAATGGTAATAAGATTATTTTTAAGTGTAATTTTCAATAATAAGCAATAAAAAATATGATTACTACGATTTTTTTGGTTAAATTTTTACCACTAACCCTATTTCTCGCTAAAACAACATAAGTCAAGAACTGTTTTTCAGGTTTTTTTCATTATTTCTATTAATAACTTGTAAAGATTATTCGCTATTATAATTGATTACCACTCAAATACTAAATTTAACATAAAAAAGTCCTTTAAAACTTATTAACCTTATAAACCTTTCATACACAAAAACAGTTTTTATTGATTTCTGAAAAATTTTAATTGAGTGACTTATGAGGTTTTTGAAATGACCGATTCAATAATTAATAATATTATTAATTATAACACAAAACACATTAAAGACTATGATCCTATAGAAACAATAGAACTAAAAATAGAAAAGAAAAGAGTACAAAGATCAGGATAATAGGTATTTACATTCCACCCAACAGTAATAACTATTATTATAAAAATTCAATCTATTAATAAAAAAATATGAAAAAAAAACAAAAAAACATTAATTATAGGAGATATAAATGCTCATCATTCCTTATGGGAACATAATAAAAGAAATGACAATAGGGGAAATAAGATTGCACAGATAATTACAAACTCAAAACTGATCATACTGAATAATGGAGAACATATCAGATTCAACAATAATAATGCCTTGTGGTGTCCAACCCACCTTTTCACTTTACTTAACCAGTATACTTTACGTATCCAGTGTACGTTAAAAATTATTGTATTCAATTTCTCATTTCACAATTTAAATATCGTCGTTAAAAAATTAATTAATAAACAAATTCTATAAAATTATTTTCTCATGAAATAAAATAAGAACGCAAGTTCTTATTTTTCATTTTGTATAATGTTTCACAAAAATGCAAAAAGGGTATTTTTGTCACGTACGCCATAGTTGTTGAGTTTCGGTTGAAACCAAACAAGAATCAATTGTTGTGTGGTAATTGTAGTGAGCATAGCTCCTTATTTTAAACGGTAGTAAATTTAATTAGAAGTTCAAGTTTTCTAATAATCAATGTGATTAACTTAACTAATTAGAATTTCAACTTTTCTAATATTCAATGTGATTAACTTAACTAATTAGAATTTCACTTTTCTAATAATCAACGTGAATATATATAACGCACGAATTTACAGTGGTTATAATAATTAAATAAAATATTAAATTCAATTTCAATTTTTGCACCCGAAATTAACGGGGTTGTAGTTAAATAAATAATAGAATTCAATGTTATAATAATTAATGTGAATATATATACTTAAATGATATGTGTGCCGTTCACTGCACAAAGCGACTAACTCCAATTTTTGGAAAATTTTAAATTTAAATGTCAAAGTACTTGCTATAGCTATAGTCATAACTTTCTATGTTAAAAACAACTTTCCTGAATAATTAAGAAAAACACCATTAAAAGTCAAAATTTGTCTGACCCTCAAAAAAGTGACGATCAAAAACCTGACATTATAAACTAAATATCTATTATACTAATTAAATTACTACTACAATAGCTAATTGATATACTTAGTAACCAAAATTAAATAAATTATGTTTATAATAACATTCCTGAATGATAAAGATTAACACTACTAAACATCGAAATTTATTTGACCTTTGAAAAAATTCAATTTCTCAACATTTTGTTTTATGGAGTTAATCGTTTTGTGCAGTGAACGGCTCATGTATGATTTGTGTTTGATTTTGGCAAGAAAACTACAAACAAGCACCCTATAAACAGCTGTGGATTTGGAAGATACAAGAAATAAAGGTAACAGTTATTTTTACCAATTGGCCACTTGCTGAAGTGTCTGGGCACAACAGCCTCGTCTAAAGATATATCTTTGACAACAGAAGACTTAAGAAACAAAATAAGTTGGGAAGTTAAAAAATTCATGATAGGTAACGCAGATCACTTACCGATGATTATAAAATTAAGATATGGTAATTTAAAAAATAACAAAAACAAAATTATTAGAAATGAAAAAAAATAATTGAAAAAGTCGTTAAATTAAATCCAGATCACACTTTTGATTTAAAAGACTACGAAAACGAAATATAAAATATTATTAACAGAAATTCCAAAACAATAGAATAAAAAAGGATATATATACCAAAAATATGGTGGAACGAAAAAATCAAGACTTTATGGAATATCAAAAAAAAGAAATTAAGATTATACAATAGACATAAAAACAACATATATATAATAGAAGAATTTAAAAAGGGCACTAACGAACTGAGAAAAGAAATTAAAATACAAAAAAAAATTAGCTGGAACAAGTTTATAGAAAATCTAAATCCTGACCAAGATATGGCCAAAAATTGGCAAATTATTAAAATATTTAACAACAAAAAAACATATTCGAAAAATATATTTGAAATTAATGAAAATGTAGACAAATTCTTAACATTAAACATTAAGGAAGAGAAAATAGAAGAAAAGAAAATAAGAAAATTTCAATATAGGTATAGAAAATTATAAGAATGAATTTAATACAATGGAAATTCAAGAGATAATAAAAAGAAATAAATCCACAGTGCCAGGATTAAACGGAATACCAAATAAACTACTAAAAGAATTGCCGATAAAACACATAAATAAAATAACTCAATTTTTTAATAAAACATGGAGAAAACAATACTTTCCGGAAAACTGGAAAAATTTCAAAACAATTCCTATATTAAAATGTAAAAAAGACTGTAATAAGTGTAGGAGAAAGAGACAAATACTTTGTCTTGTGCTTCATTGTAATTTAAAATTTTAGTTTTTAAGTTTTTCTCTTTGTTTTAGTTTTTAGTTTATTTTTAGATTTTGTCAAGGATAGTCAAACGAGTGTAGTTAGTCTTATCCTATTGGTTTGGTTTAGATAAAATATATAAATATTTAAGTGAAATAATATATATATTTGTGAAATATAAATTTGTTTAATTTGTTTGTTATTACTTTTTGTTAAAAATACCCTACAATTTTCAGAAGTGAGATTTGAACTTAAATTTTTTAAATCAAAATACACGTGCTTTTTGTATTTTTCCTTAAAATAATTTTGATTACATATTTTGTTTAAAGATGGTTGGTAAAACACATTTAAGAAAATCCAACGAATCTGTTAGTTATTCCGAAACAACATTATGTTTAGAAAAAAAACAGCTTGAATTCGGAAAGCTAATGTTGCAAAAAGAAATGGAATTACTCCAACGTGAGAAAAATATTTTTTCCAGAAGGAAAAAGAATTGTTAACAGTGTCCACGCATAAAAAACAAAATATTAGTGTTAGTGATTTATCAGAAATGTGTTCTAACTACGATGGAAGTTGCATTTTGTTGGGAGTCCACCGTTTGGGAGGGTCAGTTACTTTCACTCCAAGAATGCTATGACATCAGTGACGAAGTTATGAAATTACTAAGTAATTAAAAAGTTACAAGGCAAACTGCTTTTTTGGTATCAAACAACAGCTGATAACATTAAATTAAATTTTGGAGAGCTTTTATCTAAAATTCAAAGCTTATTTGATTTACCTGTGAATTTTGCGGAATCTCGTAGGAGATTTGAAAATCAAAAATGGCATCACGCCAAACCTTTTGAGGTATATTTTTACGATAAAATAAAATTAAGCGATTCTTTGTCTCTTACAGAGTCAGAAAAAATTGATTACGTCATCGATGGAATACATGATTCTATTTTACAAAATCAAGCAAGAATGCGAAGCTTCGATAATGAACGTAATGTTCAAACGGTCAAAGCTGCTTTTCATAAAGTGTGTTTGGAAAATCGAAACCGTTTAAGTGTTCAACAATTAATCAATAAATTTTTGATTCATCAAAGAAACACACCAAATAGTGTGAACTCTAGAAGTCCATCAGATATTATTTGATTTGATTAATGTAAATGTAAATAAGAAAAAAGTCAGCTTCTCTTAAAATAATGAAATAAATAAAAAATAATTGCCAAAAAATTTAGATTGAGAATTCTCTGAAGGAGATAAAATTTTTATACGAATCATTTTAAAATTTATTTAAAATGGATACCTGGAAGGATTTTGAAAAATATAAGTAAATATATATATCTAGTTAATGTCAACAATAATGTCAGAATTTTATAAGAACTGAATCTAAAAAATTATGGTGCAAATTATGAAACTTTTTGCAATCCATACAATTTTAGAGCGATCTAGCTTCGAACCAATGAGAAAATTTTAAACTTTAAAAAAGTTTATCATTCTCATCAGGGCTAGCCGACTAGATAAAACTCTGCCAAAAAATGTCAACGCTAATGAATATAAACCAAAAATTAGGCGAAGTGTAAAAACAAAAAATTTACATTGACAGAATTTCTTCAGAATTTTTCATGTGAATTCATTAAGAATATCGAAGGTCGATGACCGATATCATCCACCTATTAATATTATTCCTATGGAAAACGTATCGGTGCCTGACGATAACAAGGATAATCCTGAAAATATTATGCCAAATAGAATGAATAGAAAAAGATCCTCCAGTAGTCCAGAACAAATTGCTATAGAATTAAGAAGATCCAACAGAAATAAAAAAAATGCCAGACAGATTATTTTATGAAAAAACATAATTTTTTTTAATTTTTAATTTTATTCAATTTTAAATTTTGTTTATTGAATTAATTGAAATATAGTAGTTAAAGATTTTTTTGAATATTGAATATTATTAAGGAGATAATTTAAAAAAGGGAATATTCATATGTATTCAGGCATAAATTATATTTGTATATAAAGCCGTAATCATATTTTTATAATTACGTGTATTTTGTTTTATATTAAATGGTAATCAGTGGTTTCTCTTCGTGTCGTGTAATAATCTAATATAAAATTATAATAAAAAGTCTTGGAATAAAGTGAGTTGTAAATTAATTAATTAATTTTATTTAAATATTAACAAAACATATTAGCTATTGCTACAATACAATAGAATTGATACGGTATATTATTTTTTTATTAAATGAATATAAACTCAGTCCAGAACTGCACACCCAACCAGTAAAATATTTAGTGGATTTGGAGGAAAGAATAGAGTTGCACATGACGATGAGTAAGGAAGTTATAACGAAGGACTAAAGATGATAGCTCGCATCGGGTGGAGGTTCAAACGAAAACAAATCAAAATAATTCAGTCAAATATTTTAACCAAAACAAACCTCAATGTAATTTTAGAGAACGGAGAACTCAATGCTATAACTGTTTCAATACAGGACACATTGTCCTCAACCTCTTCGTAAACCAAAATGTAAAAAAAGCAACAAAATAGGACATTTGGAGGAAAAATAGGGGTTGTCATTTGAAAGAGCATCTAAGTTAAGAAACATTGCAATTTTTTTAGAATTTTGCAATGCACAGTTTTTGAGTGATTGTTAAAAAAGTGCTATTTTTAGTCTGTACTAACCCTTTAATTTCCGAAGTTGATTTACAGAAACAATATTTCCAATTTAAACCATTTACAAGCTGCTTAAATCTTTCTTTAGTTAACATAAACCGCTATGGTTAAGATTTAACCTCAAGTAACATTTTTTGTGTCATTTTGATCAATGTAGATGTGATTGATATTTTACAACATTTTATTATTTTATATTGTTATGAGTCTATGATCTGGCTTTAAAAAAAAGTTTACAACACAACTTTATGTCAATTTTTTTGATATTGTGTTTTTTTACATTCACGGAACCGTTGGCGAGCGAATTTAATTCGCCCTTATCTGACTTTTTTTTTATATAATATAATATCTATATAACATGAATTTTGTATAAGAAATAATAAAGCCGGTCAGTAATAACTAATAGTTAAATATGTTAGAATGATAATGAACTAAAATTTGGAATGTATAATTCGTTGAAAAAAAATTAACTAAAATTTAATATCGAGACGATATTAGTGCAGGTTGGCCGAGCTGTAAAAAATAAATTGCAGGTTGTCGGTATAAACAATCATAAATAAATATTGTTGACGGCGTAGATAACGAAAGTTATAATAATGGTTATAGGGCGTATTGTATTATGAACGTGTCCATTTTCAAAATCTCAGTTGTTCATTGTAGGAAGGACGTAAAACAAAACATATTTGAATGTAATATTATAATATAAAGTTTAAGAAGGCATCCTGTATTATTGTTAAATAAAGTTAGTATCAAATTTAACGGAAGTGTTTGCATTAAATTTGAAAAGCAGGAGTTTACAGTGCACGATATCTGTTGTGTTAAAAGAACAATCAAGCTTACAATATCGAGAGTTTTGCAAACAACACCGATTTCCACAAAAATCTGAATTAGGTTCTACTTACCTTTTACTTCAAAGTTGCTTTTACCTTGTGAATGGATGCCACCCCTTCTTGAAGGCAAAAAGGCGAAAAAAATTTTAGTTATTCGCAAAAAACATCTGAAACGTGTTTTTTTAGTTGAAAACTCGCGGATAAGTCGAAAAGTATTGCACTTTCAGAAAAAAGTTTAGTGAACAAAAGTTGCTTAGAATTAATCAATCTGTCTATTCCGGGACTTATTTTCAATAAAACATTTCGCCCCCTAGAAGGAATAGCATTCACCAGCAGGATAAAAGCAACCTCCGGCACGAGTTCAAGTTTAAAGTAGAGGGTAAGTAGAACCTAAATCAAAATTTTTGTGCAAATCGGTGTTGTTTGGCAAAATTATACAGTATCGCGTATTTTACCTTCAATGACTGAACTAATCACAATAATTAAAATTGAGATTGCGATCTGAGATAATCTTGATTACGTTTGAATCTATCAATGGTATTAGTCAAATAACTTAAAAACAAAGTGAAATTAAATTGTGTAAAAACTAAAAACAATAATTTTACCAATTAACTAATTTAAAAAAAATATTTTAAAATTTGTGTTGTAATAATTCGAAATTTTTATAAAATTGAATTTGTGATTCCGATATTGATGCTTTCATATTAGCCAATGCTGCGATCAAATCGTCTTGTGTAATTACGTTTAATTTAATATCGAGAGTAAGCGCATGTAGTGCTGCCTATCATTGAAAGTTCACAAAACATATGTATTAGTGAAGATTAATACTACCTAAAATTTAAAAAAAAAATCTTACCTCATTACACAAATTAAATAAATCAGCACCCGAAAAGTTATGTGTTTTTGAACTTAATTCATCAAAATCTAAATTTTTATCAAATGCCATTTGTGATGTTATTTTTTTGATGATATCTATACGAGCGTTGTAATCTGGTGCACGAACATGAATTAATTTATCAAATCGCCCAGGGCGCATCAAGGCATCGTCGATCAGATCAGGACGATTTGTAGCCGCTATCACGAGAATTGTGTTCTTTGTATTCTATATCAAATAAAACTACTATTAAAAATATAAAAGTAATATACACATACACTTTTAGTTACCAGTTTACTATAAGACTCCACTTTTAGGCCGATTCCATCCATCTCTGTTAAAAGTGTTGACAAAACTCTCGTTTGTACATCATTTTTACAATCACTTTTAGCACGATTACCAACTAACGCATCTATTTCATCGAAAAATATAATAGCCGGCGAACTCATTCTTGCTTTATTGAATATTTTAACAATGAATTTTTCTGCATTTCCAACATACGGAGAATATATCTCAGCTCCGGAAACTGATATAAACGTCATATTAGTTTTGGCAGAAATATACTTTGCCATTGTTGTTTTTGCACATCCAGGCGGTCCATATAATAAAATCCCTTTAGGTGGAGAAAGAGAAAATCGAGCAAAACTTTCAGGATGAGTTAACGGTGCTACTACAGATACTTCTAATATTTTCATTAGTTCATCCACTCCACCAATTCTATCAAAATCTGATATTTGTATATTTAAAATATCGATGCTTTCACGTAGACAACTTGGTCGTATAACTTTTAATCCATTAAGAAAGAAGTTTATTAAATTTTGTTCTGTGACTTCTGTAAAAGATTTTAGGTCTGGAAAATTTTTGCGCAATATGTTTTGTACAAGTGAAGAAAGATCCGAACCAACAAATCCTGGCGTTCTTTTACTTATCTGTTGAGATACTTTAGCTAAATCCATTTTTGAGTTCGGAAACGATTGTTGTAGTAATATATTCAAAATTTCAGCACGTTCTTCAGATGTAGGAAGGCTTATGTACATCTTTAACCAAAAAAAATAAAGCAGAACAATGTTACAAACCTGTTTAAAAATGTTTAGCTAAATAACGTTGTTGTAAAGGTAAATTAGTTTTATTTTATTTTTTTAATGATAGAATAAGGAACCTTTTATATTGTTGTAATTTGTACTTTGTAGATCAATCCACTGAGGATGAGGACAAACAATCCTTGAAATATTTGGAAGGTGTTTATAGGTGTTTTCATTTAAAATAAATAAAAACTACCAAAAGACAGTACAGGTTTAGCTAAAGTTTTTATCAATATTAAATTGGTTAATCATTCAATCACAAATCATTTTTAGGTTTATTTGTTGAAGGTAGAGGTTAACTGCAAATAGCAACTAGTCGAATTCAACGTTGGACAATCAAATGTATTGATGACAATTTTTTATTATAAATTAGAATATATAAAAAAGCGAAAAAATGCTGCCGGCACTTTGGCGTTTAACTTTCCCTAGCCTAGTGAGAATGTAATAGCAGAAACAAATATAAATATTTTTAATTTTTGATCCACGGGTGTGGTAACCTCGCGTACTCCTGTCGCTACTATCGACATATAACGTAAGAAAGATACAGCAGTAAAATATCACCAAGGTAACGTCATATGAGGTACTGGCGCATAAACTGTATTCAGTCAACGGTAGAATCTTTCTTGCTCGATGAAGAGAGTTTTCATATAACTAGGCTTTAATCATGGAAGCAGTAAACGCGTCACATGATCAAGGAATATGATCATGCGGCTCAGACTATATCAACTGTTCTGTTTGCGTTGGAAAGATATTTTGCTGACCTATTGAAAAAAATACACAGTAAACTTTTTGTGTACACTGTTAAAAATATTAAGAAATAAAGTTTTTAGATCAAGCATTTTTAGATTTTTTTCCACAATATGAAAGTTGTAACCTTATCATAAAACATACTAAAATTTAAAGAGAGCGTTTTTTTGTCGTACAGATACTAATTTTTGAAGATTAAAATTTTTAACGTTAAAAATTTTTAGTTTGAGATGAAATTCGTGATCTGGACGACCGCCGGCCGACTTTATACTTGGCATACAAGTAGTACATATAGGTGAAATAAAAATACGAGTGTTTTTATAAACACTTTTAAATGATTAGTTTGAGAACAGGGTGGTCCGATCGATTTCAGGAAATTCAAACTCAGAGAAATTTTGAAATCAAATTACAAGAGAACGATTCATCCGATATCAACGATTTTATGTATTTTGTATAGGTAATTGACTGGTCAGATGGCAGACCAGACCAGTCGGGCCAGTAATTACCTGGCCAGGTAATTACCTGGTCAGACCAGACCAGTATCTAAAAAATACACAGTAAACTATGCAATAAAATCTTTAAAGACTGCCGATTCGTAGGTGAAGCATTTTTTTAATGTTTTTCAAAATATGAAAGTTCCAACCTTACCGTAAAACATACCAAAATATAAAGAAAGAGTTTGTTGTTTTTCTAAAGATATTATTTTTTATAAATGGGTACCTCAGGCTAAAAAAACTACAGGAAAACTAAAATGTTTGATTTAAGATGCATTTTCAAAATCAATATCTTAAGAACAAAAACAAACTCTTTAAATTTTGACATTTTTATGGGAAGGTTAGAACTTTTATATTGCAAAAACAAAATTAAAATTTGAAGCAAGTTTTGATACAGGACATGAACCGTCCATCGAACATTTATTTTACACAAAAGTTTGTCATGATACTCAGAGATGTGATTGCACACTATGACTTATGGCACTCACACATGAACTGAACACCGATTTATGATGCGGAAATATTGATTATCCAATTGATGTCTCCATATTTTGGAGTCCTCAACGAACCACAACGAACAAGTGTAACAAATAACTCGTACACATCTCCAGTTGTTTTCTTTGCTAGTATGTCACTAATACCAATTGAAGAGACGAAAACCGAACTTGTGTTAGGATCAGATCATAACAGATGAGATAAGAGATCAGGTAATCAGATCACATTGAGATTTGGAATCACATCAGAAAACCTACCTGTATTTTAACAGAGTGGATGATTTGTATGATTTTATTGAAATTTAATTCAGTAAACCATTTTTTACCACTTAACGCCCTCTCTGGGGAAAATAAATGCAAAGAAATTTCTACTAAAACTAAACTAAACGCTCGCTACATTCCAGTCGGTATAATTCAAAATGTTAAACCAAACATTCCACAGAAAGCGTGTGCACTCACTCAAAACGATTTCACACGCAATACAGATCTAGCTGGCCCTAGAGTTCCGGACCTTAATAAGCAAATTATTAGATTTGTAACATCCCTTAGGAAGGTCATAATTAATTGCTTAACTCATCTCCGACATGCTGGAAACAACTGCATGATCTTCTTCAATTATGTTCCACAGAAAATCCAAGAAAACGGGAGAAGAAACCAGATCAGAAACCAGATATCGTATTTTCCAAACAAGAAGTCGAGAATGTCATAAGCAAAATTAAGCCATCAACAGCTATTTTACCAGATGACATCTCAGCCATCATACCTTAACACTTGGTACCCAAGAGATTGAACAATCTCTTTACTATACTCAACGCACCGCTAAATACTCTACAGATAGGAAACATTTGGAAAACGACCACAATCATCTCCATTTTAAAACGCGGGCAACATGAAGAAACCAAATCAGTGATAATAAAGCGCTGGTTGTGCAACTACCTCAAAGGTCACGAAATATGCGTTGAGTTGCTAAGAGTTTCACAAGGGGGAGTTCTCTTCCTTTCATTATTTAATATCTACCTAAACAGTCGACCCATTTCACCAGAAAGATAGAATAATCATCACGCCATATGCAGACGACTGCATAGTACTTGCAACAGACAACGATTTGCAACAACTTACCAATATTCGGGATACATATCTGAGCATCCTGAATAAATGGTTTAAGACCAGAAAACGAACTTTCAACTGAAAAGCCCACATATACACATTTCACCATATGAGCGAAGGAGTCAAGTACAATACTGAACATTGACAACATGCTGGCTCATTTCTACGGTAAAAAAGCAGAAACTGTTGGGGGTGACATTCGAACTACTATTCAAATTCAATGGTAATACTCAACAGGTGAACTCTAGACTTAAACTGGTACTTATTGGGGAGATAAAAATACAATAGGAGTTATTATAAATAACGCTGTATCCCAAACCTTAAATAAGTTACATGAACACCCCAAGTCTCTGACACTCACTGAAATAAGTTACAAACAACACAAAACCCAGCCTTACAATTCGCAATCATATGTTATTGATGCCTACCGAGATCAACAACATGAGGGGGATAACATATTACTCTGAAGTGATGACCAAACAACACCTATGGGCCTGTCACAAAAATCAACATCCTTACAATGATACTCTATGAGTGACTTTACAACCTAGAGATATAACGATAACTGCAAAATGCTTTTTACAAGATGTCAGAGATGGCGAAGTCAATGGAAGCATTGAGGAGTTAAAAACTGGCCAAACTGCTGGGAGGGGGTTGTGACTTTAGGGGCTGCGCCAAAAAGTTCCCGTTAAGTAAAAAAGTAAAAATTGCATATGCATACATTAAGACATAAATCATAATTTATAACAATTTAAACATATGCACCTTAAACATATGCAGAATAGTTGATTCCATCATAGGAAAAGCAGAATAAATGTGAGTTTTACAAAACATTTTAGTGTTAGCGAAGCTTAAAACAAACATCTGCTTGATAGACACACGTTCTTTATCATACGGATTTAGAAACTTAGAACATGTATCAAATTTTTATCGAAGTCCCTGCCATCAATTAAAAATATAAAAAAGCATTAAATTTGAAGTGAAAACCTGGAAGGGTGTTGATAGAATGTTCTCATTTTTTCAAGAAGTTTTATATCAAGCAATCAAAGTCGTTTAAAAGGATTAAATTTTTGGAAATTCGTATGCAAAATTATGAAAAAAATTACAAAAACCTAATGTACCAAGTTTCAACAAAATTGAATGTCATAGCAAAGTTTTATTGAAGTTTTAAATAAATCGTCGTTAAAGAAATCGACTACATTTACCACTGAAATACTGCATTCACCACTGATAGAGAGCTGTTAATTGATTCTACGCAGACCTGAAGCGAATAATGGAATGGGGCGATCGTAATCCTGTTGCATTTAACCCAACCAAAACCGAACTATGCCTTCTATCACGATTAGAGAGAAATTTTGCTGATCTATAAGTCCTTCATTCGTCCATATATGGAATGCTGCTGTCATGTTTTGGGAGGTGCTTGTCAGTCAACAATAAAACGTCTAGACTCTGTACAGAGAAAAGCAATACGGTTGATTGATAATACCGAACTAACTAATCAGCTTGATTCACTCCAGCACCGGAGAAATGTGACCGATTTTTCAATTTACAATAAATATAACTTTAGCAACTTCTGTTCAAATGAGATACAACATATCCTTCCATCATGTGCGCAGTAGGGTTGCCCTTAGGTTACTCAAGAATTTTTTTTTCATTGTACAGTTTGTGCCCCCCCCCCCCCTCCCCTCTCGTGTCAGTACCCATAAAAATATTATTTGTAAAATTTGAAATCAATCGTTCAATTCTAAGGCGTGCCCCTGTGCACTTGAAGTTTTAGTGGCAATTTAACCTAGAACAAGGAATTATAATAAAATCCGGAAATACGGAAATAACACTAGTCAATATTTATATTCCACCAGTAAGTAGCTGTGATATAGGTTATGAACCGTCCATAGGACATTTATTTTATACCAAAGACTGTCTAATTTTCGGAGATGTGAACGCGCACCATGATCTATGGCACTCACATCTAAACACTGATCCACGAGGTGAAAGCATTGCTGATCAAATTGACGGCTCCAATTTTGGAGTCCTCAACGAACCACAACCGACAAGGGTAACAAACAACTCATACTCTTCTCCAGATATCTCCCTTGCCAGCATGTCACTAATGCCAGTTGCAGAATGGAGAACTGAAATTGCATTGGGTTCAGACCACGTGCCGATCATAATCTCCTTAAGCCGTTCCATAAATCAAATAAATTCCGAGAAAAAGACATATATTAATTTAAACAAAGCTGACTAGGAAAACTTTACAAATTTTACCGAACTTGAATTCAGTAAACAATTTTTACCACTTGACGCCCTCTCTGGGGAAAAACAATTCAGAGAAATTTTTAATAAGGCAAGAGCTCGCTACATACCAGCTGGCAGAATCCAAAAAATAAAACCAAACTTTCCACATGAAGCGTGTGTGCTTTCTAATAAAAGAGATGACATCCGTAAAGCAGATCCAGCCGACTCCAGAATTCCGGACCTGAACAAGCAAATTAACAAATTGGTCACTGACCATAAAAGAAACAAATGGAGAGAGTTAGTGAGAGAATCAAACCTGGGTACTAGTAAAAGTCTTTGGAAGGTCATTAAGGGCCTAACTCATCCTCGACAACCACAAAATAATTGCATGATCTCCTTCGACGATATCCCCATTGAAAACCACAGGAAATGCGCAAACAAATTTAACATTCAGTTTACAGAAAAGCAGCGTAAACACGAGAAAGAGACCAGATCAGTGTTGAGACACATGCGCAAACTTAACACTGACAACTTGGAGGATATTATATTTTTCCGAAGAAGAGGTGGAGCATGCAATAAGGAAAATTAAGTCATCAAAAGCTATAGGACCCGACGGCATCTCAGCCATCATGCTCAAACACATCGGACCCAAAGGTTTGAACTTCCTCACTACTACACTTAATACATCTCTATATACTCTACAGATACCAAATATCTGGAAAACGGCCAGAATCAGTCCCATTTTGAAACCAGGAAAACCGGAAGAAAAGGGAGAGTCCTACAGACCAATCTTTCATCGGTCGCAAAACTCATCGAAGCACTTCTGCTCCCTCAGCTGACAAGATCCTGTAATTTGGCGCCACACCAACATGGCTTCCGGGAAGCACACAGTACAACCACCGCGCTACACAGAATACAAAACCAGATCAGTGATGGTCTGAATCAAAAACAACTATGCGCTAGAACAATTTTAGTCGCACTTGACCTGTCAAAAGCATTCGACACAGTATCGCACGCTGCTCTATTGGATGATATCTTCAATACTAACTTGCCAGGTTTAATGAAGCGCTGGTTGTGCAATTACTTTAGAGGTCGCCAAACATATGTTGAGTTCCGTAACAGCAAGTCCAAAATGAGAGTGCTAAGACAAGGAGTTCCTCAAGGCGGAGTTCTCTCACCGTCATTGTTCAATCTCTACCTAAGCAGTTTGCCTACTCAACCAGAAGGAATAACTATCACGTCATATGCAGACGACTGCACAGTGCTTGCAACGGGAAATAACCTGCAGCAACTCACAAATATCCTGAATACCTACCTTAATACTCTGAATGATTGGTTTAAAACCAGAAAACTAAAACTTTCCACTGAAAAGCCCACCTCTACACTTTTCACCACATGGACGAAGGAGGTAAATTCAACACTAAGCATCTGCATAGACAACATACTTATTCCTACAGTAAAAAATCCGAGACTGCTGGGTGTAACATTCGACCCACTGCTTAAATTTAATGCTCATGCACAACTAATAAACTCAAGTTTGAAAAACAGGAATAACGCATTGAAAGCACTAGCGGGTAGTTCATGGGGCAAAGATAAAAACACGATCTTAACAACGTACAAAGCAATAGGAAGACCCATTATAAATTATGCTGCACCCATATGGACCCCTCAAGTTGCCAACACTCACTGGAATAAGTTACAAACAACACAAAATGCTGCCTTGCGAACCGCAACCGGATGTCACCTGATGGCCCACCGCGATCACCTACACGAAGAAAGTAACATGTTGCCGGTCCGTGAACATAATGAAATGCTAACCAAACAATATCTATTGGCCTGTCACAAAGAGCAACATCCTTGCAATGACATCTTAACTACAATAGAACCACCCAGAGACATAAGGAAGACAGCGAGATGCTTTCTGCAAGATCAGAGAGAGCCAGGTTTCTGGTAACATCGACGAATCTACATATAGAACTGGCTTAAAAACACTCCACACCAAAACCGTCGAAAACGTAATAAAGAGCTATGTTCCAAATCGTGTTCTAAATAGAAAGCCACCAAAAGTCGCTGCCGAAGAGGTCCAATTGCCCCGTAGCAGTAGATCCATCCTTGCTCAACTTAGATCCGGTTGGTCACGCATCCTAAACAACTACATGAGTTGAATTGATCCTGAAATTATTGACAAGTGTCCCGCATGTGAGGGCACGCCACACGATGTAGACCACCTATTTAATTGTTCTGAAAATGAAACAAACTTGACGAAGGAAGATTTGTGGTACCGCCCAAGGGCAGTAGCAGAGTTCCTGAGCCTGGACATGGAGCCGGAGGATTAGCACCAAAACTGTCGCTACAACAACAACAACGCTACAATAACAACAGCAACCAGAATTTTAAAAATGTGCGGGGAAATGTTGGATGCTCCCTAACCCTATGCAAACAGTTACAGACTGAGTAGGGCCCAGGCTCCCAAACAAAAAAACAAATAAATAATATTACCCAAACAAGTTAGTTTACAGTTTTAGTTTACAGTTTTAGTTTACAATAGATAATAAATAAAAGAACTAGATATAAAACTTATTTAATTCGTTTTATGGATAAAAATCATTAAAATGATACACCACAAAACCTCCTGTCCAAAAAAAACCTGTTGTGCCATACAACGAAAGGCTAATATTAAAAGATAAAATTATGCGTAAAATATAAAAATAAATTACCTCAACATCGATCCTTCCAGGACGCCGTAATTTTAATTCTAAATTTTCAATTGAAGATGTTGTAGCGATCACCATCACTCCTGTTTTATTTTTATCAACTTTATCCAATAAGTCCATTAGTTGTACTGATATTCTGGACACGTTTTGTAAATCATCATTTTTACAATCTTTCGGACAAAATTGATCTATATCTTTAATTAAAATTATAGCTAAATGATCATTCTGGGATTGAGCATAGTCAAATGCTTCTTGAAATAATTTTCTAAGTACATATTCCGTTTCACCAGGATATGGGCGTAATATATCTGTACAATTTATTTCGAACAAATTCATAAGATTTTCAGTAGCTAAATTATGAACTAATCTAGTTTTCCCAACTCCTGGAGGACCAGCCAGTAAAATTTTATTTCTTAGCCGATTAATATTAGTTACTGCTGATTTAAACTGATTTAAATTTGATTTAATTATTGTTGTAAGATTTCGATGTATTTCATCTAAACCACCCAAGTTTATATATTCCTTTGCAGCACCAAAACAATATTTTTTATTTATTTTAATTATTGTGCTTTTACTTATCGTGCCAATTGAATCGAATTCAGATGTATTTGTAATAAAAATTTGTTGAATTCCATAATTAAAGGTTTTTCTTGAAAGTACAGATATTATACAATTTTCACAAAACTTATAACAAACAAGAATATCACGGATTAATTCAATTAAATCATTTTCATTTGACATTAAAACATTATTAAATTTTCCGAAAAGAACCTCAACTGCAATCGCTTTGAATTTCAACTCTGACTTTAAATTTTGTTCAATAGATTTGATGGTAGCACCGACAGTAATTCCTATCGACTTTTCTTTAACTGTCGAGAGAAATTCTATATTTTTGTTGTTATAAAATTGAACACTGTCGTCTAATTGACAAAACACACTTTGTGATGTTGTTGGTAGCCGAAATAACCGACATATTACTGATGAATTGTTGCTTATTTTTATAAATGCTGCTGTTCCTGGAACACAATTTTTTGGGAAATAATCGACTGGTAAATATAATTTTTGAAATGATGTAAATGGATCAAATTCTATTGGATGTATACTCAATTTATCCATCATTATTAAATTGCTAGTTGTTTTTATTATGAATTTTATTGGTTATGTTATTAGTAAACTTCTGTAAACAAATGTGAAACTTGTGAGTTTAAACTTTAAACATATTTACATGTGAGTTTGACGTTTAATAAATAGCCTCAGTTTACATACCTCATGACTCTAGTGTATTTGTTCTGGTCCATAGGGTGATAATTTTCAAAACTTGTTTTATATAAAGGTGTGTGGCGTTTCCACCTTTTTTGTATATTTAACTTTTTTCAAAATTAAATTGGCAATAGTTTTGATTGAAAAATATTTTAAATTTAAGCAGTCTACGAATTATTGATTTATTTATTATTATTCATATAAAGGTTACAAAAAAGGCCATGGGCCCATATTATTGTACAGAAGAACTGTGTTATACTTAAGAAAACAACTACAAAGATTATACTTCAAACAAAATTATGTAATAATTTATATAAATTTCAAAATAAAATTCAAAGATCTAAGCTAAATTGACAATTACTTATACCTAGTGTTCGGTACATACATTCTGATAAAAAAAAATCATGATTTTTCTGTACTAAAAATAGTATAAACGCGGCCATTTCTCACGAAAAAAATCAATTATTTTCTTGCGTTTAAATGTCAAAATATTTTGAATTTAGGTGTCAATAAAATTATTTTATTTGGTTCTTTACGCTTTTGGTTTTGTTTTATTTATGCTAACATTTTTGTGATAACTATTCTTGATAAATTTGGTTCTGTGTTTTCGGGATAAATTTATCGTTTGTGACTAGGGTTACCAACCGTACTCTTTTAAGAGTACATGTACTCTTTTGGTGCCTAAAATATCTGTACTCTCTCTTTTCTCGTAATTACATCACAAGTACTCTTTTTCATAATTAAACAAAAATGTATAACTTTAAAATAAATTCATAAAATTTGTAGTACATGTACTCAAACCTAGATGCCTTCCTACAATTTTTACACATCAAACTGCTATAAAACTATTACATTTGTCATTTTCTGAACTCCTACAACTTATAACAACTTCACATTATAATAATAATAATATAAGAATAAGAATAATATTTCTCGATTACTATATTTTTAAATTATTTACGTATTGTTTATGAAAAATAAATTAACCAAATGAAAGTACCTGAAGTTCCAAAATTATTTATATGTTTTATTAGTTTGTATTATTTTATTTTGTTGTATACTATGTATGTATTTGAGAAAGAATTACATTAATTACGTAGTGTAATTTAATTTACACTATAAACTAAAATAATTTACTTTTATTTTTGATTTGGGTACTTTTTTAGTAAACAAAATTGGTTGTTTTTAAAATGTACTCTTTTGTACTCTTAATTAAATTGCAGTTTTTGGCAAAATACTCTTTTTGTTCGACCTGGATATGGTAACCCTATTTGTGACCAAATTAATTGTAATAAAAGTAACGGCTCTAAAGTTTGACTTATAAATACATTTTCTTTTTTTACTGTTCGGTCCGGTTTGACGTAATATTCAACGAAGTGAAATTAGTAGCAAGCAACTTTGACGTTTAATAACGTGATTTTTCGTATCATATACCTGTACCGAACACGCTCATAGTGTATTCTTTTCGACTGGGGTGCGTTTCGAAATTAACCACGGTTAACCATACGGTAATAATGTCACTAGCGTCATAGTCAAAATAGTGACGTCAAATATTAAATTCAAATTACCATAGTGAAGCTTTCAAAGTTAAATTATAAAAGACCGCTAAAAATTCAAAATTAATAAAAACTAATATTCTAATTACGATAAATAAAACTAAAAATGTAGTGTATGTTTTTTATTTCTATAATTTATTTTTCAGTCTTCAGTATCAAGTAAAAATAATAAAAATAACACATTTCACTAAAAATTATTAAATACTTAGTAAATAATAATTAAATATACGATATATTCACAAAACAATATAATTTCTAACTTTTTTTCCACAACAATTAAAATTTTCTTTTATTATAAAAAATTATATTGTGTTTGAGTAACAAAGTTAAAGTAGTGACGTCACAATTTACTATGACAACTAATTTTTATAGTTTTGGAACGATAGTACATCTGTCAACCAGAAACTTTTTTATTTTGCGGTTAATTATGGAACGACATTTGGTAGAGTAAAGTTAACCGCGGTTAACCATAGTTAATATCGAAACGCACCCCAGTACTGAACAAGTTCCAACACCGAATTATCGAAATTTGTATTCTTTTGGGTTGCACCAACACAGAATTATGATTTCGATCGTATTCTTTTGGAAACAATTGTTATTTTATCCTAGAGTTACCAACTCAGTATTTTTCACCCGGAGACTCAGGGTTTGCCAGCAGATCTCCGGGCTCAGGGTTTGGAAGGCAAATCTCCGGGCGAAATAATAATTACATAAAAAAATGTCCAATTTCTTTCAATTCAAATAAACAGAATTCGTTTTAAAACAAAAAAAAACAAAACTGTGTATTAGAAAACGGCCGAGTTTAGTTTTGCAATGAGTTTTTGAGTTATTTATGTTGGTTCATTGGATATTTTGTAATGTTAATAGTTTTTTGTTGTTTATTTTGAATGGTTTTGATATTTGAATTTAATTAGTTGCCCATATAAAACTGTGCGTATGTTAATTTTACTATTAAATAATAAATATCAGTCATGTCTTTGCTAGGGAGTTAGCACCAATCCTCACTAAAATCTTTTATTTGTCATATTCCTAAAGTTTGAGTTTTTCCTGAAATATGGAAAATTGCAAGCGTACAACCAGTTCCAAAAAAGGGTAGTAAGACTGATCCAACAAATTACAGACCCATTTCAATTTTATCGGTTGTTTCTAAAGTTTTTGAAAAATATATTAATTTTAATATAATGAGCTTCTTAGAGTCTTCTAAACTACTTAATGAAAGACAATATGGGTTTCGAAAAGGAAGAGCGACAGGAGATTTACTTTCCTTTGTCACTCATGTATGGAAAAAATCGCTTGAAAATCATGGTGAGACTTTCGGTATTGCTCTTGATTATTACCGAGCGGAAATTTCGGGTCAATGTTGATGGTATTTCATCGGATGTCTTTTCAACTAATGCAGGAGTTCCTCAGGGTTCTGCTTTGTCACCAACTCTTTTTCTTATTTATATTAACGATTTGTTGGATTCAGCAGTTAGTCCTATCCATAGTTTTGATGATGATAGCACTCTTCATGCGTCTCATGAGAACCCTAAATTATATTCACAGTTAGCGCCTAACAACTGTAGATCAAATTTAATATATTCTTTAAACCATGACCTTAAAACTATTTTGGATTGGGGGCTCGCTAATAGTGTTGAATTCAATACGAGCAAAACACAGGCTTGTTAGTTTTCCAGATTATCCACACGGACCATACCTAATCCGTTTCCATTAAAGTTCGACTCTAAAGATCTTGTAGAGAAAGGATCTGTTAGGCTTTTAGGAGTAGAAGTTGAAAATAATTTGAAATGGAATTCTCATATTTTTAACCTAGCTAAGAACGCTGTTCAAAAATTGGGCTTTTTGGGACGATATCGAAAGTTTTTTAATAGCGAACAGCTTCTTTTAATTTACAAATCATTTATACGTCCCTGCATGGAGTACTGTTCTCACATATGGGGTGAAGCTAATTATAGTAGTTTGAAGTGCCTTGATTCTGTTCAGCGCAGAGCTGTTAAACTGATTGGCAACTCAACTCTTACTGATGAGCTTGATTCTTTACAGCACAGACGAAATGCTGCGGATTTGACAATTTTCTACAAATACATTATGGATGAACGAACTTCTGAAGAGATTAAATCCATTTTACCTGAACTAGCAATCCCATTGCGTAACACCAGAGCAAATGTTATAGCCCATCCTTTTACGGTTCATATAAAAAGGTGCAGAACTGTTGCCTTTCAGCGTGATTATTTCAACAGAGTCTCTCATCTCTGGAACACCTTACCTTCATGGGTTTTTCCTGATAGCTTTAATCCTCAAAGTTTTAAAGTTAGCGTCCATAACTTTCTAAAAGAAACTTAATTTATTCAAACTTAACCACACTTCCTAGTTGGCATGGTATCTTCGGATATTTAGAGACGTTAATTAATAATTTATTATGAATAACACTAAACATGCCTAACTTAGAATAAAAAAAAAATGAAAATAATCCCAAACAAAACAATGACAATACAAGAAAATGTTATTACGTCTCGTTCAATAACGAATGGTTAAAAACTAAAAACTATGAGGGGCTCGAAAAGTTAACGAGTTTACAGGAAAATGCAGATTATGCTGTATTAATTTCATTATAAAGCATGATGGAGATTAAATTAAATTAAATTTTTATTATATATGTATATAAAACACAAGCCACGAAAAAGCGTAGCCATAGGAAAGAAGAGAATACATAAAGGCATAAAAACTCAAAAAAGACTAAAATAAAGGAAACAAATAAACGAAATTTTTGAATTTCTTCAAAACCTCCGATATAGAAGCCTAACTCATTTTTTAGGACAAACAAAATCGTGAACTTGAAGCGCAATTTTGAAATTAAAACTCAATATTTTTTTTTTTTTTTTTTTTTTTTAATAAAATGTGTTGTGTAATAGGGTTTAGAATATGTGTCACAACAACACATAAATACCTTTTAAGACCTAGGTCTAGACCTGGGTCCCACAACAACTGGCGTTCTGAGGTGTAGATTAACGCTTTTTTTAAACATCTGTGGGTTGAAGCCACCTGAGACTAAGTGTTCCGGCAAACTATTCCATTTGTACGCAGTTCGGACAAAGAAGTCTCTCTGCGATCTGCCAGTATGACAGCGCGGGATCTTTACCGTTTCACTGGTTGCGGCAGCCGATTGCCGAGTGGAACGGGGGTAAAAATAAGTTTGAGGCATGATGCCGCTGATTTCATCTGAGCACTGCTGATGACGATATTTGTAAAAAACAACGAGGTCAGCAACAGTGCGACGATGTTGTAGGGAATCAAGTTGTGATGTCAAAGTTCGATCACCTACAATTCGTATAGCTCGCTTTTGAACAGAGTCCAAGAGGGCCAAGATGGAAACAGAGGCAGCACCCCAAACTTGACAGCAGTACTCCATACAGGGACGAATATAGGACTTATAAACATGGAGCAATTGGTATGGAGTGAAAAATTTTTTGCATCTATTTAGGAGGCCGAGTTTTTTAGACGCGCTTTTTGCCATCGCCATTACATGATCGTTCCAGAGTAGGTCATTTGAAACTGTGACACCCAATAAACGAATGTTTTTACATTCACCTATTGGTTCATCACACATACTAAATAAAATATCTTTGGGGAACTCGGTCTTTAATCTGGAAACAATCAACAGCTGTGTTTTGGTGGAGTTGAAATTGACAAGGTTTTGGTCACCCCAGTCGGCGACTTTATTCAGGTCTTTGTTCACGTTTATGGCAGCGTCTCTCCGGGCAGGATTAATTCGTTCGTGCATTTTACCTTTTGAAGGAAGGGGCTCGAACGACTTGTGCAGAGTACTATCATCTGCAAAACTATTTATTGGGTTGCTGGTGATTTTCAACAATTCGTTGATATAAATCAAAAATAGGGTTGGGGACAATACTGAGCCTTGGGGTACACCAGCGTTAATTAGTTTAGACTCAGAAGAATATCCGTCTAAGGTTACCGAAATGTATCGGTCGGATAGAAAATTTTGAATCAGCTTCACAACATTGGGATGAAAACCGTACGCAACGAGCTTGTTGATTAAGTTGGCATGCCAGACTCGATCGAATGCCTTGGAGATGTCTAAAGCGATAACGTATGTTTCACCACCTTTATCAAGTATGCTGTTCCAACAATGCGCTACATAGTTTAATAGATCGGTAGTTGATCTTTTGTTTCGAAAACCGTATTGGCTGTCGGATATTAAATATAAAAAAAAATTCGGACATTAAATATAAAAAAAATCAAAAAATCGCCATAACGCCAACTGGAAAAATAAAACTCCATATAACAAAAATTCAAAAGCATTTTATCAAAAACACTAATCCAATTTTTTTGCATATGGCAATGTTCGTTGTTTATTGCAAATGGCTTGAATCAGTAGGCCTATGATTTAGGAGGTTTTAATTTTATTCTCATTTCAATTTCAATTTATGCTTTGCTTGCGGATAGACGTTTTATTTTGGATTGTGATTTTATTTCAGGCTTAAAAAACTATTTGTTTTAAAATTTGCGCATATGCAAAGGGGTCCCCTAGTTGAATTATATTTTTGTATATTATAAAATCTCCGGGTCACGTGCTTTCAAGAGTTGGTAACCCTATTTTATCCACACCGAGTTCAAAGAAATAGCATCGTAGAAATTGGTGGTGTTGACAGAAGTTGTACTGAATTTTTTTTGTGATCTTTAGGGCGATGATACATGTAAAAGAAATATCTTTCAGACATAAAAAATTTGGCATCTAATTGGTTGATGGGCGGCAACAATTTTTAAATTTTACAATAATATTTTTGACTGAAAGACAGAAAAAATATCTTTAAGACATAAAAACATAACCAAAAAAGATATTTTTTGCTTGACAATTAAAACTGATTAACTGAAAAATGGATTTTAAAAGTAAGTTTTACCAATAATCAATTACAATTAAATTAATTTGATTATTTAATTACAATTAAAATAATTTGTTTACTTATTCATATAGATTTAGACATTTTCACATTAGAACAAATTTTTATTTTTTGTTGCAATTATCGCCTAAATATATATGAATAAGTAAACAAATTATTTTAATTGTAATTAAATAATCAAATTAAGTTAATTGTAATTGATTATTGGTAAAACTTACTTTTAAAATCCATTTTTCAGTTAATCAGTTTTAATTGTCAAGTAAAAAATATCTGTTTTGGTTATGTTTTTATGTCTTAAAGATATTTTTTCTGTCTTTCAGTCAAAAATATTATTGTAAAATTTAAAAATTGTTGCCGCCTATCAACCAATTAGATGCCAAATTTTTTATGTTTGAAAGATATTTCTTTTACATGTATCATCGCCCTTATTTGTTTATCATATTCGGGATGTTTTTTTTTTGTATAAAGCCTCGTTGACACTAAGATTATTTAATATTTACTAGCTGCTAGTTGGCGAGGTTAAAAGCTGGCGAGTAGATTGTAAAGTAGCCAACCAATCAACTTTTTCGGTAGATCTGCTGGTTAAACTGGGCATTCAAATACAACAGAAACCGAATTTCATACAAATTTGACAGCAACTGGAACAGAAACCGAATTTAGAAACAGAAACGGAAAATTCGTCTGTTTTGTCTGAAACGAAAACAACTAAAATTGAATTGTTTCAGTACCGAAACTGTCACATGACCAGAAACTGTTTATTTATTTTATTTATTTATTTATTGGTGGGAAGACGGCAAACAGGCCGTGGCCCAATTCTTGCCCAGATACATTCAAAATTTACAAAATTTATTTATTTAATTAAAGGATTCTATATAAATCAAGTTAAGAAAAAAAATTACAAACAAAATTTTTTTTTTCTTTTTATGAAATTACAATATGTACAAATCATACGAGGACATCAAACAATTCACAGTCCTCAACTAAGGCATAAATATAAAACAATATAAAATAATAACATATGTATAAATATATACATACACACATGTTTAATAAAACAAATATGTAGCGCATGAACAAGCAAATAACAAAGATAATATACAAGCTATAAAAGCTTAAACAAAAAATATATACATATAAATATATATATATATATATATATATATATATATATATATATATATATATATATATATATATATATATATATATATATATATATATATATATATATATATATATATATATATATATATATATATATATATTAAGCTTGCCAGATCGCCCGGCTAAAGCCGGACTCGCCCGGCTTTTTTTGGTAAAACTTGGCTGAAAAATCGCCCGGTTCGGACGCCCGGATTTCTAAACAAAATCCGGAAATCGCCCGGATTTTTCCAACATTTGTTCATTGAAAAAAAAATATATATATAATATTGATTCGTTTTATAGTCAAAATTTCAATAATCTGTATCTTTCTTATTCAAATATGTTCCACATGTTAAATCGTGTTATTTTCAATGTTTCATATGAAAATATATAAACAATTGACATCATTTCAACGTTTTATAATTTATATATTGTGCTCTCGTTCGTTCAATCGTTTGCTGCAAATCGTGGAGTTTGGTTTAGTTGAGAAGGACAAGAGACATTTGGACAAAAGAAAAAGGCAAATTGACACTGGAAAACGTTCGGGCACAATTGATGGTAAAATTCAACTGGAAGGAGACATGTCCAGAGTTTTATACAAAAATAAAAGAAAATGCGGGTTTTCTCCAAAAACTTGCTGGAAGTGAAAAATACAAAATGAGAGCTGATAGTTTGTTTGGTACTCAAGAGAGTGGACAGTCATCGACTTCGATGGAGATTGATTGAATACAATGTTGACAATTTAAGCATAGAACTCTTTCTGTAATAAACAGAATTAAAAATATTATTAACAAAATATATTTCAACATTTCAAAGCAATAAAGAGTTTTCAAAGGTTATTTATGAAAAAACATAGTCTTTTTGTTTTCTTCTTTTCTGTGCGATTTTTAAAAATTTTGTATTTCGCCCGGATTTCGCCCGGCTTTTCAAATGGAAATTTTGACACTTGTCGCCCGGATTTTGCCCGGATTTATAAAAAAATCGCCCGGATTTTCCGGCCCGGAATGCCTTCAAAAAAAATCTGGCAAGCTTAATATATATATATATATATATATATATATATATATTAGACTGGTCGTTAAAATCTAAATTTTCCGAGACGCCCCCTAGAAAAATTCTTTGTGGTCAAAAAACCACAACGGCATTATTTTTTTTTTTTTTAAATCAAAAGAACACGTGCCGCAAAATCGTCGAAGTTGAATTTTTGAAAAATTCGTAGATTTTTTCAAATATCTCATAAAATATGCAGATGTCAAAAAAAATCACATAGTCATTTTTGTAGGAAATTTAATTCTCTACAAAAAAGGTTCATGTCATTTTTTCCCGAAAACGTATAGTTCTCAAGATATTTTGAAAATGAACTTGTAAGTTTTCGTAATTTTTAAAAAACATAAAAAATAAAGATGACGGAAAAGTCCTAATTTTTTCCTTATGCTATAGAATGAAATGTATAAAAAAATAATCGTGACAAAAAAAATTAAAATTAGTACTTTTTCGTCGAAATTTTCATCATTTGGTTTTACGAGTTTTGAAGAATTTCAAGTTTTATTTCAAAATATCATCAGAAATATAGGTTTTAGGAAAAAAATGACTTGGACCTTTTTTGTAGAGAATAAAATTTCCAACAAAACTTATTATATGATTTTTTTTGACATCTGCATATTTTATGAGATATTAACAATTTTATCAAAAAATACTTCGATGATTTTGCGGCACGTGTTCTTTTGACTTAAAAAAAAAAAAATTAGTGCTGTTGTGGTTTTTTGACCACAAAGAATTTTTCTAGGGGGCGTCTCGGAAAATTTAGTTTTTAACGACCAGTCTAATATATATATATATATATATATATATACAAAAAAAAATCACATAAAAAAAGCAAGACTTATTAATAAGGGGTGTGAGTTTGAGTTTGATAAAACTCAGATAATTGGGGGAGGTTGGAAGGGAGGGAAGATGGAAGGGAGGGAGGTAGGAGAGAATAGTAGAGGATAGAGGGGGAGGGAAATTATAACGAAGAATGTGGATTACTGGAAAAAACGAATCGTGACAGTCAGTGAAGTGTGAAGGAGGGAAGCTAGGAACAGAGAAATTGAATATAAAGAAAGGGAACGTGAAGAGCTGAAGATATGAGGCGAAGGGGGTAAAATTAGGGGCTACACGTTATTAAGAAAGGAATGTATATTGATTTTGAATAAGGGTATAGAAATATTGAATTTCTTTAAATCAGAGGAAAGTTTGTTGAAGAGTTTTGAAGTACGGATTAAGTACGAAAGAGCCCAAGAGTTGCAAGAAACAGATGGGAGGATGACTTTTTGTACTCAACGAGAAGGACAAAAAGAGAGCCATTGCAGCATGAACGGGGGACAATGAAATTTAAAAGTTTTGAAAAAAAGTAGCAGAAGGCGGGTAGAGATGTGATTTGAGAACGAGGTGCCAAGAAGGTCGAAAGCACAGCCAGAGACATGATCGCGAATTTTTAGGTTGTAAATAAATCTAATTGCCCAGTTGAAGGATTTAGTAAAACGGGAAATCCCTTCCTGTGTACATCCAGAATATATTTCGATGTCGTAGTTGAAATAGGCATAACTAAAGCATGAACAAGTAGCTTCCTAATATGCAAGGGAAGATAATGGTTAAGGGTATAAAGCTTCCTCATTGCAGCAGTAGCACGGCCTATGACATAGTGATATGTGGTTTCCATGAGAGATCTTGGTCGATGATAATACCAAGACTCATCGCGTGTTGAACGAAATTAATGGAGATGTCACCAAGAGAGACTCCAAGTCCAAGATTGCGAAGAGAAGAAGGGCAGTTAAAGAGTAAGGCTTGTGATTTGGTGGGGTTCAAAACAAGCATATTGCTATGGGCCCAATCACAGATTTAGTCAGATCATGGTTAATTTCCGCGAAACAACGCTGGATGTCAGAGGGGCGAAGAGCATGTAAAATTTGAACATCGTCAGCAAACAAGTGGAGAATAGAAAATTTAGTGACTGAGGTGATATCGTTAATGTAGATGAAAAAAAGACTGTCACATAATATTAATTATAATTTTGAATTGTGATAACAAAAGCTTTGAATTTTGAATTTAATAAATAAAAATTATTTGTTTTTGTTATTCTTCAATTTTATTATTCATAATGGATAACAAATTCACAAACTCAAACAAAATTCGGTTTCCGTTTCTGTTTTATTATTCACCACAGTCAACCAAATTAGAAACAGAAACAGAAACTGAAAATTTTCAGTTCAGTTTCGGTTTCTGTTTCTGTTGTATGTGAATGCACGGCTTTAGATTGTAAACATGATTACACTAGGCGAGATTACAAGCTGCTAGTCAACTCGCTGGATAGTAGATTGTATTCTATCTTAGTGTCAACGAGGCTTAACAGGTATAAATATTAAAAAAATACTATTTTGTGAATAAAAAATCAATCAACCACAATCAGTCTGGGTTAATATTTGTAATGAAAAAATAGAACAGAATCCAAGTGATCTGGATTCATAGCGAGATTTTAGTTAAAAAGGATTGCTTGCGATTTAACTGGATTCAGCACCAAATGATTATCCCGACCTCACTAGAAATGCATTCAAGATCATAATTTACCTCCTCAATACAGACATTTAAGCGCGCTATACACCTGAGCTAAACCACAGAATAAAAATATACAGAAGCGTCATAACACACTTTTTTCTATGGAAACATTTCAACTCATTTTTTTTACTTCTAACTTCACTTCAAACTTGCTTAAGGTAGGAAAAAGTTTAATTATGCATTCTACATTTTGGTGGGTTATCGTTTTACAATTTAAAAATCCAAAACCATAACTGTGTAGTTTCATAAACAACAAGTTGACAAGTTTTGTTTTGACAGCAGTATTTCAGGTTAGTGTAACTCGTGAATAAAATGTAAATAATTTATATTTATTCACATGTTTGATAATTAATTTTGTTTATTTTAAAATTTTATTATACATATTTATTATGTAAAACTTTGTAGCAGTGTAAAACTGACATTAAGCCTGTCGTTCAGAGGCTAAAAATTATAGTTCACCGTGCAAATTATAAGGTAGGATCCCCTTAGGTTAAAAATTTTTTTGGTCGACGCAATGGCTATTCTGTATATTTTTATTCTGGGGCTAAACTATGCGAAATATGCGAACTATGTTTTTAAAAAATAATGTATATAAAGTAATTATAGAAAAACACATTACGGAAACAAAACATTTAAAAAAGAAAAGAAAAACGGAAACATTACATTTTTTTAAAAAAGCTTTATTCGCATTAAAACATAACTTTTTTAAAAACATAGTCCGCATATTTCGCATAGTTTAGCTCAGGTGTATAGCACGCCTAAGACTCGTCCGTGACCCAGCATGAAGAATCTGGACATCATCGGTAAACAGGTGAGCAGTAACACGTGAGCAAGATCCAGCAATGTCATTGATGAAGACGAGAAAAAAGCAAGGGTCCGAGAATCGAACCTTGAGGCACTCCCTTAGTAATAGGTAGCAAATTGGACATCTTATCATCAGAGTAGACACTTTGAAAACGACCTGTTAGATAGGAATAGATGAGGGTACAAGCAGAAGACGAAAATAGAAACTGAGACTTAATTTTAGAAATAAAAGAGAATGGTCACAGCGTCAAAAGCCTTACTGAATTCCAAGAAAAGAAGAATAGAAAGCATTTGATCAGAAACATCCAGCAAAGTAGATGTTGTATCATAGATTAACCCAAGTCTAGAAACATGTTCAGATAATTGGATGTATATATAAGCTTCTCAAAGACCTTCGCCAGAACAGGTAAAATGCTGATAGGTCGGAAATCAGTACTACCCTTTTTGGAAATCGGCAAAATTTAGCAATTTTCCACATTCAGAATTATTCAAAACCACCATTAAAGCTCTTCATTGACGCCATATTAAAAAACAATGAACATTGCCATATGCAAAAATTTGGATTAGTATTTTTGATTAAATTTTGTTGAATTTTTTTTATAAGGATCAGTTTGATTTTTCTAGATGGCATTATTGGCGTTAAGGCAATTTTTAGAATTTTTTTTATATTGAGTTTTAATTTCAAAATGGCGTTACAAGTTGACGATTTTTTCTGTGCTGAAAAATGTATCAGGCTTATATATTGGGGGTTTTGATGCGTTCCTTCGGACCAAATTAACTGCTCAAACAAACCCTATTTTAACTACGTAGCACATCTACAATCGA